>BSBK01002765.1:355000-515000 GCA_027943335.1 Chamaecyparis obtusa | reverse complement strand
AAGAAAGTTTTACCTGGTCTGAAATGTGTCAATATGGATTTCTGTGAAAGTTGTGTTTATGGAAAATAAAAGAGAGTTAGTTTTGTGAAGAGTGGGAAGGAAAAGAAAAATGAGAGATTAGAGCTTGTGCATACAGATGTATGGGGACCAGCTCAGGTATCTTCCCTTGGTGGCTCTCTGTATTATGTTACATTTATAGATGATGCAACAAGAAAAGTATGGATTTATTTCCTTAGACAAAAATCTGATGTATTTCAAACTTTTAAGAAATGGAAATGCTTGGTTGAGAATGAGACTAGTAAAAAGTTAAAATGTCTCAGATCTGATAATGGTGGTGAGTATTGTAGCACAGAATTTGAAGAATATTGTTCCTCTAATGGTATTCATAGGCAGAAAACTGTACCAAGAACTCCACAAGAAAATGGAGTGGCTGAACGCATGAACAGGACAATAATGGAGCGTGCAAGGAGTATGAGGTTGCATGCTAGGCTGCCCAAAAATATGTGGGTAGAGGTAGTGAACACTGCTCTTTATTTAATCAATAGAGGCCACTCTACTCCTTTGGACTGTGGTATTCCAGAGGAAGCATGGAGTGGTAAGAAGGTGAGTTATTCTTTTCTCAAAACCTTTGGTTGTGAAGCTTTTGCACTTATAGATTCTGAAAATAGAACCAAGCTGGAAGCTAAGTCAAAGAAATGTGTATTTGTTGGGTATGGCATTGATGAATTTGGTTATAGGCTTTGGGATTTTGAAAATCATAAAATTGTAAGAAGCAGGGATGTCATATTCAATGAGAAAGTATTGTACAAAGATCTGTTGCTGCAGCATGAGAAGAAAGAAAATGACTATGTAGTACTGGATGATACTCCACAAGTTCATGTTCCAGTAGTTCCTTATGCTCCGCAACAACAGCAACAAAAAATACCACACACCCCAGTGAGTGTTAGATGGTCAACAAGGCTAAGTAGACCTCTAGAAAGATTTTTTCCATCTTTGTATTCTATTTTGTTAACAGATGCTGGTGAACCTAAATGTTATAATGAAGCTGTGCAGGTGGATACAAAGCTTCAGTGGGAGTCTGCAATGATAGATGAAATGGACTCTTTGCTAAAAAATCAGACATGGGATTTATGTAAGTTACCTGCAGGTAAAAGGGCTTTACAGAATAAATGGGTTTACAGGATAAAAGAAGAGGATGGAGGTACAAAAAGATTTAAAGCCAGATTAGTCGTAAAAGGATTTGCACAGAAACATGGTATTGATTTTGATGAGATATTTTCTCTAGTTGTTAAAATGACTTCTATTCGTACTGTTTTAAGTATTATGGCTACTGAAGATTTGCATTTAGAGCAGCTTGATGTTAAAATAGCTTTTCTTCATGGTGATTTGGATGAAGAAATATATATGGTTCAGCCACAAGGATTTGAGGTCAAGGGTAAGGAGAATTTGGTGTGCAGATTGCAGAAAAG
Organism: Chamaecyparis obtusa; assembly: GCA_027943335.1. Lineage (NCBI taxonomy): Eukaryota > Viridiplantae > Streptophyta > Pinopsida > Cupressales > Cupressaceae > Chamaecyparis > Chamaecyparis obtusa. The sequence goes on along the minus strand of BSBK01002765.1, from coordinate 513,531 downwards.
TTTATATGGCTTGAAGCAAGCACCTCGGCAATGGTATATTAAATTTGACACTTTTATGAATGGGCATGGATATAGTCGGTGTCATTCTGACCATTGTGTTTGTTTTAAGAGGTTGGATGATGACAACTACATTATTTTATGTTTATATGTTGATGATATGCTTGTAGCTGGGTCTAACATGGATCACATTAAGGGGTTGAAACAACAGTTAGCAAAATCTTTTGCTATGAAGGATTTGGGGGCAGCAAAACAAATCCTTGGTATGAAAATTTGTAGAGATAGGAAAAATAGGAAATTGTCTCTATCTCAGGCTGATTATATTGAGAAGGTGTTGCAATGTTTCTCTATGGAAAATGCCAAAGCTGTCAGCACACCTTTGCCTGGTCATTTGAAATTGACTAAGGATATGTGTCCCAAGACACCAGAAGAAGAGACTAAAATGTCTAAGGTACCTTATGCTTCAGCTGTAGGGAGCTTAATGTATGCTATGGTATGTACTAGGTCAGATATTGCACACGCAGTGGGAGTCGTTAGCCGTTATATGAGTAGCCCTGGTATTGAGCATTGGAATGCAGTCAAATGGATTCTCAGATATTTGAGAGGCACATCCAGTAAGTGTTTACACTTTGGGGGTTCTACTACTACTGTACAAGGCTATGTTGACTCCGATTTGGCAGGAGATATAGATAGCAGACGGAGTACTACAGGTTATATATTTACTATTGGTGGGACAGCAGTGAGTTGGATTTCTCGACTACAAAAGATGGTTGCTTTATCCACTACAGAGGCAGAGTATGTTGCTGCTACAGAGGCAGCCAAGGAGATGATATGGCTTCAATTCTTCATGGAAGAATTGGGACATCCACAAAAGGATAATTTTCTACATACAGATAGCCAAAGTGCCATTCATCTTGCAAATAATTCTGCTTTGCACTCAAAGACAAAACACATACAGTTGCGGTACCATTTCATTCGATCGGTTTTGGATGATGGACAGTTAAGGCTGGAAAAGATTCATACTGATGATAATCCAGCAGATATGTTTACAAAGGTAGTAACAAGGGAGAAGTTGAACTCATGTTCAGCTTTAGTTGGTCTTCTAGACTAAACAAAATAAAGGAACAACTGAGTCCAAGGTGGTTCAATCCAGTGGGAGCCTCATGTGGGTAGCGGTATTGCTACAGGATCAGTCTCCAAGTGGGAGGTTTTTTTTTGTTTAGTGTGGATACTGATCAGTCACCAAGTGGGAGATTGTTAGCTTGTGGTGACTAATCAGGAAAGTACTATACACTTTTTGGTTATTTGGGCCGACTACTTATAACTCATTCTAACCCTAAAGCGGAAAAATATTGTATAATATGGCTTAGGGTTAGGGATTTTTATTGAGGTATGATTTTAGTACTTGCGGCAGATTTGGGCTATAAGGGATTACGGATTGTAATCAGGTTGTAATCACTGGATAATAATAATATTGGACTCGTTGTTGGTGGACGTAGCCCAGGGATTGGGTGAACCATGTTAAATCTGTGTGTCTTGTGTTCTATTCTGTGCGGTTTATTATTTTCTGATATTAGTTATATTTGCACATAATTGTTATAATTGTTATATATATATATAGATATAGATATAGATATAGATATAGATATATATATATAGCTATATATATATATATATATATATATATATATATATATATATATATATATATATATATATATATATATATATATATATATATATATATTACTTTCAGAAATTTTAAGTTGAAGTATAGTATATTTAAATGGGAGATTTCAAGATGAAGGTATTGTCTAGTTCTCCAAATATTATCTTTCACCACCATGTTCATGTAGCACATAGACGACCGGGGGCCACATGTCAAATTATGTCCTTGTCATCTCGCCAGCTTCCTGCAAAATATAATAATCTAATGTGAGACATGTAAATATATTTAAAATTTTTATTATAATATGGTAGATAGTAGATGACAAGGACAAAGTTGGCAACGTGGCGGCTAGTCATGTGTGCGGTAGATGAATAGAGCGGTGAAGGACAAATTTAGATATCTGGAGATGAGTTTAGTCGGTGATTCTCGAAATAGTCTAGCAGTTAGTGAATACATTTGGAGAACTGGAGAAAACCTTGGTCTACAATTTGGTCAGTTAAATTGGTTAAATCTTAAAGATCTTGAGAATGGGAGAATGCCTTAGTCGTGCATTCTACGAAGTTTTTTGCGGTTAGTAGTTTCATTTGGAGATAATGAGAGAAGGGTACAGTCACCCATTAAATGTTTCTTTTGGTATATTGGAGTTAGCTGTTCACAGCTACTAAATCTGAAATTAATTATTTTCAGTTGTCAGTTGGATTTTTGTTTTTAAATATCTGTTAACTATGATGTCTAAACGACTTACCAGAATGGTTGTAGTCAAAAAGTGTGCAAATGATCGAACGAATGTCGCATGTTCGCAAGGAATCTTGTGAAGACTTGAGGTCATGCGACACCCCTTGATTTTACTTTATTGGTAGGCATTTGAAAATGGTGGTTCCGCTACGAGGTGTACACGTGTGTACCATATAATAGAGAAATTAAGAATGACAAATTTCACATTAGAGAAAATGGATATTATATATAAAATTAGTTCACAATAGTCAGAACATTGAATGGAAATCTGTGATAAATCTAAGAAAGATTTTGTTAGTTAATACTTTTCCTAATCATATACAAAATCAAATTTTGGTTTTCAATACAATATTAAAGCATCAGATTTATATGCCAGCAACAACTCTATCTGACATTGTACCAAGTAGGCACACTTTTCGAGTAGAAGGATTTCGGTAAGTCATTTATACAACATAGTTAACAGATATTTAAAAACAAAAACCCTACGGAGAACTGAAAATAATTAATTTCTGATTTAGTAGCCATGAATAGCTAAATCTGAAATGCCAAAAATAAATTTAATGGGTGAAAGTGGGTTTTGAACGTAGTTATTACTAAATCTGATTCTATTAAATGACAGATTTTAAGGTCATGAACATGTACATCCGATATGTCAACTAAGAGCATTGTACTATAATATTTGTAAGAATATACAGTTGTACAATGATGCAACATGTTAATGATTATTTGATCAAATACATTCTTATTTAAATTAAAACAAAATTGAAAAGTTGTATTGTTTTTTAAATCTTATAATTAAGTTACCAAATTAATAAGTGTACCATATATCACATAAATTAAGAGTGGCAGGTTTTGCATAAGACAACATCGATATTATAGATAATATTAGCTGAAGATAGTCAAAACATTTACTGCACATTTGTGACAAATCTAAGAAAGATTTTGTTAATTAATACTCTTTGAAATGGTATAGAAAGTAAAATATTTGTATTCAATGCACGGTATTTGATAATCAGATTATATGGCAGTAACTACTGATTCTGGATTTAGTAGTCATGAACAATGTATTCCGATATCGCAACAAAAACCATTTAAAATAAAAAAAATTAAAAATTAAAATAATATTGAAATTTTAGAATCTTCTTAGCAAATTTTGATATAAATGAGATATCAGATAAGTTATCTCTGTTAGAATTTGCATTTGATGACATCCATATTGTACATCAAATTAACTGACAACAGTGACAAGATTTAAAGTACATCCATAAGAAATCTAATGAAGATTTTGTTCTAAAATGATATTAAATTGTTTTTGGAATTTCACAAGATGTCACATTTGATATTAAATCTGAAGTGTTTTGCATATAACATAACTTAAATGTGTTAGATTTCACTTAATATGACATTGATACAAGTCATGAAATTAAGTTACAACAGTCTTTAACAATTAAAGCACATTCGTACGAAATCTACTAAAGATTTTGTTAATTAATAATCTTGTAAAACTTATAGAAAGCCATATATGTGTAAAACCTAAAGTTACTATAAAAGGATGAACAAGAAAATCAATTCATTGTAAAGATCATTAGAGCAGATAATATAGATTACTATAAATCAACTATTAGCAATGGAAGCTACATTTACTTTTCAAACAAGGACACAACAAATAGCTTTCTTTGGGAGAGTAGAACATACATATTTAAAAAAATTATTACTCTGCAAGACTAACTCTGTTGTGCAAGCAGTTTAATAGACATTAGGCGAAGAATTCCATAATGCTTCTCATCGATGGAAAGTAAATGCTGATATTGCTGCTATGTTAATGGCTTGGGGTTTAGAAATAGGAGAAAATGTTCAGACTGTTCGTTTTGTCATGATTTCTCTTTTTCCTAAAGATTTGATTCACGGACTTAATTTTTTGCTAGAATATGCACAACTAGGTCAAGGTTTTGAGTACAGCAAGTGTTTTGTAAATAAAGAAGACATTGAAAAGATAGGTATTTTACCATTTCTGTGATGGCCAATGTCAATAGACAGAGAAATTTACAAAAAAGATATCGAAAATCAATGGGTAAATCTATGTAAAGAAATCAGGCAATATAAACAATTTGAAGCTGCATCAATATTTCCAATTGTCTTTCCACAATATGAATGTTTTGTCTGTGTACAAATAAAAAGCAAACATTGGAATTCTCAAGCTTTTACAGTAAATCAAGTACCATTGAGGATGCCAATCATCTATCTGAAACGTCATCGCAGTTTTCATCAACTAGGATGAAGGATAGTTGAAAATTTTGCAAGCTGATAAAAAAATAAGGTAATTACTATAATATTTATATCTTATTAAACTTAAAAAACTATAACATTCATTTTTGTCATTTTTATCAGTTTTTTGTATGTTTTAATTTAGGTAGGCTAAAGCTTATACTTTTGGAAACTAAGATAAGCGGGAGAAAAGATTTTGAATTTTATATGGCAAGTTGTTCATATTTGCAGTAAAGTATGTTCTTGTTAAATTATCTAGTTTACATTTTGTTTTGCATAAATGATATTGTAAAAGAAAATACATTTGAGGATATGAATTTTTTATACAGAATCAAAATATTTTTAGAAATGTGGAAATGCTATTCAATGTTTCCAGTGAAATATAGGTAATTGAATAGCGAATATGTTTTTTTTTATATTCTAAAATATGAAGAATTTTTTATACAGAATCATAATATTTTTAGAAATGTGGAAATGCTATTTAGTGTTTCCAGTGAAATATAGGTAATTGAATAGCGAATATGTTTTTTTCGATATTCTAAAATATGTTTTAATTTATTTATTTAGAAAAATATGTTAACTTGCTTTTATTCTCCAAGTTATATGTATAAAATATCGTTGATATTTTTCTTGGGTTACATTTATATAGATTATGTCAAGTGATTATATAGATTGTAGTACTCTGTAAAAGAGTTTGCATAGTTTAATTTTGTATACCGATTTGGTGACTAAAGAAAGTGTTTTACAATCAGTGATAAATTTACCAGTAAAAATTCATTTGTTGACTTAACGAGTCAGGTTTGAATGATAGTTGCTCAATATTTGACATTTTCATGATTTTATCCAGAGAGTCATCTAGCAGTTTTGATTTTAAAGACTTATTGATTATAGGAAGAAAAGACAGTCGCTCCTTTATAACTTTGACGTGACGGTTTATATGATATCTCTTAATCTCTGAATTAAATCTTGAATATGATCTTTTAAGGAGATTTTGCGACTATTGGAAAATAAAGTTGTTTTCTTACTTTTGGAGACCTAACAACAATAGTTATATCATAGTCGCTTAATGTTTTCTCATATATCCATTCTTTCTAGAGATTGCCGAAGTGAGGGTATAATGCATGAAGAGATTAGCCGACTATAGTTATATTTTGGGAAAAAAACATTAAAGTCGCTCGATCTCATAAATGTTTATACATCATAGTTAACATTTTTTTTTTTAAACCCTACCGAGAACTCAAAATAATTAATTTTAGATTTAGTAGCCATGAACAACTTAATCCAATATGTCAAAAGAAACATTTAATGGGTGACTATACCCTTTTCTCATTATCTCCAAATGAACCTTCTAACTGGCAAAAAAATTGGAGAATGTGTGAAAATCTCCCATTCTCAAGATGTTTGGGAATTTATTTTTTTGTTCGGCAAGGTTCTAGCTAGTAGAAAATTTGGATTTAGAAGTCAGTAACAACTAATTTCAATAATTATTTTACAGGAATCAATTATTTAAACAAACACAATGCTTTCGGATTTATTTGTTACTGACTTCTAAATGCGAATTTTTTTAAAACTTATTTGTCTCTGCAAGAATATTTAGTGGGCATGACATCATAATCGATTAACGATTCTAAAAAAAATTATTGCTCTGACAATACTTGGAAAAAAACACTAATTGATAAAAAAGAAATTAAAGCCATACGTCGTTCTATGCACCATCTTTACTGATGATAACTGCAAGCGAAAAGAATAATTGTTGAAAACAATAAGAACATTAATTCCTTTTACCTTTTATATCTTTTATGTCTATTAAATTATGATTTAAAATTAATAAACTTGCAGTATCTATCATTTGATTGTTTGAATTGTGTATATCTTGAAGAGCAAATGACTACCAATCTATAACCCTTTACAGAATGGCTAGCAAAATAAATAGTTACGATCATCTCGATGGAATAGAAATGCATGGAAAGAAATCACAAATACAAACCTTTATTTTTACAATTTAAATGATCTACACAGAAGGATTAAATTAGAACCAGTTCATCCCATTACACAAAGGCTCATTGACAGTGGATTAATAGAAGCTGCAAGATTTCCAATTGCTATTCAAGTACTAGAACTAATTATGGAATGCATTCAAAGATTTGATCCACATACTAGAGAAATAAAGAAAGAAAACAATGAAGTAGTCATTTGTTTGAATAGAGAGTCAATACATAAGTCCTTTGTTTTACCTTCAAGAGAACAATATTCAAAATGGAATTTCTCTATGTCAGCATCAAGTTTTAGCTTAAAAAGGTCATGATGGCAAGCTGTAATTTCAAATAGATGGTTTGAAATCATCAGAGCAGCCAGTTCAAAGTTACCAAAAACCCTATATGGAACAGATTTAAAAAAAGAGATTGTTGATATTCTAGTACTTCTGCATAGAATCAGAGGGAGTGAATAAGCCCTAAATTTTTAAGAATGGTGGTTTTACCTTGTGCAATCTATAGGTACAAATAATATTTATATAGATTGGGCACAACTCATAAGTGATAGACTTACTGAAATGCTTGTCTCAGGAAACCATTCATATAAATTTGCAATGTCATCTTTCCTCATCTATGCCCTAGTATGTGAATATATAGGGAATGACCTACCTAGTGTTGTTGAATATGATGCAAATATTTAGGTTTATGATTTCTATCCATGGATACAACTCAAAAACATCTATGGAAATTTCAAAATGGTTAATGATTTTTTTTCAATGAAGTTATGCCGTGAAATTCAGGGTTGTCCAAAATGAAAATTATCAGATGCAACTGCACAAACAATAATGCAATTTGGTAGCTATTACACTCAATATCCTACATTTACATATATTAGGATTGGAGCTTTCAATGGGTTTCCATACAAATTGCCTAAATATCTAGATGATAAAATGGCTTTGATATAGTTGTGCAAAAAAATTATCAAGGTCAACAACAAATGCAATGAATGGCATAAAGCAGGTATTCATTTTCCAATTTCAATAGGTTCTTATACATGCTTTTCTAGTTCTTCTGCAATGAATGTCATCAAATCATCTGGAAAAAGATATAAATTTGATGAATATAATGTTATTAGGCATCATTTTGACCCTTCAAATTATGTAAAAAAAACCCGCAACTAGGCCCTAGTTTTAATCACATTCCTTCATTAGAAGATTTTTGGGCTAATTGTAAAGATGACTTTGAAATGAGAGAAAGATCATGGTCCCGAATCACTGTTGAACAGATTCAACTTTATAATATTGATATAGATGTGAAAGGATTATATGATGATCAATCTAAATTGTTTTTCGATCGTTATTTTGCCAAAATAAAAGGGACACCTTTGCAACCTATACAATTTGAAGAACTCGAAATAGACAATCTTGAAGAAAGAATGGAACAGATAATGAAAAGAACCAAAAAATGGGTTGAGTACAAGCAAACAACCAAGGACACATCAAACACAGAAGCACAATCAACAAGAGAAGCTCAAACAATAGCTTCAATTCAAGTACTTTTACCAACAATGCAGACAATAGTTCAGTCCATTCAATAAATGACAGGAGGGGATGATCAACCACCGGATAAAGAAAAAGCTATAAGCAAGACTTGTGGTAGTGGTTCACTTGCATTGATTAACATATACAATTTAGAGGAAGTAGAAAAAATAGAGCAAGAAGATGAAATAGATCAATCAAAACAGAATGCAACAATGCAATCTTTTGAAGAAGAACCACTAAATCAAGAAAGAGATTTAATTCAAGGTAGTGTAACATGTATTCAAAATATAGTACCCAAATTTAAAAGTTCAGGCCATGAAATACAAAGCCCTACAATAGTCAGGAAATTGTTTGATAATGAAAGTTTAGCCTCTGCCTCACAAATTATAGGCACTGCTTCATGGTTAGAAGAAACAATGCAAAGAAAAAGAAAAATAAAAGAGGATAGAATTCCTACTGAAGATTTCATTTCTCAAATCTGTGATGCCCAAAAGTTCAGGTCAAAACACAACCAACAATTTTTCTTTTTTAAAAGGTTAAAATTTTGCCATGCTCATGATGTGGAACAAAAGTGTTAATGCCTACGTCTCAAAAAGAGACAGGTGATCAACCTCAACAAGGTTGCTTAAGTTTCCATAGTATGCTAGAAGGAAAACAATATAATCGAAGAAGATCATTACTCATCTTCTCGACCAATATCGTCGATCATCATTCTAAAAAGCTTATAGGTGATCTAAGAGGGATAGAATGTTTAATGTTAATGTTATTCTATAATTAGATTAGCCATTTCCCAAATATGCTCATATCGAGGCCAATTTGTTTGTGATGGTAAAATTGCCAACTTATGATTATATTGAATATAAATTTAAATTGACGATTTCATCAATATCCGTTTTCAAATGTATAAATACTAATTCAATTTATAATTACAACATACCATTAAATCAATGTACTTTTTAACCTATGAATAAATTTAAAGTTATCATTAGTTAAGGATAAATATAACCAAGGTTTATAATTAAAAATCATGTGGAGTTATTTGATCATTATAATTTATTAAATAATTAATATATTTATTAATTAATTTAATATACTTTTACTATATCCATTAATGTTATAAACATGCTATATTCATTAGCATGTGATAAAAATGTTAACAAATTTCTCATAAAAACATTGTTTAATAAACACCTTTTTAGTTAATACTATGCATTAGTTACTAATAAAACTAACTTACTATCTAACCATAATTTAAATCTAGACTATTAAATTTCAAAATACATATTTAATTCAATGCTAAAATATATTAACAAACTGATATTAAAGTTGACAAGACCCTAATCTCTAATTAACATAACTATTAACATCCTAAACTAATTTACTAACCTACTCTACTTCCTAGCTAACTTTCCACATGGCATGAGGAAATACCAAGTCTTCCAAAACCTGCGCATAACAAGGAGAATTAAAGGGCTGCAAGTTTATGACACATATCATAAAGTGTCTTGGGCCCTCCACCCACTTTATCCAAAATCTAAGACTCCCTTTTTACCAAAACTTGCACCATTTCTCAAGGAGGGAGAAATAAGCATTAAAAGAACGTTGACATAAACATTAAAGCCAAGTAGGTTCCTTCATACCATGCGCCCATGTTGAGATGACAGTAAAGGGTACAATTTTATTGACCAATGGAAAGGCTCAATAACTCTTAGGACTTGACATCATTCCCATGCGCCAACTTTAGTGGGTTGAAATAAAGAGGTGAGGGGTAATATTTTAAATGTTTATATTTTATTAGCTTTATGAAATAAGGGTGGGAGATTATATTATATTTTATTGACTGTGGTAAGGTTTTGTATGGGATTTTTATCCCATAGAAAATCCAGAGAGCATTTTTGCTCTCTCAAAAATCTGGAGAGTGCTATTTTCATTTGCACTACTATTTGATTTTCTAATACTTCCTCCTTGGTATGATGAATAAATATATCAACATAGTTCAATTGTTTCCTTTAAACATTAAGATACCAATGGTCATATAATAGGATTGTTAACTACATGGGTTATTATAGTTTAATTGATCAACTAATTTGGATTCAACTTTGAAGCTAACATGCTCATTTGATCATAGTCACTTCATTAAAATTTCATACAATCTAGAAGTATGATATGATTCAATCGGAGATTATAGTTAAGTTCATCATAACGATACTATGATAATCTCATTTCAATCTAAGTATGGAAACAAAATGTAAATTGCTACGATATTTAATCTATCGATAAGGATAATTCTTTGCATTGAGAGCATTCTTCAATTATTGGGAGAGAGAGAGAGAGAGAGAGAGAGAGAGAGAGATCTTTAAACACGTAAGCATGAATTCATCTTATATATTAAGAATTACATATCATCCCATTATCTATAACACCAATGAAATCTACAACAACCTAGTTTTCAAAATATCATTGCAATATTCAAAATGATACTAGATTTTCTTTACATGAACATCATAATTAATACATTTGCTAATTACATCAATTTTTCCAATGAAAGATAACTTCAGCAACATGCTTACTTTCTCATTTCCCTTTTGAAATACAATATACAAGTGCTCCAAAGAGAGATTGAATACACCATTCAAAATTTACAAAAAAATGCTTCGAATCATGGAGTGATTTCTTCATTCAAAAACATCAAGGAAAAGATCTCTAACAACTCCATCTTCATGCATCAACTCCTCAATATCTACAAATAAAATCAAGACAAGGAAGATGACCATGGGAAGCTCACCTCCCATCCTAGGCCTCTCAAGAGGCCACCCCCGAGCTTGGGGAAACCACAATGAACGGGAAACAAACACTCACACACAAACACAACAAGAACATAAACATATGAAAATCCCAATTCCCTCAAGGTGAAAACTAAGGAATTCCATGAATATCCTTTATGGGCTGTGGGTGGACAACCCATGGAGACAACCATTGCAATACAAGAACAAGGCCACACATGGACCCATATAACTGAATTTCATACAAGGCTCACATGGCCAATCTTCCCTCCTTATACCCCCATTGCCACACGGGCTAAATGCAAGGTTTCTTGGGGAAAATCACTCACCCAAGTTCATCTTTCCTCACACATGGAGGAGACTCTACACATGAAGTTGCCTCCATTTCCACACCCCCTCTCAATTTCTCTTCCCTCCCAAGGGTGAGTGAATCTGAGAGTATACAACCCAAAATCTAGTTACATGAAAAATACATTGCATGCTTGCTCTCACCATGACCAACCATGGGGAGCTAAAACACAACATGAAACAATGCAAGCTTCCACCATGACCAACCATGGGAAGCCAAGAACATAAACACAATTTACATACAACTTATAAAACAATGAGAGAGCAAGATTTCCTACCTCAAGTCCAATGCTATGGAAGGATTGTTGAGCCCTAATCCAAACTCCAAGCTTTTCCCTCTAACTTTTTGGAACTCTCTAAAGATAGAGAGTGGGTGAACAATCTATCCTTTGCCAAAATTCCTCTAAAAGGGTCTCTAAACCTACCCCCACAAACCTCATAAATAAGGTCCTACCAAGCAAGTTGCAATTTCGTTCAAGATTGCACATGCAATTTTAAAAAGGTCAAAAAGTCAATTTTAGGCTACTCATAAGGTGAAAATACCCCTAACCCATGGGTACATGGAATGGGTTAACTATTAAAGCATAAAACCACTTCTTAAGGCCACTATTAACCCTCAAAACTCGTGTCTAGGAATAAGATCGAGAATGGGGAATGGGAACTGCATTATGGGTTCCTATGGCAAAAAGATGTGCTTAGGATTTCCCCTAGAACTCCTAGAATGTGCTCTCACACAACCACATGACATACCTTGATAAAATTTAACACTAGCGTCAAGCAACACTTCACGAAATGCCATTTCACGCAAGGTATGTCCAATTGTCACAACACATAACATTAATACACACATACATTCTAGATTACTATTACAAATAAAAATACTTAACAATGAGGCCTCAGGTCTCTTTTTAGATGGGACCTTGGTTTAACTGGTTGCCCTACATTCAATGTGATTTCCCTGAATGTGTTTCCATGGTCCTTCCACCTGCAATACCTCAATGCAGCATCAGTAATTCAAGGAAGAAAACCAATACATTAATCATATATGATATAACAATCTTAAATTTAATCATTCAATTGCATAATTCAACTCATACTTCAATTGCATATATAATTCATAATTTAATCTGCATAATTCAATTTGAAATTTAGTAGCGTAATTCAATTGAAATCAAGTTCATCTATAATCTAGTCATCAGGTTCATAGAACATCATATAGTAATATAATCTAACACAATCAAATCCAAATCCACTCATCATGGATTCCATATACAGGGTCAACAAAATAAATAGTCTAATGAGTCCATCATAATATAACAGTAGTCGACTGAGTCCAAGTATCTCCAAAAAAAAAATATAATAAAAAAAGAAAGGCTAAATCTATAAATTAGGATCACTATGTGGGCTGAAGGTGGGCCTCACAAAATCATAAATGAAAGTACTGGTTCAAGGAAAAAAAAGGAAAGAGGCAAACTAGCTGCTCTTCAAAAACATCAAGAAACTATGCATGTATTAATACAAGTTGCAGAACCAAAACAAGATAGTAATTTTTCTGATCTAAATGCAGCAGATTTTGATGTAAATCAAATTGACATAGGACCTGCATTCCATGATCGTATAGTTGATATGTGGGAGTTCACACATCATGAGGTAAGAGAGAGATTGGAGCAATTAAAAGATGAAAAGAACATTTTGAAATATACTATCAAACATCTATCTGATTATATCTAGAAAATGTTAGGTCCTATCTCTTCTCAAAGAGCAAGTCAGAGAAGATATTTTTGATCCATCACTTCATTTGAGTGAAAAAATTATCAAGCAGATGCATGAAGACAGACAGATGGCACAACTCTCATGAGAATGGGTACAATATCTTAATTCAAGAGGTGTGTGTCTCATTGACTGCATAGGAAGGTATTACAAAATATATATTGATCTAAAAGGTATTTTCTTTACAAAATTGGAGATGCTCGAAGAACAGAAAATAATATATAGTAGACAAGAAAAGGTATTGCAATCTGTAAAAGATATGGATAGTGAAGAAGCTCAGAATGTAAAAATTATCAAATCTACTAACACACCTCTACAAAAGTGGATTTTTTCAATCAAATTTAAAATAGAGATGAGCACAGATGTAATTGAAGAAGTAAAAAATCTAATTGAAACAGTCAATACGAGCATTACACAAAAGATGTTTATTGATATGGGCTGCAATATTGATGTAGTCAATGTTGAAGATGTTCTAGCTATAGAAATTATGAAGAAAAATTATGAATTGCATCTTCAAAGTAGTATTAGGAAAGAAGCATATGAGGAAGGAGATATATATAAATTGAGTGCAATTGGAGACTTATTAACAACTATAAATGAAGACACAGGAAGCATTTTTGAACAAATCAAAACAATTAAAAGGAATTATGAATACTCGATTGTAAGACGTGAAAATATTATCATACCACAGGAACAAGAAATGCTTGATGTAATTAGAGCAATGGATCAATATAATAGTAACAAAGTTCAAGAAGAAAAGGCCTCTAGTAGATGACCTCAACATTCTTGATGAAGAATGAAGATTTCAGTTGGAAATCTGACACCTGACCTATGAGCACAGGGATGGTAACTATTTATGAAGAATGGTGTAGGCTAGCCTAAAATGTCAATCACCATATCTTGTAATAACTCAATGAATTTATCAAGAATATCTCCAGACAAAGGTGTCAATTATCAATTAAGGAAGATCAAATGAGTGCAAAAGTTTTTGGTCTTTCCATCACCTGAGAGCCTTAATTGTTTTTAATTTTTTCTTGTTTTTAGGTTTAGGTCTAAACAAATTCGAGGCTTGTTACATTCTTATTCTAAAAAGGATTTGAAAATGTTTTAACTATATATTTTTGAATTGTAATATTTTATTTAAAACACCTTTACTTACTTAATTCATGCATATAACTTGTTTATTCATGTAAATGATTTCTCTTTTGGTTTGCAAAATTTTGAGTTTGATGAATTGTTGATAATTTATGAAGCTGAAATACAGTATTTTAGGTCTACTTTTCAGTGAGATTTGTTTGGTAAACTTGGTACTCTATGTAGTATTGATGGAATTATACGAAAACTAGTTTTCATTGGATATTTTTAGATTTAGGGTATTTGGTTTGTGTAAATTGTTATCATATAATTTGAGTGAAGTTGATGTTCGAAACTTGTCTATTTTATATCATCATCTTGCAGTTATTTTTTACTTTGTCTGTTATATTGTGGATTTGATTGAGCAAGGTCTGATATGAATATAGAATATGAAGTTAGATAAACTATTTGGTTGTTGTTCAATGTTAATGGACATGTTGTTGTACAATGGTGTTAAAGTTTTGAATGATTTAATGCAGATAATCTAAGAGAAAAATAGTGAAGTTCTATCACTCCAATTATGAATTTCAAAGTTGTCTTTGGACAACAGTAATGGCAGATATATTATGGTTGACAAGAATTTTGGTTCAAGGTTAACGTGAGTAGTTCTGATAGATAATCATAGAATTTTTTATATTTTTTTTAGCTTAATTAGAGAAAACAAATAATTGTACATGTTCATGTAGAAGGGTGTTATTTTTTGGAGGGATAGAATGGACATAATCAGTTTTTGCCTATAATGTTTTTACATTGCTTATTGCAGTTATTTTGCTTTAATTAAATGATTTCTCTATTGGTTTGTAAAATATTGAGTTTGATTAATTATTGATAATTTATGAAGCTAAAATATAGTATTTTAGGTCTGCTTCTCTGTGAGATTTGTTTGGTAAACTTGGTATTGTATGGAGTATTGATGGAATTATACGAAAATTGGATTTTATTGGATATTTTTTAGATTTAGGGTATCTGGTTTCTGTAAACTATTATCATATAGTTTGGGTGAAGATGATGTTAGAAACTTGTCTATTCATGTAAATGAGTTGTCTCTTGGTTTGCAAAATATTGAGTTTGATGAATTGTTGATAATTTATGAAGTTGATATACAGTATTTTAGGTCTGCTTCTGTGTGTGATTTGTTTTGTAAATGTGGTACTCTGTGTAGTATTGATGGAATTATACGAAAACTAGTTTTCATTGGATATTTTTTAGATTTAGGACATATGGTTTCTATAAATTGTTATCATATAGTTTGGGTGAAGATGATGTTAGAAACTTGTCTAATTTATATTGTCATATTGCAGTGGTTTTTTTTTTGTCCGTTATATTGTGGATTTGATTGAGCAAGGTCTGATATAAATATAGAATATGAAGTTAGATAAACTATTTGGTTGTTGTTCAATGTTAATGGACATGTTGTTGTACAATAGTGTTAAAGTTTTCAGTGACTTAATGGAGATAATTTGCGAGAAAAATTATGAATTTCTATTAGTCCATTTATGAATTATAGAGTTGTCTTTGAACAAAAGTAATGCCAGGTATGTTATGGTTGATAGGAATTACAGAGTTATATTTTTTAGATTTAGGGCATTTAGTTTCTCTAAATTGTTATCATATAATCTGGGTGAAGATGATGTTAGAAACTTGTGTATTCATGTAAATGATTTCTCTATTGGTTTGCAAAATTTTGAGTTTGATGAATTGTTGATAATTTATGATGCTGAAATACAGTATTTTAGGTCTGGTTTTGTGTGAGATTTGTTTAGTAATCTTGGTATTCTGTATAGTATTGATGGAATTATACAAAAACTAGTTTTCATTGGATATTTTTTAGATTTAGGGCATTTGGTTTGTGTAAATTGTTATGATATAATTTGGGTGAAGATGATGTTAGAAACTTGTTTATTTTATATCATCATCTTCGAATGAATTTTTAGTTTGTCCGTTATTTTGTGGATTTGATTGAGCAAGGTCTGATATGAATATAGACTATGAAGTTAGCTAAACTATTTGGTTGTTGTTCATTGTGAATGCATATGTTGTTGTACTATTGTGTTAAATTTTTTAGTGACTTAATGGAGATAATCTGAGAGAAAAATAGTGAAGTTGTTTCAGTCCAATATTGAATTACAAAGTTGTCTTTGGACAAAAGTAATGGAAAGTATGTTATGATTGACAGTAATGGTAGGTATGTTATGATTGTCAGGTATGTTGTGTTAATTTTTGGAGGGACAGAATGGAGATAATTAGAGAGAAATTGCAAACTTTATTACTTGATTTATGAATTACAGTATACATATATTTTACATTGAACTAATTATCTTTCCTTTATAGTATGTGTTACTAAAAATTATTCAGTCGTGCTTGAGGTTTTGCCAATTTACAATTAGAATATATGACCATTTTAAGATTTACAATATATGTTGCATTGAAATAGTTTATTTTTCTCACAATTTCAATTGAAATGTCAGTTCACACTGTTTAAAAATTTGCAAGTGCTTGTAATGTGATATAATTATGTTAACCATATCTTATATCTTTTATATATTTAGTAATAATTAGTTTCAAAATAAACATATGTCTAAATTAATAAATTGATTAATTTACTATTTTACTTTATTGCCATTATGTCAATTATCTTCCACTCAAGTTTTGACCATTATGACTATTTAACCGAAGAGCATTTCATATGGTTCTTCTATCATGTTTAGAATTCATATAAATTTTGTAAATTTTTTAAAATTATTAGATATATAGGTGCAATAAAATTTGTCACTGAATTTATTAAAAAGATTTAAACAAATCTGCAAGACCTTTGGTGTTTCTAAACTTTATTATCATTCAAAAAGAACCAAGAAATATAAGAAGTTAAACTCTACTCGAAAAGAGTATTAGTAAGCCCATAACATGTTTCTAGATATGTAGTGAAACAAAAATTGTTTGAATCTAATGTTCTTGTTAAAGTAACATTGGTTATGCATGCCAAAAGGCTTTTATCTTTGAAATCAAAGTATGTATTATTTATTTATTACAATTAAGATTATAATATACAATGATTTTGTTACAAATTTTAATTTAAAAATTCTAATCAATTTTGTTGTTTGTTTTTTTAATTTTATACATTTTTGTATTGATAGGCAAAGTGAAGTAGAAACTTAATAATTTGCATAACAACGTTACAAAGAAGTTACCACATATATAAATATTGACATGAAATTTTTTTAAACAAGTTAGCAGTTATATTTTACTACATTTAAAACAAGTTACATGTCCACATTTTTTTTCGAATAAATTGGGATACATTGGAAGTTTATATTTTTATATGGTTCCAGCAAAGAAACAGAATTAAAATACAAATAAATGCAATTAATATGGTGTGAAGTCCTTGTAAAAAAATTATTTCAGCCTTTGCCATTGACACAATCTCATCCATAGTGGCCTCTTGAGAGCACAAGCTACATTGATGAGTTTTATTGACAATTGGTGCAAATGGTGTGACATATGCATTTGAGACATCATTTTCCCACCTAAAGTAACCGCAACCGTTGTTGCCCTTCAATATCAACTTTACATTAGTACATACTATAATGTTTAGTCTATACATTTTTTGTAAACATAGAATACATGTCCAGCACTATCCTTCTTGCTAAGTGGACAGGTCCAAAATTTTCTTTGAGGATTTTTCTTAGTATTTGAGGTTTTCAAAATGCAAGTTCCTTCATCACAGTTGTAGTGTGGCACATTTAGGACAGCCATTGATATCCTTGACAAAGCTGTAAAAGACAAACTCATGTAACAATGTCGAAACAAATATTGTATAAATTTAAAAACTCTATTATAGTATTGTATTGGTGTATATACGTACTTTTAAATGATGGTTTAGTTGTACTTATATCTATTAATATATCAGAGACAATGAAATAGGCTATTGTGGGTGACTTTCAACAGAAAGTACATCAAAATGTATTAAAAATTATTATGATTTAAAGAATAGTCTATAATCGTTACCTCTTCACATTACCAAGGTCAAATATTATGCATTAAATTTATAAAAGTCAACAAAGTTTTGGTGATTAGGAGAGTCATTGTAGTCGCTAAGTCTCTCAAAAAAAAGAAGATAAAACATCAAGTATGAAACATCAAACATCAAAAATTGAATGGTCCAAAAGATAACTAAAATAAGTTTTAAATAAGCTACAATATGACTATGAAATAATGTATACTACATTATGAACCCATAATATCAAATTGGAATAAGCATTAAATTAAAAGTCTTACCTGTATAAATAATAGAAAATCAATCATTTATATTTAAGCATAACAAATGGTGGCATACATATCTGTATAACTAATTATTGAAAGATATAAAGATTAACTATTTGTAAAAATTTATTGATTTTGTATAGAAAATTGAAATGGTAACCATTGCGATTCTAAACAAATATGGTGGATTTGTTCAAGGAGGTAGACCTCCATCTCCTTATACACAAGTAGTAGAAATCTAGTATTTTACAAACTGACAAAACTTACAGTCTTAAAGCATAGCATCATAATCCATGGGTTGACCGTTCATGGGATTCAAATTATCGAACCAGTAAAGATGTTCGGATGTTTGATGTAGTACACCCCAGTTCTGTGTATGAACATTAATACTTGGGTAGAGTTTATAAGTGGTTTGGGTCCATGTAGGTATATGTTCCCTTATAATATTTTTTATATGTTCACGTATAGGTATAGATAAGTAACAGCCTTGTGGTCCCCATCTTTGTATGACTTGTTTGTTCCAGAATGTGTCTGACCTTGATGCAAAATGCAAGCGATACATTTGACCATGATAGCAAAGGTTATGTAAAGAAGTTGTATCAGTTTGTGGAGTTCGAAGCAGTTTCTCTATCCATAATTGACCTGTACCATTTATCAAAGAAGAGTATTCAATCTCATATGCTATTGATGCTAGTTGAAACCATGTTTCGCTTGGGACATGATGAACCTGTGTTGGATTGCATGTGTCACAAGACTCCAATTCTGAAATATATGGATCTCTATAAACGTGGCAAAAATTTCTTTGTGATACTGGACGAGATGTTATTAGTCATTTTTCTTGTAGTAACCTTTGCACTAGCAATCTTGAAATTCTATCTTCTTCATGTATTCTGTGAATGTCCATGTGTTGAAAGAAGTCATTAATGACAATTATTCTCTATCACAACATTTCTACAATGTAGTTCATAAATTATTAATAAGGAGATGAAAATCATTTGATTCTCAGTCATTTTGTGATGCCTTACAAAGAAGAAAATTTTGTATAAGTAATCACTAATTTATAACAAAAATTTAAAAAAAAATGGTACTTCTTTATTAGAGAAAGACTTGTTTATTCTATATATCTTAAAACAACTAAGAATATTGGTAAAGGTAGAGCATTGGATTTATAACCCTAGTTTTTCTGTTTTGAGAATTTTGAAGACAACTTATCAAATTATTTTACTATTCAGTCAATTCTATGATTGTGAGATTCCAATATTCATCAAATCAAGATATTTTTAGCTTGCAAGATATTTTCTTCAGACTATATTGGTTCAAATCGATTTCTACATATTGGTAGCTATCTATATTATTCTAATTTTTTTTTGCGAATGAACTTTGTTAGATAGTTTTAGGTATTGAAATAAAGAAAATATGCCAAAAATGAAGGAGGTTAAGAATGGTAAAAAATGAATGTAAATACCATAAGTTAGTTTAAATACCAGATATTGTTGACTTCCCTTCATCTTCTCTTCTATTCTTGGCTTCTCTTCAAGTTTCTTGTTATTGTATGTTGTTTTGATATTTTATCAATTGTTTCTGTACAAGTATTTGAAATATTAGTATTATTTGACACTTTATAAAAGAATAGGGCGGTGTTGTAGAGTGCTTTACACTCATAACATTAATTGCAAGAGATGATATTTTGAGGAATGTCATTAAAGTGATGTGATGGAGTTCTACAGAGCCAGGCTTACAATAATTATCTATGTACTATGGTGAGTTTAAATAAATCATTAATGGGTTAAATAAATGATATGTAATGATAGCTTTAATGTTACTCTTGATGAAGCCTTTAATGCTGAGATGAATTTTTTTAAAATTTATTTTAGATGTCAAGCATATCACCGATGACACGTGCAAAATGGAAAAGGTGCTTTTTCAAGTATTTCAATGTTCCATATAACAAACTTGGTAAATCTCAAGATATATCACAGAAATTAAGAATGGCAGATGTCGTATTATACCGCATCGATATTATATATAAAATTAGCCCACAACAGTCAAAACATTGAATGCACATTCGTGATAAATCTAAGAAAGATTTTGTTAATCAATACTCTTTGAAATCCTATACAAACTGAAATATTGGTATTCAATACAAGGTTTTCGTGCATCGGAATTATATGCCAACAACTACTAATTCTAAAAATATCATTGTCGGGTTTTCAGAAAAGTGATACATACTATACTCATCACTAACATTCTATCAGTCTGGCTGCATTTGCAGTCATCACCTTTTGCAAAAAAAATTCTAATTAGATAACCTAATTATTATATTAATTCATAATTGTAATAGTAATAATGATATTAATTTGTAACTGTCACCACTACTTAATACTTAGAATATTTAAATTTCTAATTAAGCTTTTATTTAATTTGTATTATAAAACATTAATTGATAATTAATATTAATTTTTATTCATTTATTTAATGTTAGTGATAGTATAAAATATTAAATAATTGATAAATTTATTATATAATATTAATTATTATTATATTTATATAATGATATATGATATATGAAAATTAATAGAAATATTTTACATTACATATTAAATAAATATTTAATATAATTTAAAGAATATTACTATATAGTGATGATTATTATATTAAAATATGAAATATAGTGTCATTAATATTAAAGGTGATATATATTTAATTATTAGTAATTAAATATAGCCATAATAATATTTATTTGTAATTATGATCATAACTTAATATATAAAATATCTAAATTTATAATTCAACTTCAAACAAATAGAACCTTTTCAAACAGTGATCTTTATAAAAAAGCCTCAGTGCTGGTCAATGCTTTATCCATAGGGCAACACTTTCACTAC
This sequence comes from Chamaecyparis obtusa, assembly GCA_027943335.1. NCBI lineage: Eukaryota > Viridiplantae > Streptophyta > Pinopsida > Cupressales > Cupressaceae > Chamaecyparis > Chamaecyparis obtusa. The sequence continues at coordinate 492,171 of BSBK01002765.1, read as the reverse complement.
AAAATTGTGATACATAAACCAATATATTGAAGTTTGATGGCCTTATCCTCTGAAAATGCTATAACCCTGTGGTGAATTTTATCAAAAGAATCTAAAATTTACACTACTTACTTATATCTTTATGTAAAACTTTAAAGAATTTATGTCATATGTAAAGGTTGTTTAATTTGACCCTGTATTTGAGCTGAAGAATATAAACACATAAACACAAATTATGCATGCAATGAATTTTATCAATTCATAACTCAAAGAGAAATACATAAAGGAGAGATATAAAGTTTGGAGTTTATTGAAATGCTATATCAATATCATGTATACAAAATGCTTTAAAATGCAAGTGTCTATATATTTAATTTGAACCAGAAATATTTCTCTCTACAAAAATTTGTCTAATACAGTGTACATTATCCTAGGCTAAAAACTTGTCAGTAAGAATGTCCAAGTTTTGGTCCCTACAAAATGATTTTGGTAATCCTTTTTTAAAAAATAAGGATTGCATACAAGCTTTGGATCTTTTGTACAAGAGACAAAAAGGTTTTCAGTAAATAAGACAAAAATTGTAAATATAACAGCTTTCTATGGCAATTTTATAAAACTGATCATTCATATGAGTGGCCAAAATTTCAACAACTCCCAAGGTTAGTTCAAAACATGCCAAGTGTAGCATCCGTTCTTGCTCTAACTGTTTGAGGTTCCCTGCACTTTGTTTTTCTTTCAAGGTGTTGGGGCACTGCCACTTGTTGCTTCTTCATTGGATGTCTCTTCTTCTTTGGCACTCTCGGAAGGATGTGCTTCTTCCCATGATGCATAAGTATCTTGACTTGGCCAATGAAAGGCCAGAACTTCATCCCTTTTAGGCAGTAATTTGTCCCAGTCCACAACTACCTACTGTACCTTATTTCTTATATTAGTGAAATGTATCCTAACATCTTGCAAAATTTCAATTAATTGTACAAAGGGGGTATTGTCTTCTATATTTAGAATGGTATCTATTCTAGTTGACACTTCACCTTCAATTTGTTGTAACTAGTGATCCTTGTCCTTTATAGTTCCATCTTCTTTGATAAGACCAAGAAAAATCTAAAAATTGTCCTGAAAGTATCTTACTCTTAAGATCTCTGCCTTCCTCTATAAACTTTCCCTATTGACTTCAAATTTAAAAAGGTCTTTAACAAATTTATATGTATTTGTTAGTTGTATATTCACAATACATTGATCATTAATCAAATAAAAGATTGATTTCAACCTATTATTTCTAGCAACCCAACATTCTAAAATTGGGACTACAGTGGCTTCCTCTTTTTTAAAAGAGATCAAAATGTCAGACAACTTCTTAGCAGTTCTATAAACCTCTCTTGGTTTTACATTTGCAACTAATTGTAAAATGGTATCTTTTATTCTTTTTTCATACCTTAGCTTCTCTATTTTTTCTTTGTCTTCATCAGCCATGGAAGGTGGGAGAGGGGAGAGTGGGTACTCAATAATAGGGCTTGAAGAAGAAGGTCCAACGGGTGAAGAATAAATTAGCAATTTCCCTAATGCTTGAATTGGGCCCTATTCACCTAACCTTTTCTTCAAGTTTGAAATGAATATATCCTTTTCATATAATCCCTGTTTCAACTCTGCATAAGCCTTCAACATTGTTTCTAGCCTTATTGTGAGGTCCTCTTTTTCCTTGGCCTCCTTTTCTGTGACACTTTCTTTAAGTTGGGTTGTTTCTACTACCATGTATGATGCCTTAAGTTCAGATGTATCAATGACTCTTTTGACAATGAGGCTACCTGCGATATCACCCTCAGTAATTTTCTTTCCTTTGTTATTGTCATTTTTCTTTAAAGACCACATGACCAAGGCTTGATGATCATCACTAAAAGTGACTCCCTTAATTGCCTGTTCTACCTCCTCCCTGGTCTTGTGAATTGGTGTGGTCTATTTTCTAACTGCATTGAAGACCACTGCATCAGCTATATCCCACTCTGGGAGGATAAGTACTCCTAAATTTTTTATTAAGTCTCTCCCCTATTCTGGAGTGATCCTCTCAAATCTCTCAGTCATCTCCTTCCTCACCTCACTTTGTATGATCTTTAGATCTTTATTTGGATTCTCCTCATGCCTCTTTTCACAATTTTTTTGAAATTGACTTATATTTAATTTCCATAAAAATTGCATGAAGGCCCTAGCCTTTACAAAGGCATCATTAGCTAAGAACTCATCACATGCTTGTTTTATTATTGGGTCTAGCTCTGTACCTACCATCTCTCCCACTGTCAAATCTAATTCAAGCTCTTTTGGTGTCTCAAGAACACCCTCATTTATCTCTTCATAGGTCATAAAAATTTGACCTAGGGATCCCAATTGTTGCATTTTCTCCGTGACCTCTTGATCATCCATTATGTTCATAGGTGATTGGGATAGAGAGTAATCATCTTCAACATGTACATGCCTCTCTTCTAATTTTTGTTTCTTTGACAGAGGTGGGGAATCAGGAATATCTTCAGGTGGTTGATTGTGAGGTGAGTCTAGAATGTCTACAATCTCCTTGTGTTTTTCCACCTGTTGTGATGTGGAAGGGACATCCTCTTTTCTTTTTGGTTTTTCCTACTTGTCAGGTCCTGGTACCACCACATTATAACCAATTTTATTTTGTACCATGTATTTTCTTGGGGGCAATACTTTTGTAAATGCAAACTTGATCAATATTGATTGAGCCTTCTCTAGTTCAGCTTTCATGGCTTTCTACTTTTTCTCATTTAGGGGTTGAAAAATATCTTGAAAATTATCCATAAGAATGTCTGATGCAGGAGCATCCTGGGTGTAAGAGCAATCTTGCATCACCCAAAAATATTTATATTTTTGTATTCAATAAGGGCTATCTTGTGCAGAGCTGCTATTTGTGGAAACTTTCTATTTTTAGTAATTTGGTCATCCGATCTCGAAATGTTCTAATTTCACATGTGGAGGTTCATCTTAGTCATATTAGCCTGCCAGTAAAGTTTCATTGCTAGATCAAGTCTAGTTTTGAAGTTATTGCAGATTTTCGGTATTGGCAGTAGGGTACAGAAACTTTGAACTCAATTTTGAAGGCTTTAGAGGCCCCGGATGAGGTCAAATTTTCAGCTAAATGAAGCTTGCTGGTTTAGGTGTTGTAGAGCTCCTCATGCCCTTTCTGAATTGGGGTCATAATAGTTAATTGAAGCAACTGGTGATGACTTATGGTCTTCGAAAGTCGGGCCACCTAAAATGGTAGAAAATAATTTTTCTTCAAAATTTTTCTTCGGGTTTCAAAAGTTATTTTGAGCTGACTATGATGTAATAAAATGAAAAATAAAATAATTCAAAGTTTGGTCGGCCCTTAGGGCTAAATTTTTGGAACCTTCTCGGGCAGTGGAAATTGCCTATATAAAGAAGGCCCATAGTGTTGTCTTAGGCAATTTGGGACAGTCTGGGTAGTAGATCTAGGTATTGATTTGAGGCTTTGTCCTATAGAATATTGTAAGGGAATGCCCATGTGGCTTTGCATATTGTAATTCTAAAAGTTTGTAATTCCACATTTGTGGAGATAATAAGAAGCCCATTTTCTATTTTTGCATATTGTTGTTGTTTCTATGTTTCTATTATGTGTTTGTGGTATTAAGGGGAGCACCCTTCATCAAGTGGTATCAAAGCAGGAGTTCCTGAGTGTGTAAACAGATCGCCGATTGTGAGGTAGTTTACACCAAGACTGTGGGTTAGGGTTTCTATGTAAACAGATCATCGACTGTGAGGCAGTTTGCACCAGGACCATGGTTAGGGTTTTAGTGAGAATCGTGAAAATGCCTCCATGAAGGGAATGTGGTAGAAGAGCTAGTGTTGTAACACTTGAGGTTAGGGAACTGTAGAGACAAGTGTGAGCATTGCAAGAGGAGATTCGTAGAGGAATGAATCTTAATGTCAGAGATGAAAGTGAGGATGAAGCCGAAGAAGAAGATCAAGAAGGAGAAGTCAAAGTTGTGAACCAAGAGGAAGAGACTTTTCTGAGCTATCTCAAAGATTGGGAAGAGACCTAAGATCAAGGTCCCAAAATTTTCTAGAAAGAAGATTTGATCGACTAGATTAATGAATGTGAAGAATATTTTGAGTATGAAGATATCGAGGATCCTGATTGGGTCAAGTTTTCAAAGCCCAGACTGAAGGGTCATGTGAAGATCTGGTGGCAAGAGATTCAGTTGGAGTGAAATCAAAGAGGAAAGGATAAAATCACAAGATGGGGGTGGATGGTGGATAAATTGAAGCAACAGTTCATCCCTATTGATTATGAGCTTGACCTATTGAATAAAATGCAAAGTTTGAAGCAAGCAGAAAGATCTATTCAGGAGTATATAGAGCAGTTCTATCGAATCCTCATCAAAATAGGCCATGCAAAAGCTAACAAGGAGAAATTTTTCCATTACCTTAATGGGTTGAGGCTGAGCATTCAAGAGGAGCTGAATCTAGTTTGAATGAACAGTATTTGAAGAGGCATACCAGTTTTCCCTAAAAGTAGAGGAAAAGCTGAACAAGAAGTTTGAGAGCAGACAAAGTGGAAGAGGTCATGATGGAAGATCTAGTGGACGGTCATATGGAGGTTGAAATGAAGATCTAAAAAAGTAGGATGAGGCTAGTAATAGTCAGAATCAAAGAGGAGATAATTTTAGTCATTTCCAAGATCAGAACAATAGAGATTAGAGAGGAAGAGGAAGAGGACAAGGTTCAGGAAGAGGAGGCTTTTGTGGAACATGTTTTCACTATGGAGAAGAAGGTCATAGGGAATTTGAATGTCCTCAATGCCAAGGATGGATGAATAGGAAGAACGAAGGCCAGGCCAGAGTTGCACATGTAGATGAAGATGCCAAATCATCAAATTCTGAAGAGGTTGAAAGAGGAGAAATGTTGATCAACAGAAGAGTCCTGCTGAGTGGTGAAAATGAACCTGAGCAAAGGAGGAGCCTGTTTCGCACCAGGTGCAAGTGTGAGGGTAAGTGTTGTGATGTGATTATTGATAGTGGCAGTATTGATAATCTAGTGTCAGAAGAGATGGTGACAAAGTTGAAGCTCAAGAGGTAGAAACATCCACATCCATATCAGGTTTCCTGGGTGCAGGATGACCACAAGGTCATGGTCAGTGAACAATGCCTAGTGAAGTTCAAGATCGGTGGGTACCAAGATGAGGTACTATGTGATATCATATCTATGGATGCATGTCATATGTTGTTGGGTAGACCTTGGCAGTTTGACAAATGTGTTTTACATGATGGTTGTGCGAATACCTATTCCCTGACAAAGGATGGAGTGCGACATAAGCTAAAACCATTGAAGGAAATAGAAGAAAAGGTATGTGGTAATGCAAGAATAACTTTTGTTGATAGAGGAAATTTCTCAGATGGTATACGGCATGAGCATATGTGTTTTACCTTAATTCCAAAGGCTGGGAATGAGGAAGTAGAAGATGTAGCTGTAGAAGTTGTAGAATTATTGAATGAATTTCAGGATATTGTATCCGATAATGTGACTAATGGATTACCACCAGTAAGAAAGATCATCCATGAGGAGGGTGAGGAAGCATATTACCAAAATGAATGCACAGTATAAGGCTAAGGTAGATCAGAAAAGGAGGCGTAAGAAATTTCAAGTTGGAGATGAGGTCATGGTTCATTTGTAGAAGGAGCGATTTCTAGTTGGTACATATAAAAAATTGAAAATGAAGAAGTTTGGGCCATGTAAAATACTGAAGAAGCATGATTTAGGAAATGCATATGAAGTAGAATTGCCTACTGAGCTGAATATTTCACTAGTATTTAACATTTCAGATCTGACAGAGTATCATGAAGGAGGTGTTGAAGATGAGGTTATAGGAGCACAGTGGAGTATTCCAGCAACTAGTTCAGATATCAAGGAGATTGAAGACATACTGGATAGTCATGTTGGCAAAAGCACAAGGAACAGGACATGTGAAGAATATTTGGTCAAGTGGAAAGGATGACCTATTGAAGATTCATCATGGCTAACAAAGGAGGAGGTTAACCATCTTGGTTTTCCTCTGCACACCTGAGTCATGACAGGGTCACTTCTCAAATTACCCCAGGTGTCTAATGCAAGAGCCTACTGGGTGTAAGAGCAATCTTGCATCACCCAAAAATATTTCTATTTTTGTATTCAATAAGGGCTATCTTGTGCAGAGCTACTATTTGTGGAAACTTTCTATTTTTAGTAAGTTGGTCATCCAATTTTGAAATGTTCTAATTTCACATGTGGAGGTTCATCTTAGTCATATCAGCCTACCAGTAAAGTTTCATTGCTAGATCAAGTCTAGTTTTGAAGTTATTGCAGATTTTTGGTATTGGCAGTAGGGTACAGAAACTTTGATCTCAATTTTGAAGGCTTTAGAGGCCCCAGATGAGGTCAAATTTTTGATTAAATAAAGCTTTCTTGATTCAGGTGTTGTAGAGCTCCTTGCACCCTTTCCGAATTGGGGTCATAATAGTTAATCGGAGCAACTGGTGATGACTTATGGTCTCCGAAAGCCGGGCCACTTGAAATGGTAGAAAATAATTTTTCTTCAAAATTTCTATTCGGGTTTCAAAATTTATTTTGAGCCGACTATGATGTAATAAAATGAAAAATAAAATAATTCTAAGTTTGGTCGGCCCTTAAGGCTAAATTTCTGGAACCTTCTCAGGCGGTGGAAATTGCCTATATAAAGAAGGCCTGTAGTGTTGTCTTAGGTAGTTTGGGACAGTCTGGGTAATAGATATGGGTATTGATTCAAGGCTTTGTACTACATAATATTATAAGGGAATGCCCATGTGGCTTTGCATATTGTAATTTTAAAAGTTTTTAATTCCACATTTGTGGAGATAATAAGAAGCCCATTTTCTATTCTTGCATATTGTTGTTGTTTCTCTATTTCTATTATGTGTTTGTGGTATTAAGGGGAGCACCCTTCATCAATGTTTATTTTCTTTCCAACTAGATTAATTCTCTTTAGGGGATCATATCCCTTCTCAAACTACTGGACAAAGTCCAATGTCTTCTTGTATACCACTTTTCCTTTCTTATTTCTTGTTCCTATAGATTAGGGATATTCTGATGATATCCTCAGAGAAATTAAAAATGTGATCTATCGAAGAGCACCTAACCCTCTTTTTGAACATTTCATTATAAAAACCCTCTAGGTCTACTATCCTAGCAACTGATGTAGCCATGTGATATGGTGCCAGGAATTTATCTATATGGAGCCATCCTCCCTTTGTAATTATAAAGTGGTGGGCAATGGTAACATTTGGGAATAGAGTTCCTTTGGCTTTACCTGTGAGAATGTTCTTTTCAATGTCCCCTAATTGTCTAATGAACTCTGCAACACCAATCTTGAGGGGTACTTGATATGGAAATATGAATGGAGCCCCTCTAAAACCATATATTCTGATAACAGTAGAAGCAGGATAAAAAAATAAAATCCCCCCAATTATGCACAATTTTAAGGGTCTTGGCAAATTGTTTTGGTCTAACAAGTTCAGCCAAGGTCGTTGGGATTCTTTGGTTTTCATGAACAAGTAATAGCCTGAGCCTGGCTACAAAACATCTATCATAATTTATAAAACTATTATCATGTATGTCCCATGTCATACTAAGGTTCCACAATTGGACTAGCATATCCTCACCATCCTTCTGTTTCATCAAAACCATCTCCTTCTTAAAATAACTTGCATCTTTAAACAAAAACATATACATCATAAAAGAGTACGAGTAGAAAGGCTTGTCTACTTTGCTCTTCTGGATTCCTACCAATCCATTATGATTTAAATCAGCAATGAAGGAGGCAAAGTCAAAAGTAACAGCCTGGATAGGATGTAAGATCTGGATCATCATGTACATTAAATGTACTGGCATTCTCTCTTCAACATCTTCTCCAAAGATCTAACATAGTGACCAATATGCACTCCTTGCTCTCAAGTTAAAATATTCTATTTTGAAAGGTTCATGTGTACTTGGTCCTATCATAATCATTCCTCCAATTTTGTCACAGAACTCCTTCAAGGGGCCAGGGTAAAAGTACAAAGCTGTGTCACACTTTTATAAAGGAAAAGGTCAACAACACACAAAAATTTTAACTTTAATGACATAAAAATGGCATTTATGTTTAAAATTTGGAGATGATGTAAACTAATGAAATGTGTAAAAGTGGATGAAGTTTATGGCTATAATTTTTTTAATTTTTTTTGAACAAGAATTCACATGGTTTTTAAATTTTTTAAGTCCATTTTTTACTTGCTGAAAAATGAGGGTCTTGTCCGCACCAAAAAAGTATATGCAAATAATCTTTTTTTTCTTTGATTTCAAAATATGTCATAGATAAAATGTATAACTAGTGCAGAAAAGAAGAAAAATTAGTTTTCAATGTATATTTTCTTTGTTATAACTACTCAAAGTCGAACATACCTGAAATTGACAGTTTTCATCTCGCGTCAAATTTCCCCTATCAAATCTACACCATTCAGAAAATAAATTACACACTCTTGAAGATAACTCTCTCTGCTAGTGTTAAATATAAATTTTTAATTTTTTTGATAAGCTTTACTATTTTTTTCTATTTTTGAAGCATCTTGTTCTCGAATGTTAAAATACCTACCTGTAGTATTTTGAAATTATAATATATTAGATCTAATTAAAATACTATAAAAATTATATGATGATAATCTTGACTATATGCTCTAAAAAAGGGTATTTTTATATTTGTAAAAAAATATCATTAAAAAGAGTAAGAGTTATTGAAACGTCGCTTTTCTGAAATAATTTTATTTCTTTAGTAATTGTTATAAAACATGCATTTAATAGATATTTCCAATTGGAAAAGGTGAAGAACTTATCTAACTTAGTTAGAATGATACTAGCTAGACCATATGTTTGACAAAAAATTATTTTAGTTAGAAATACTCAAATTCAGCTGTGCTGATACATTGTCCTGAAACGTGACACAACTTTGTGCTTTTACCCGCCAGTCCTGAGGTAATCTCTCTGAGCATTGTACACTTCCTTTAATTGCTCAAAATCAATTCTTTCTAGGTCATTTGAGGGTTCACTTAATCTAAAAACCCTCCTGATTTCTTTAGCTAAGATGCTTATTAGTATATTTCCACTTACATTCGTAATTACCCTAGTAATCGGGTCATAATTGATGTAGCACAACACACTCTGTTAACAATAAAAGCGATCACAAGACAAATTACATAGATTTAAGTACTTCAATATTTCTCATTCATCACTGATTGTCTCTACAATTCGCTGCAAACTCTTAAGTAACCAAAAAACTAGAAAAAACAAGAAATCTGAAAATTACCCTTTTTTGCAGATTTTTTCCACGGGTGTTTTTTGCCATTTTTGGTAATTTTTGAAACAACCCCTAAAAAGCTTAGATTTTCCCTAAACATGCCCTCGACTAAGTTAGAATGAATTGCCAACTAATATTCAAGATTTGATAACATAAACTCGAATTTATTACAAAATAGAACTTTCTAAAAACTAGAGAAAAAACACTAAAAGCTGATTTCAGAGCCCAAGATGAAACTTTCAGCTCCCGAAAATGTGCTAAAATGGGCCCCAATCGATCTAAGATCCATTAGCAAAATAAATGCCACCACCTGAGGCACGCACTTGAAAAATCTTAGCAAAAACCCAGATCTGAGTCAAAAGTTATGACCTCCGGAAGTTTTTGTATGAGATTATGACCTACAGAGGGCCCTGCATCATTCTCCCCTTCTTTAAAGGAATGCAGCTCCTGCAAGTGGTTTTCTGTGAACTATTGTAACTTTGCGGGGTCCAACTTCATCACTTCCCATTCTGAGATCCAAGTGCTATCTGTTGCTGGTAATCCCTCCCACTGAATCAGATACCTATTATAATGACCATTCCGGGTGACGGTAGACTGCTTGTCCAAAATGTGGGCAATCATTTCCTTCTTTTTTCTTGGAAGGTGGTGATGCCAATCCACCTCATCTATACTAGTTGGCTGAGGTAGTTCTCCATGAAATGCATATAAATCAAAAACATTAAAGACAGGAGAAATATCCAAATCATCTGGTAGACAAACCTCATAAGCATTATCATTGATCTTCTTCAAAATTGAGCAAGGACCTATCTTTTTGTATTTCAGGGTATGATATGTGCCAGTGGGAAATTTCTCATGCCTCAAGTATACCATCACCAAATCACCTGCATTAAATACCTGTCTCCTTCTAGTGGCATCTGCAGCAGCCTTATATCACTCATTGCTATCTTGTAATTTACTCCTCACATCATGTTGAAGTTGTTGAAGGTGTTCAGCAAATGCTTCCCCATCATTGCTAATTTTGTCTTACACAGGGAGTTGTACAAGGTCCAAAATACCCTAAGGATTCTTACCATATACAATCTAAAAAGGAGATTGCCAGTTGATCTGTTAACAAAACTGTTGTAAGCAAACTCTGCTTGAGGCAATGCTAAGTCCCACTGCTTGGGCTTTTCACCAACAATACACCATAACAGGTTTCCCAAACTCTGATTGACTACCTCAGTTTGCCCATCAGTTTGGGGATGATAGGCACTACTGAACTGCAACTGTGTTCCCCTCTTCTTCCATAAGGTCCTCCAAAAATGACTCAAAAACTTAGTATCCCTGTCAAAAGTGATAGTCTTCAGAATGCCATGGAGTCTAACAACTTTTGAGAAAAATAAGTTGGCTATCCTTGTGGCATCATTAGTTTTTTTACAAGCAATCAAATGAGCCATCTTAGAAAATCTATCAACAACTACAAAGATAGAATTTGTACCTCACTGGGTGTGGGGAAGCCCCAATACAAAATCCATACTCACATCTATCCATGGCTCGAGGGGTACAGGTAGAGGTGTATACAATCCTATGTTTTGGGAGTGACCTTTAGCCACTTGATAGATTCTGCACCTTTCCACATACTTGGTAATGTCCCTTTTTTAGTTTGGGCCAGTAGTACTTGTCTTCAACCAAGGCTATTGTCTTGTCCTTCCCAAAGTGACTAGCCAAACCACCACTATGAAATTCCTGGATAATATTTTCCCTCATGGAACCAGCTGGTATACAAAGTTGTTTCCCTTTAAAGAGGTAACCATCCTGCATAAAGTATTCTCCTCTCATGTGATCCAAAAGATTAGTTCTAGGTTCTTTAAGCTTCTCTATAATTTCCCAAAAATCATCATCAATCTCATACAAAACTTTAATAGCATCAAAACCAATGACCTCTAATTCCATTGTAGTTATGAGTGTAACACTCCGACTTAGGGCATCAACAACCTGGTTCTGCTTTCCAGACTTATGCTTCAAAACAAAATTATACCCTTGCAAGAAAGACACTCATTTAGCATGCCTACTATTCAATTTCTTTTGTGTATTCACATACTTCAAGGCCAAGTGATCTGTAAATAGTACAAATTCTTGTGGGACCAGATAATGCCTCCAATGCCTTAAGGCTTGAACAATAGCATAAAATTCTAAATCATAGGTAGAATAGTTCTTCCTTGCATCATTTAACTTTTCACTGAAAAAGGCTATTGGTTTACCTATCTGGCTAAGAACAGCACCTATCCCAACATGGGAAGCATCACACTCTACTTCAAATACTTTATCAAAATTTGGAAGTGCCAATATAGGAGCTTCAGTTACCTTTTTCTTCAAGAATTGGAAACTCTATTCAGCATCTGTTGTCCATGTGAATTCCCTTCCTTTCATACAATCTGTGATGGGTGCTACAATACTGCTAAAATTCCGAATGAACTTTCTATAGAAGGTTTCCAATCCATGAAAACTCCTTACCCCTGTTATGCTGGATGGACTAGGCCATTCTAGTATTGCCTTAACCTTTTCTGGGTCCATCTGAACACCATCTTCACCAATGACAAAGCCCAAAAAAGTCAAACTATTTTTCATGAATCTGCACTTCTTTAAATTTGCACAGAGCTTCTCTTTCCTTAGTACACTCAGGATGGTCCTTAAGTGTTCTAGGTGGTCTCCTTTATTTTTGCTATAAATTAGGATACCATCAAAATAAACTACAACAAACTTACCTATGTAGGGTCATAAGATAGTATTCATCAATCTCAAGAATGTACTTGGTACATTAGAAAGCCCAAATGGCATAACCATCCATTCATACAAGCCATCCCTAGTCTTAAAAGTTGTCTTCCACTCATCTCCTTCATGAATTTGAATCTAGTGGTATCCACTTCGTAGATCAATCTTGCTGAAATATTTGGCCCCTGCTAATTCATCCATCATATCCTCTATACGAGGAATAGGAAACCAATACTTGATAGTAATCTTATTAATTGCTCTACTATCAGTGCACATCCTCCATGTTCCATCCTTCTTTGGGGTCAACAATGTCGGCACAGCACATGGACTCATGCTTTCTCTAACCAGGCCTTTCTCAACTAGTTCTGTTACTTGTTTGTTGAGCTCTGCATGTTGTGTTGGGTTCAGTCGATAAGCTACTTGATTAGGAAGAGTTGCTCCAGGAATCAGATCAATATGGTGTTGTATATCCCTTTTTGGTGGGAGACTGTCAGGTAGCTCGTTTGGAATAACATTAGCAAATTCTTCTAGTATCTTTACTGCATCATGTGGTATTATGTCTTCGAGTTCTTCTCCCCTTTTTACTACCAATGCATAGCAGCAACCTATCCCCTTCATTTATTTGACAAAATCCTTTGCAGACAACATGGTCTCATTCTTCCTTTCATCTTTAAGTGGCAAGAGAGTCACTTTAGATCCATCCTTCTAGAAGGTATATGTATTTTTCTCTCCATCGTGCATGATCTTCCTATTATACTTCCATGGCCTTCCCAACAAAATATGACAAGCATCCATAGGAATAACATCACACCATATCTCATCCTTATAGATTTTTCCTATAGTAAACCTAACCAAACATCTTTTATCAATAGTAACCTCATTTCCTTTCTTAAACCATGCAATACGGTAAGGATGAGGATGTTTCTCACATTGGAGATTTAATTTCTCTACCATTTCCTTAGCTACCATATTCTCACAACTACCCCCATCAACAATAACTCAGCAAACCTTTCTGCCTGAGGTGCATCTAGTTCGGAAGATGTTGGTTCAAATCCATGATTCATCAGAGCTCTTTGCAGAGACTTCTTCCTTCTCTGGAATGATCATTGATCTACTCATCATGAGAGTTTCTACCACGTCTGGTAGGACTTCTTGCTCTGTTCCTGCTTCTATGAATTATGGCTGAACCAGGTTCACTCTAGGTTGTCCTCCTTGATTTCTTTCTGGTGTGTTATAATTGGAACATTCAAAGGCTCTGTGTCCTTCTTCTCCACACCTAAAACAAGTGAAAGGCCTTCTTTGATTTTCCCAGCCTCTTCCGCTTCCGTAACCTCATCCTCTTTGGAACCCCCTTCCTCTTTCTTGATTTGGAGGATCTTGCCTGGTGTCTATATTTTTTTTGAATCCTTGAAAAGGATCTCCCCAACCATTATTAGAACCTCCTCAAAATGGAGTTGAGGTACCCCTTCGACCACCTCTATTCCTCTGGATATATTGCCTATTCTGCTTTTCTTCAACCTTTAGGGCTAATTGGTAGGCTTCTTCCATACTGTTGACATGATGCATGCTCAACTCATCTTGGATGGATAATTTTAGGCCATTCATATATCTAGCATCCATCTATTCATTATTTTCTTGATGCTCTATGTGCATGGATAGCTTGTAGAATTCATTTGTATAGTCTTGCATTGAAGACAAGTTCTGTTTCAAATTCTGGAACCTGCGAAAGAGGGTTTGTGAATAATCCATGGGTAAGAATTTTTCTTTGAGATTTTTCTCCATCTTGCTCCATGTCTTAATCTTTTCCTTTCCTTTTCTGGTTCATTCCTTTTGGAGATGATCCCACCATATCATTGCATGTCCTTTTAGTTTTGTGCATGCAAACTTCATCTTCTTTTCTTCTGTCATAGGCTTCCATTCAAAAAAATTTCCCATCTCATTTAGCCAGTCTATTAATTCTTCTAGCTTAAGACTACCAGCGTAGTCTGAAACATCAACCTTGATTGATTCACTCCTTCCTTCCAAAGCCCTGAGAACTCTATCTTCATAGCTCATTTCTTCCAGCCTTTGTCCTATATATTCTTCATTTTGGTCAACACCTCTTTGGTTTCCCTCTTCATCAGATTCATTCCCTCCTTGTATCCCTTGATTATCCATTCATTCACTGAGTCATTCAATCTATCTCTGCATATCCAACATCAATCTTTGCATCAGTGTTACGCCTCCTCTTCCTCTTCCTCTCCTAGCCATCTTCCTGCTCTGATACCAAATGATGTAGCACAACACACTCTGTTAACAATAAAATCGATCACAAGACAAATTACACAGATTTGAGTACTTCAATATTTCTCATTCATCACTAACTATCTCTACAATTCGCTGCAAACTCTTAAGTCACCAAAAAACTAGAAAAAACAAGAAATCCAAAAATTACCCTTTTTGGCAATTTTTTCCATAGGTGTTTTTTGCTATTTTTGATAATTTTTGAAACAACCCCTAAAAAGCTGATATTTTCCCTAAACATGCCCTCGACTAAGTTAGAATGAATTGCCAACTAATATCTGAGATTTGATAACATAAACTCAAATTTATTACAAAATAAAACTTTCTAAAAATTAGAGAAAAAACACTAAAAGCTAATTTCGGAGCCCAAGATGAAACTTTCAGCTCCTGAAAATGTGCTAAAATGGGCCCCAATCAATCTGAGATCCATTAGAAAAACAAATGCCACCACCTAAGGCATGCACCTGAAAAATCTTAGCAAAAACCCAAACCTGAGTCAAAAGTTATGACCTCCAGAAGTTTTTGTATGAGATTATGACCTACAGAGGGCCCTGCATCAATAATTCTAAGCAATTTGAATCATCAAATCTGCATCCATGAAAAAACTGGGTACCACAAGCTTTCCCAGGTCAAATTGCCATACATTGACGGTAGGAGGGAGGGAATTTCTCTAGCTAAACCATACTTTGAACAACCCTAGACCAGTGATAACAGAAGAGCCACTTGCATTAATCGTGCCAATCTTGGCATCACATATGTAGTTATCCTTATCATACAGACCATCTACAATTTGTAGCTTAGGTTCTTTTGGAGTCAATTACTTGGCCTTCACTAAATTCATGGTTGAGTGATCTAGTAATTCTAATAGATCTTCATGTAAACCCCTCTCACTGTACTCAATTTCACTAGATAAGTCCTTTCTTAGCAGCATTTTAGGGTATGTATTTTTTTATGGTTTATGCAAGAGAATTGTCACAAGCATCTATAAAGATTTGTACAAGAAATGGGCAGCTATTGACTAACCTTTTAGAGAATTCTTCAGGAAATGATAATCAGCTCTGCAAATTTTCTCATCCAGGCGTTTACAAATTTAATCTGTTTGTACTTCTGAGAATGCGTGAACCTTCAATATATTAGCAATCAAAGATAGTCTTTTCAATAGTTTACTCCACACGATTTGGTCATTACTTCTATGAGAAATCGAACTATCATTAGTGAACAGGAAAATTCAATTTCGCAACAGTACTGTTTGAAGTTTGAATCTGGATTGTCGACTCTCCTTAGAACATAATCTGATGGCTGTTGCATGCTCACAATGTTTTGAAATTTTGCATGCGAAAATGTGACTACCGTTTGATCATGATGCATTGACAATAAACCCTTAATCACATGACTGAGGAGTCAGTATTAATTTTCCTTTATGATTAGACAGAAAGTAAGGCATCGTGGCCTTCATATTAGATCAATGGCTATCGCATGTTCGCAAGGTTTGGAAAGCTTCCATGCGAACATACAACGACTGTTAGATCATTCATCCATTGTTGATTCCTTTAGTAACTTAATTATAAGATTTCAAATTAATTAGAACTTTTTAATTTTGTTTTAATTTAAATATATATAGAATGTATTTTATCGAATAATCATTAAAATGTTACATTATTGTTTAATTTTATATTATTGTAAATATGATAGTAATATACTTTTAGTTGACATATCGGGTCTAGTTGTTAATGACCTTAAAATCTGTTATTAAATACTATCAGATTTAGTAATTAGTACCTTTGAATCTGGCTTTTGGATTTATATCTTAGCAACTACAAAATCCCACATTGTACCAAGTACCTTTATAAATTTGAGTTGATGGTTCATATGAAATCTCTTAATCTTTGAATCAAATCTTGAATTTGATGTATTCAGGAGATTTTACGACTATTGGAAAATCTAGATATTTTCTTACATTTGGAGACTTAACAACTGTAGTTATATCATACTTGCTTAAGGTTTTCTTACATATCCATTCTATCTAGAGAGATTGTCGAAGCGAGGGTATAATGGATCAAGAGATTAGGTGACTATAGTTATATTTAGAGAAATAATCATTATAGTCGCTCGATCTCATAAAGTATTAAAACCTATTTGCATATTTTCTGACTAGAGGCATTCCGGTAAGTTATTTCTACAGTATAATTAATAGATTTTTAAAAACAAAAACATTGTCAAAAAGTGAAAATTCTTAGTTTTGTATTTAGTAGGCATGAATAGCTATATTCGATATACCCAAAAAATTGATTTAATGGGCGGCTATACTCTTTTCTGGTGATCTCCGAATGAAACTTCTAACTGTCAAAAGTCGGCAGTTATTGCATGAACGCAAAAATGTAAAAGCTTCCTTGCGAACATGCGAGAACTATTCGATCCTCTGCAAACTATCAATTCTATAGTTCATTTACAAACTGGGCCCATGTACTTACACACCGTCAGATTTTGTTTAATGAAAGCTCATGATTTTAAAAGAATAACCAGGACCTACCTAATAGGCATCCTGAGTTGTATAGAAAATCAATGACTCTCGCATGATCGCAAAGGTCTAAAAGATTCGTTGCGGTCTTGCGACAACCATTTGATCTCACGTTAGATTCAAAACTCAAATATAATGCTGAAACATTAGGGAATAATGTATGAAGGTCCTTAGGAAATAGTTAAATCTCTAGGGCTTTTAGAGTTAGGAAAATAAAAAAGAGGCCAGACCTAGGTAAAGAAATATTAGGAATATGAATCAGCGTGATGATAAATTAAAACATGTGTCTTTCTAGGAAGTTAAGTGATTTTGTAAAAGTAACACTCAAATAGATTTTAAAAGAGCGAGCTAGGGT
The DNA here is from genome assembly GCA_027943335.1 of Chamaecyparis obtusa. Taxonomy (NCBI): domain Eukaryota; kingdom Viridiplantae; phylum Streptophyta; class Pinopsida; order Cupressales; family Cupressaceae; genus Chamaecyparis; species Chamaecyparis obtusa. The sequence goes on along the minus strand of BSBK01002765.1, from coordinate 474,921 downwards.
TTTCTTTGAAAAGGAAAGGCACTTAGGGTTTTTTTTATGCCTGGTTATTTAATCAGGGCTTATATTGAATACAAATATTGGATTTTGTATACAATTTGGAAGAGTATTAATTATCAAAATCTTTCTTAGATTTGTCACGGATATACTTTCATTGTGCTGACTGTTGTCAATTAATTTTTTGGAAAAAGGTTGACAGTTTGCTTTTTATCGGGTGGTTGTTGTTAATCTGCAAAGTAAACATGTATTCATTAGGATCTTGCGACAACCATGAATGCAGGACATATCTCATTTGTTTCATTGTTTATAACAGAGTAACATGAACATATGGTGTTGCAAGGCCGAAATGGGCAACAATGGGAAGTGGAATTATTGGGTGTTGATGAAAAACTAGAATTTGGGCATGGTTGAGTAATATAAATTAATTTCTATGGCTTCCAAGTAAGTGATTTTGTGATGATCAAATACATAGGTAAGTTTTATTTCAAGCTTCATTTATTAGAAAAAATTGTTATTTGAAAGATATCAGTGCAGAAAATAATGTTTGGTTAAATGAGAGACATTCTTGTACGAAAATGTGCAGTTTGTATCAAGCAATGAGCAATATCTTGAATCTGTGTAAGCGTCAAATCAAATATAATCTATTTTGTTGGACAAATGATTTGTTTATCAAAGAAAGTAGGTTTTGTTATCCAATTATGAAGTTATTTCTTATTGGTTGATTCAAACTACACATTTTGGTACAAGGGTGTCTCTCATCTAACCAATGTTTGTTTCCTGCACTGGTATTTTTCACACGCCAATTTTTCCAAATAATTGAATGTTGAAACAATACTTAGCTATGTATTTGATCACAACAAATTGACCGAACTGCAAGACATAAAAATTGGAAAAAAAATTTCAACCATGTTCAAATTGCAGTTGTTTATCTTTGTTGTGACTGGTTGGACAGTGATAATTTATGTGTGTTAAATGAATGGAAGGTTGTATATCTAGTATTTGAACCTTATTTACTTTTCATGTTATAAATTATCATGTTATGTTTCTAAGAACTTGTACATTTGCAATAATTATTTTTTGGTTATGTTGCTTTTATGTTAGACTAAATTTATAATTGTTAGAGGTAATTTGAAAAAATCAGATAGTAAACTCATAGGGTAAAAAAATGTTGTAATATGTTGAACAAAAAGTTCTTATAGAGAAAAAACAAACAAGTTTTAAATTAACATTTTTCAATGATAGAAATAATGAACCCTAAACCTAAAGGAGGTATTGCTTAACGGTAGTTATGGTTACGATCTTAATTATGGTTACGAGGGTTTCTTAGAACTTTTTTTTTTAAAACCTGATTAAGGAATTGTTATGACAAATTTTTTGTACCATTCTTTAGGTCATTGTTAATGACTACGTGTTTTTAAGTATGATTATATTGTCATCTTGCAGTGATTTTAGATTTTAGATTATAACAAATTGAGCAAACTGTAAGCCATAAAAATTGAGAACTTTTTTTCAACCATGGCTAAATTCCAATTTATTTTTTTTGTCCTCATTGGTTGGACAGTGATAATTTTTGTCTACTAAAGAAATTGAAGGCTGTATATCTAGTATTTGTACCATTGTTTAGGTCATGGTTAGTGACCAGGAGTTTTTATGTATGATTATATCATTATAGAAGTGGGTAGGAACTATAATACAGTATGAAGAGGTGTCAATGATATATATGAGAAGATCTTATAAGTATTATAAATGATGAGATCAAAGAAGTGATTTCATTAATGACTCCTCTATTGGTTTACAAATTATTGACTTCGATGAATTGTTCATGATTTATGAAGCCGAAATCCAGTATTTTAGGTCTGCTTCTCTGTGAGATTTATTTGGTAAACTTGTTACTCTGTCTATGATTGATGGAATTATATGAAAACTGGTTTTGGTTGGATATTTTTTAGATTTAGAGCATTGGGTTTCTGTAAATTGTTACCATATAATTTGACTGAAGATGATGTTAGAAACTTGCCTATTCATGTAATGTTTATGATGATATAAATTTTAAACTTTCAATAAATAAAAATTTGTTGACTATTGTAGGGCTTTCTATTTGTTGAACTGAACTTCTAAATTTGGGTACTATATTTTGATAACATGTTAGATTTGGTTGAATAAGTTGACTTCTTTTAGTTGATGTATCTTTATTGAAAGTTTGGTCTGTTGTATTTCTGGTATTGCATTATTCATTACTTGTGTGTGGACCCATAAATTTTTTCATAGAAATTTTTTTTGCCTCATATATAAAACAATTTGTTCTCTTTTTAGAAATGTATAATATTAGATCGACTAGGATTGATAAGCATAAATTGAATTATAAATTTAATAAAAGTTGCCCTAGAAAGTGAAATTAGGCTTTAGTATATCCAATACATGCTAGGCTACTCGAGTTCATGGGGCCTTCTAGCTAGTTCTGTCTTCATCTGACAGACTTCATTTGAGTGAATTAACAAGAGTAACATAACTGCTTGACATGTCAATAATGTATACTATAGCTATTTCAAAGATTAAACATAATTATTATGATTTTGATAACAGAAATATCTATTGTGTTTCAATTTGAATGAAAGCAGTATATGATAATTGTTTTAGCAACAACACAATATACTACAGTCACTGAGTCTCAACAGATAGTACAATTTCCCATAAAATGGTTATTGTTACTAAGTTTATACCTATTTTAAAATGACTTTATGTTCTACAACTTCAGAGTTCATAATCTAAGAATCATGTATACATATTTTTTATTTCAATGAAGAATATACAATAATGATACAAAAATGTGTTAATATTCTGTTAATGTGTTTAAGCATCTTTCTTCTTCTTTTTGCCTTGTAAAATTTGCATTTTTTTTCATGCATGAATATCTTTCAAAATTGAAAGCTGGCTGAATATGAAGTCCTGAAAGTTCATGAACTCTTGAAAGAGCTGTAAAGGTTAATCCTTGTTGTTTTGTGCTTCCAATGTCAATTGTTGCTTTTACAAGCCACAAACCCTATGATTTGTGTATTGTTAAAGCCCATGACATTTGCAAACGTATTTGATGGTGGTAACCCCTTTTAATTGGTGTGATATGAATATTCTTTGGATTAATATCATCCCAAGCTAGACCAATGTAGTTAAAAAATTGAACCACAACTATCAATGGTAGTTGATGAGGCTTTTCTCCATCGTTATATACAATAGCTTTGATTTCTTGTATAGCACCATTAACTAGCCGTGTCTAGACACATAAATTAGTACATAGCATAACTGGGTATGTGCAAGATCATGAGGGGCCAAAAAGTGGTGATGTCAGTTCAAAACTTTGACAATGTAGTTGACAACTTTTTTTTCACCCAAATTTGATAAAACGAAAAGGGTATCTTAAGGAGATTATCAGCTTTCTATCGATATAATTGCTATCAAATTTTGAATTCGTTAAGTAATTATTAGTTATTTTCTAATTGAGCTACCTCTAAAGTGTTGATTTATATACTGATTGAAAAATGACTATAACTTTCAGATGGTATAACATTTTTGAAATCCAAAAAATGCGTCACATTCTATGCTTCTCCTACTATAAGGAAAAATAAATAAAATTTGAATTTTGTAAAGTTTTGAATGAGTTAAGGGGGTCAGACACGAGAGTTTTTTAATTCTGAAAACATTGTAGCAAAAAAATCATAATTAATTATTTTTTTGGAATAAAATTACAAAAAAATATGCGTCACATCTGGGCATGAGTCTACTACTTATATATAAAATCTTATAATAAAATATTATCATTTGATTATGATTAAGGTGGTCAAACATACACCTACTTCTTATTTTTTTCCTAAAATTTTTGTACTACTGCATTGAAATCTATACTTTTCACCAATCATACTAAGTTTCTCTCAAAAAATGCATAGTAATTTAGAAACTACATTCAATTTTCTATAGATTCTATTCTTACAACTTTTTGATATTAGGTTCATAGCTAGTTGAAATTTTCACATCAAGTTGACTAACCCTGATTTACTGATTTTTCATTGCCACTTAAGGGCATAGTTTGGCCCCTCATGATCTTGCACATACCCAACTTGTTTCCCTATACATAAAAGAATGTGAGATTGAAGTTGTTCTTCATCTGCATTTGAGCTCTCAAAATTTTTTTGTTGTTCTGCTATTGAAAGAGCCACAGCTTGATGTAGAGATAATAACAAACACTTATTATGAAGAGCTACCATTTCATTAGTTGCAAAAAGGTGTACTTTAGAATGAAAATCTTCTTGTTCCTCTTTACTGGGAGCAATACTTGTTTGTGACATGAGTAGAGTCCAATCTTCAATTGTTGGTTCTGCATTTCTTAGATTTGTAAGAAGAGAATAGAATTGTACCTGAACATTTGTGTTACCAATTTGGTGAAAGTTAGCCTCTAAAGTGATTACCTTTCTAAATGATTGTCATAATTTTCCACCATATGAATTTGAAGCATACATTGGAATATCTTTAACTGGAGGAAGCTGACCCAAATCACCAAAGAGAATCATTGAACGACCTCCAAAAGGAATATTGTTACTATTTGGAAATGATTCTTTCAATCTCATATCAATTCTTTCAAATAATTTAGGACCAATAAAACTCATTTCATCTATAATAATGTATTGAACATAATACAAATTTTCCTATAACTTTGCCAGTTGTTGACCTTGTAATTGTACCATCTCTTTGATAGGAATGCATAGAGCTGAATGAATTGTAGATGCCTTAATGTTAAATGTTGCAACTCTTGTTAGTGCAAGAAGTAGAACAAGTGACTATCCATTGGGTGCTGATTGAGTGAGACTAGCTTTGATTTGAGCTATCAGATGAGATTTTTTAGTGCCAGTAGTGCCTTGTACAATTAGTTGTAATGGTTGTTGTACAGTACTTCTTTGGCTATGTGATATAATCATATCATATGCTTTTTGTTGTTGGACAGACAATTTATAATAAGTTTGTTGATGCATAACTGGATTCTATTGAAAAATTTCTTGATTTGATTGAATGAAATTTGTAGCTGTAGCTTTTTGTAAAGTAGTAATATTATTTTCCAACCAATTATTTCCTGAATCAAAATCTTGATATCCAAGCATATCTAAATTATTTAAATGTATAGGCATGCTTGGATATAAACGAGATAAAACTTTCCATTCATCTAGTATACTATCTTGCATTGCATCTGGATCTGTTATAGGGCTTGTAGGATCATCTACTTCTTCTGTATCTGAATGTGTTCTACGTACATGCCATGCTTCATATGATCTTGAAAAAGATTCCCATTGTTCTATTATTCCTTCATCTAATGCTACAAATTCTATTTCAATATTACAGAATGGTTTGTATAATAAAAGTTCACTCCAGCAAAAATTTGGATAAGAAATGTCCTCTCTAGAAGGAATACTGATAAATCTAGGGGAGACTCTAACTATACAAGATGATATTCTTTCTTTCCATTTGTCTTGCATTCGGGTAGCTCTAAATGTCCATCTTTGGGTTATGTCAATAAGAGAAAACATTTCTAAACTTGGTGGACGTGCCATATAATTATTAATTTGGTTATGGCATAAGCTTGTTGGCATGTCTAATATAGGTAGACGTTGAAGATTGTTTTGGTTCACATTCAAAGATACAAATTGTCTACTACAGAGGGATAAGGGAAGCTTTTGTAGAATACGACAGGTTTCTTGGGCACCTATATCACGTTCAACAAGATTTTCAAGAAGCATTCTTTGAAGTGCAGCTGGTGCAAGCATTGTACCATTCAAAGTTGAAGATATTCTACTTAACATTGCATGATATGTTTCTAATTTTTATTCTGCTTTTGCTGCATATTTTGCTATATACTTGATAATTGCATCAATTGAAAGAAAAGGTTGACAATCCATATTACCTCTCCAAATAGAAAGCATCTATATGTTATGTAATTTAGTTGATCATCATTGTGTGTTGTTGTATGTTTACGTTTGGCTTTATCTGTAAGTGTTAATTCAGATTTTTCTTTTGTGGCCCATGGAGCTTTATAACGGCATGAAATAGCATCACCTTTTCTTCTTAAACATGTCTATAGAGAATATTTTGTGTGACATTGAACAAGATTAACCAAATCATTGTAATCAGAAGCCACATCTGTTGCATATATCATATGTGTAGTCATTAGACAAGGATCATGAAGAGATTTGGAAAAGATCCCTTGATTTCTTTATTGTATGCTTTGTGGATTCCATTCAGATACATAATAGTCTATGTAATCTAAAGCTTTTTGCACTGATAGATCGTTATTCCATTCTAAATTTTTAATATCTGGTGCATTTGGCAACCAGATAAACCCATGAATATGTGGAGAACCTCTATTTTTCCATTCAGACCTGATATAAATTTAAGTGAGTAAATAAACATGAAATTGCATAGGAAGTAATAACATTTTAAATAGATTGTTTTGTTGGAAAAATAGTCAACACTCCCCTCGAGATTCATGACATGGTTTAACAGCCTCTTGTGTCTTCTATAAGTCTAGTGGTTGTATCAAGCATTAACAGGTCGATCTTTTGGTGCAACGACAACCACTACTTGTAACAAGTGGTATCAGAGCTTGGTCATAGGTTTGAATCCCTTCAAGTGACGCTGAGGGGGAGATTGTTGGAAAAATAGTCAGAGATCCCCTCAGGATTCATGACATGGTTTAATAGCCTCCTATGTCTTCTATAAGTCTAGAGGTTGTATCGGGCATTAACAAGTCGATCTTTTGGTGCAACGACAACCACTACTTGTAACATGTTTACCTGTACCAATAGTCAGTTGTGCCAAGTAGTTTCTCCAAGACTTCCTCTCAAAATGCAATGAATCTATGATGCATATATACAGTTGTAAAATGAGGATTTTCAATAATATTTTGTATTCACCTTCTTGTAACCATAGATGGATTTTCTAGTGTGTTGGAGGGTATGATATTGTGTAAATCAGGCCATTTGGTATCCGTAGCACTCAGGGTAAAGAAAAGTGTAGGACAACCAATTTGAATAACCATGTCTATTAGTTATGCTCTTCGTTGATTCAAAAAGATCTAGTTCCACGTACAAAACAACCAAATCTTATCAGCTGATTTACCAATTTATCATCAGGTACATCTCGTAACTTTTGACGAAGATCTACAATTGTTACAGGTAAAGATCCATCCAATTGTTTGTGAAAAAACATAGATGTTGTGGCATGGCTTCAATGACGCATGATAATATTCAATATAAAGTACCAGAATCTTGAATGCTATCCAAATCTGTTATCATAGTACCATAGAAGGTGAAGAGCATAGTCATGGAGTTTGACTTCTTTGATATGTGGTTGTTTGAATGTAGTCATTCTGTTGGGAAAAAAAATTGGAAATGCCATTACAAATAAACCTTTAGTTGTTTTTTTATTTATAGGAAAATGTGTGATAGGAGGCCATGCAATAGATTATGTTGTTCGACCTTCACCTAAATGCAACTGTGTGATGATGGATATCACCTTCATGAAATTAAGATCTAATAGCATCAATTTAAAGAAAATACAATGCAAATCTAATTTAAAATGAAACTATAATCTAGAACATCTCATGGTTCTCTAGAAAGAAGTGGTAAATGAAGCTCTCAGCTTAGATCCTCACTAGTGACACCTCTAAAATGAGAATTTATGATTCTACTATGCTTCTACTATGCTCATTCAATGCTTAATCTAGCTCAAATTGACAAACTACAATGATAATTGCTCTAAATGCTCTTAATTTTCTCTTAGAATGCACTCAATTGCCTATAATAACAATGCTTTGCAAATGAAGTTCTAAGATGCTAATGCTCTCCAAAATGCCTCATATTTATAGTAAATGTCCAAGGGTAGGGGGTGGAGTGAAGTAATCATGGTTATCCCTTGGTTGAGTCAAATACTTTGCATTGTTCATAAATGGGGGGACAAATGAGGGGACAAGCCTTTAAATGGTTTCAAAGCTTTGGACAATTTAAATGTTTGAGTGATTTATGTCTTTTTGTCCTCAATTCTCATTGGTTCATCAAATTTGTTGAAAGAAATTAGGATTTATTAAATTCAATTAATTAATTAAATTTAGCCATGTAAGGGTAATAGGTTCATTTTGATTTTTTATTAAAACAACTATACAATTAATTGATTAAAATCAATTATATAGTGTTTTTGGTCCCTTTAAGTTTTGATTTAATTATTTAACATCATTATTTAATTTCTCCTTTATTTTAATTGATTTTGTCCAACTTTATTTAATTATGTCCATTTTTACTTAATTTGATCCATTTTGATGATTTAGTGCATTTTATTGATTTTTGCCATGTTAAAAGCACTTGTCCAATTTTGTGTGTCTACAACAAAAAAGAACGTATTTCTTTTGTTTCTCTATGTGGAGCAGGTAGATTACAAACAAATGAGCTGTTAAATTCTTGACTCTCATCAAACTCATTTTTTTCTATCTCATCTAACATGGATGAGTTATCTTCAATAGGATGTCTATTTTCCACTGCATTAAAAATTAGGTCTGAAATATTAGTAGATTGTAAAGGCAATGATGCTAATGCATTTTCATCTATTTGTACATCCCTATAGTATGAGTCATTCAATATTTTATATTTCAATGCTTCATAAACATGGGATCTGCTAACATAAAAACTATATTTTTTATTTCCTATACTCTCTTTGTTAACAATGATTATATCCAATGCATCTATTCATCTTGGCAACAATGCTGTGATACTGGAAATATTTTGAGGAAAATAAATAGTATGACCACTATATTTGTGTTGACCACCTTTTGCATATGTAACTTGCAAAATAGGACTTATTTTTTCTATCAGCATTTGTTCAATTTGTGTTAAGATTTTCAAACACAATGGTTGTTCACCTGGATCCATATTGTTCCACTTTGAGAATCAATGGCCATATTTTTCTGAATTGCATCTGTAGCATATTAAAGTTTCATTTGACATGCGCATTTTAATTCCAGGATATCTTTCCATACAAATAGAACACTTTGTATAGTTTGAAATATCATCTATCTTTCTATAGAATTCTTTTCTGGCATTGTAATAATTGTCAGAGAAATGTGAACTAAGAATATGGTCAGTTTTATGATCCTCAATACAATCAGGTATTTGAAGTTCTGAAAAGGAAGGATTTTGAATAATAGAATTTGGTAGAGGATATGAATTTGGAAGTTCAACTGGTTCTAAATGAGGTGAGGTGTTCGAACAATGTAAATCTGATGCAGAAATTGCAAGTTCAATATTTTGAAAGGTTTCTCATCTTCTTTTGTTAATAAGAGTTTTTTTGGCATCATATCTAGCTCTTTGCATCTGATTCCTGTGATTGCGCTTAGCTTCTCTTTCATTATTTGCATTATCCATAAATGCATATATAATTGTTTCTTATATTTGTAATAATTGAAAATCATAAAGTTAAAAACAATATTGAGATATGGAAATGTAATAAAAAAAAATCATGGTAAATTTGGAAATATTGGTTATTTATAAGTTCTATGCAATGCATATATAATTGTCATTTATATATGTAATAATTGAAAATCTTAAATTTGAAAACAATACTGAGATATGGAAATGTAATCTAAAAAGAAACATGGTAAATTTGGAAATATTGATTCTTTATAAGATCTATGCATATTGTATTCACAGAAAGTAAATGCCAAGTTATTAGACAAAATTTAAAAATAATGTAAAATGTAAACATATACTAATATTAAAGTAAATTATATAAAGATTTAAAGAAATTTAGTATATCAGTACTACATAGTTTATTTTATGGAAATGTAATAAAAAAAGAATCATGGTAAATTTGGAAATATTGGTTCTTTATAAGTTCTATGCAGTGCATATATAATTGTCATTTATATCTGTAATAATTGAAAATCATAAATTTGAAAAGAATACTGAGATATGGAAATGTAATCTAAAAGAAACATGGTAAATTTGGAAATATTGATTCTTTATAAGATCTATGCATATTGTATTCACAGAAAGTAAATGGAAAGTTATTAGACAAAATAGAATAATAATGTAAAATGTAAACATACACTAATATTAAAGTAAATTATATAAAGATCTGAAGAAATTCAGTATATCAGTACTACATAGTTTTAAAAGATCTAAAAATATTCATATATTTCACAAAATCTGAAACAACATAACATTAACATGACATAGTTTATTGTCGAATATACATTTATACATAAACATATGATTAGATACGTTCAATATTACAAGTAAACTACTATCTTAAGAAAGCTTCAAAGCCAGAACAATTATGCTTTGAGTTTCTTGTCTGACGAAAGAAGATGTTTTGATAGTTAGATCAAATACAAACTCAAAATCATACAGATTATCCAAAAGTTGTTTATCTGCACTGGGTTCAGCAAGCAGTAGCTAAAAATATTCTGCATCCACACCTAATAAAGCATTTGCAGGGCCTTCAAACGCAGTAACATTGTGAAGTTTGCCTAATGGATTTTGCAAATCCATATTAAGCATGTAAGTGAAATCACATATTGGAATATGAAGACAACATTTAGGACATTCATATGTCCTAGTATGATTCTGAATAACTTTTTTTTTACATTTTTTGCCATCCACGATTCATGGACATGAGAGATGATAAAATTTATCCAAATCAAGTCTACAAATTTGTGTTGTTACGCAAACAGGAATCATGGAATGGAAGTCTTTTTTACAAATGGTAGACATTGTCTGTCGATTGGTAAATCTACCAACTATTGTTGGCTCTTTAGTCAGAGAAATAGAAGATTGATCTTCTCCTATCTTGTACAGCATGTCAACAGAGCAGTAGCCTCAATCAAATTTGGATTGATAAGAACATTGGTTGAAAAAATAGTATCCAATGACTTACCAGACCATGAAAGCAAACAAGTAGATTTAATTAAAAGAACAATTGTTTTACTTTCCCTAAACAAATTGAGAATTTTTTGTCCTTCATTCTCACAATGATGTCCCCATAGAGTTACTTCAATAGAGTAGCCAGAGATATCTTTGATACGTGTATTACATTTTTTTATTTTTGTACCATTTTTTTTCTAATGGTACTTGACGTATTGATAGAAACAACAATTCCAATCACATCTACTAGTGAATTAATAGGAAAATTTTCAAGAGATTCAATGCTTTTGATATGGTAATCATGTTCGGAAACTACAGATTGAACACATGTGGAAGATATGATTGTTGAAGAACTCTGAAGAACTATTTCATATGGATTGGTTGAACTATTGAATTTTGTATTTGCAACTTTTATAGAACCGTTAGAAATCAAATAAAGATTATTTGGTTGAATAATTTCATAAAAATTATTAACCAATTCATTGAAACAAGTTATATGTATACCAGTTCCTTGTTTGTCTATAAAGTTAAATCTGAATAATTTACCCTCTTTAGACACTTTTTGTGATGAATAGTTCCTTTTCTATTAATAAAATATCCTCCTTCTAGCACTGCTCTTTCTTTAGACACTTTTTTGAAACAATGGATAGGTGATTTTTGTAAAGCATGACCCTCAATTGTCCATAACTTGTGGTATGGGGTCAAGAGTTTTATGGGAATTATGTTACATGAAGAAGAATCTAAAACTCCACGACTGCTAGACGATGTTATCTATTTAGTACCTTGTACTATAGGTACTAGAGATCCAATAATGTCCCCATTATTTCACACTATATGCAAATTATCAATTAGGATAGCCCTGCAAGTAGAAATAAAATAGTTATTTAATAAAGTTTTATAATGGAATTTTCATAAGTACAATAAAATATAGTAAAATAATTGGCATACATGTAATTGTGGAGTTGCTTGCAAGATTATTCTTTGATGCAAACAATGGAACCTTAAACTAAAGCCTCCTCCACTACAAGTGTGTTAAATTGTTCCGGCAAAAGGGCAAAGTGTGTATGCACACCATCAGAAAGTTCCAGATGATATTTTGTACTTGTAGTATGTTGTTGTTCAATAGAATGTAATGATACAATTTGAAAACATGGTTCCTTGATGGAAATACCATCCATTATTTGACTAATTGCTCCTTTTGTTAATAAGGCCATTTTTGTTACCTATTTAACAGCAGATAGTCTGATGTCAATAATCAAAACTATATCATAAACATATACACTATATTTCTCAGTGATGCATTCTTAAAAAAAATATGTACACATCATTTTCTGACACAAATAATTTGTCCAATGTTGAAATCATAAAAATTACTTATTTAGTGTTAATTTTAAAAATTGTAATTTTGTAAAATAATTTCTAAACTGTAACAAAATGTGAAAGTTTGAGCGAAATATATGCAAAGTTTAAAAATGTAAATTGATAGAATCTAAGAATTCAAGAAAATGGACAAATCTAAAAATATAACTTAAAAGAACTTGTGTTAACAATGCCTCCATAATGATGAACTTGAAATGTCTCGATGCTCAGGAGAATGTATATATTGAAAGCTGTATAAACGCTTCTGTAAAATATGTTGGTGGTTCAAAAAATTATTAGCAGAACAACTCTTATATAGGCTATGATGATGGTCAATTAAGGTAGTCATGTTGAAGAGGAAAAGGAAAAACTGTTACCAACCAAACCATTTAACATTAAATGCAATTTAATGAATTTTCAACAACTCTCAGCTATAGAAGGAAAAATTGCAAATACAGTGAGGACGAGTAGTAATTGAGTAGAAATAAATAGTCATTTTGAATCATCGAACAACTATTTATGTCGATATCCAAAAGTCTTTTATATTTAAACATAACAAATATCTTGATACATATTGGAAAATGTAATTATTCACACATATAAAAAGTATCATTTTAATTTTTTGCACTGTAAACCATTATGAGAGAGTATGTCTGCAAATACTTTGAAGTGGAACATGTCTTCAGATCAATCCAGATGTATATTTTTTTAATGTATACAATTATATTAATCGTAATATTTTATCTATGGTTGTTGATAGATATTAAATGCCAATAAATTTGAAAAGGAATGTGTATGGTCTTTGCTTTCTTGTTGTACTTTTTATAATAACCAACGAGTTCAATGAATAATTTACATGTTGATCCTATGGTGTATTTTGTTATTATTATAACAATAGGGCTACCTTTTGTTGTTTTTAATAACTTGTCAATGTTGGATATAATAGTGACCGGCATATATATCCGATGATCGAAAACATTGCATTCAAAGCAATTATTTGACTTTGTCTACAATTTGGAAGAGTATTAATTAAAAAAATCTTTCTTAGATTTGTGACGGATGTGCTTTAATTGTTTTGACTATTGTTAATTAATTTTATGTATAATATCGATGTCCTCTAATGCGAAATCTGACACTGTTAATTTATGCGACAGATCGTACAATAAAAAAACTATCAACTTAATTATAAGTTTTGAAAATAATTAAAATTTTTCAATTTTGTTTGGATGTAAATATTAATATACAATTTATTTGAACGAATAATGATTAACATGTTTCATTATTGTTCAACTTAAATTGGGCACATGCTTATTGTATGAAAATCCACAGGAAGAAATTAAAACATATAATGTTAAATGCCTTGTATATTGCTTGCAGTTTGAATAGAAGCTTACAAGAGTATAACATAAAACCATAGAAGAGTATAATATAAAAGAAAAAGACAAAATAACAAAATAAGACAAAAATTGTAATGTATTTTGTTGAAATTAAGCATGTTTATATTCAACATTCAACCTTTCTCAATTAGAAATTACAATTCAAATATATATAGTTAAAACATCTTCGAATCCTTTATAGAATAAGAATGCAACAAGCTTCGAATATTTTTAATTTTCAATCTAAAAATAAGAAAAAAAACAAAACAATTGATGCTTTCAGGTGATGGAAACACCCAAAACTTTTGGAGTCATCTGATCTTCCTTAATTGATAACTGACACCTTTGTGTTTGATGATTGAAAAATGACTTCATAACACACATCCAATCAGTGCTTATTCCATTGGGTACATGGTTATTGTATGTAAATCCTCAGGAAGAAATCAAAACATATAGTGTAAAATGCCTTATAGATTACTTGCACTTTGAATACAAATGTATAAGAGTACAACATAAAACTAGTAAAGAGTTTAACATAAAAGTAAATATAAAATAACAAAATAAGACAGAAACTGTAATTTATTTTATTGAAAATAAGCCTACTTCTATACATACAAAATTTTAAGTTCAGATTGTTAGGCAGAGATAAGAAATTTGTTCTACACAAATTATATTCAACATTAAACCTTTCTCAATAACAGATTACAATTCAAAAATATATTGTTAAAACATCTTGGAATCCTTTTTAGAATAAGGATCCAACAAGCTTTGAATATTTTTATCCCTAAACCTAAAAACAAGAAAAAATAAAAAACAATTGAGGCTATCAGGTAATGGAAAGACCAAAAACTTGTGGATTTATTTGATCTTAGTTAATTGATAACTCACACCTTTATGTAGAGATTTTCTTGATAACTTCATTGAGTTAATACAAGATATGGTGACCGCCATTACAGGCTAACCTAAACCATTCTTCATAGATAGTTACCATCCCTGTACTCATAGGTCAGGTGTCAGATTTCTAGGTGAGTTGTTCATTCTTCATCAAGAATATTGAGGTCAACTACTAGAGGCCTTTTCTTCTTGGGCTTTGTAAGGGCATCCCATGCAACTATTTTCTCCTTTGTGGGCCAATGAAATTCTTGTATGCTTTGTGGTTGTGCCTTTTGTCTCTGCCATCTTGCATCTGCAATTTTTTTTACATTTGAAATGAACTTAAAGAAGTCCATTTCAGCCTTAATAACTTCATCAAGAGTTGAATTGAAGCAGTCCATAACTAATACATTGGTATCATTAATAAACACCTCTTTCTTAGGTAGTAGTGAATCAAATTTTGATCTCCATGTATTTAAATCCTTTACTGCTCCATCTTCTACCTTGATATGTGATGCAGGGGCATCCAAGGTTAAGGCAAGGCATTCTATGTCCTCGATGAAACTACATGGAGTGTTTGTATTTTGGCCGATGTTACTCAGTTGTAGCCTTGACCAATGGTCTCGGTCACTAAAGGAACTCAATAGTCTCTGGCGCTCGATGAAAATATTGCTCGGTCATGCCTATGGTGCTCGATCGAAACTAGTGCTCGGTGATGCCTGGTGTGCTCTGTGATTTTACTGTCGCTCGGTAGTTTTGACTTACCAACTAGAGTTCTGTATGATTTGTTGAGCCAATTTGGTGAATTAATTGTTTTTAGCCATTGTCTTGGGCTGACATGTAGAATTAAATGTCTATATACATTTGTAAGTTGACTTGTATGGAATTTAATTATTATTTTGGGGAGTTAAGGGTTTCATCCAACTGACTTGTGGCTGATGATTAGTATTTAAGGAGGGCTTGGGTAGATGTTTAAGTAGAGGAGTCAAGAGAGAGACAGATAGATCAAGGAGAGGAGAAAGGTTCATTACTTGGAAAACTTAGTGAGTTAGATCTAAGGTTCTAAAAGCTGAAGTTGGTCAAGTTGTGGAAAAGATGTTGCCTGATCTTGTTATCTGATAATTGTTTGTAGCAGAGCTAGGGGTTTGCATACTTGGAAACAAGGAGATTTCTTGGAGGCTTGCAAGCTCAAGTTTAGATCTACTTTAGGGTTTCCATCAGCTTCTGATTATCTTCAGAGCTAAACTAGCTAAGATTGTATTGGATCTGGTTGTGGATCTTGCAGAATTATTTCATTTTGTAATTGGCCCCAACTCGTAAGGCCTTACAACCGGGCATGTTAATGCAAATTACTTGAAACATTTATGGTGTTGTCTGTTGTGTTGAGTATTCTGATGTGTAATTTTTTTACTACAAGGTTTGGACTATCCTTCATTGGATCCACCATCCTTGACTGCATTAGATGGTATCAAAGTGAAGGTTTGATCTTGTTGAAGCAGAAGGTTGACCTAGCAAGGCTGATCTTGTGAAGTTGATCTTATTAAGAGTAGAGATTGTGCACAATCTAAATTATGGATCTGAAGCACTAAACTTGTGAAGTTGTACCCTAGTTGTGTACAAGATTGCAGGTTGAGATCTGACTTGTTGTAACTTGGAAATTGTCACAAGGTGGTCGGTGAGGGTTTGTTGCAGAGGGTTTCTCTTATTCTTTAATGATGCCTCTAAGAAGATTAGACCCTAGAGTTATTTCAGATCTTTGTGATACTATTAAATCCCAGATCATAGAGAAGGTGAAATCAGATTTCAGATCTGAGATGGAATTGATGAAGAATGATAGGGTCATCGGGATCAGGATAACTGTTGTTGGTATACCTCAGAATGTTGGTACTGAGGATGGCTATGAAGAAGCTGTTGAATAATTTGAAACTAATGGATCTAGTGGTGATGATTGGAGGAATAGATCTAGTGAAGACAAAATTGCTCAGTTGCCTAGACCTACTGCTCATTTTAGTAATTACCAAATGGAAGTTTCTAGTTTCTCTGGTACTTTGAAACCTAACAATCTGATTGATTGGATTGGTGAACTTGAAGATTTCTTTGAGCTGGAAGAAATTGAAGATCCTCTTCGGGTGAGATTAGCACAGACAAAGTTGAAAGGACGTGCTTCTCTTTGGTGGAAGGAACTACAGAGATATCGAGAAGATGAAGGTGAAACAAAGATCAATTAGTGGAGATTGATGGTGAGTAAGTTAAAAGCTAAGTTCATACTGGCTGACTATGAGCTTGACTTGTTTAAGAAGTTGTATAATTTTAAATAGAAGGATTTTTCTATTGAGGATTATACCGAGGAGTTCTACAAACTTACTATTCGGTTTGGACACTAAGAGCTTGGTAAGGAAAAGGTATCTCGGTATGTGAATGGTCTGAGATTCAATATTCAGGATGAGCTTGGTATGCTGAAGATTGATTCGGTTGAAGATGCTTATTAGTATGCTTTGAAGGTAGAAGATAAGTTGAAAAGGAAACAACCTAGTAACTCTTGAGGGAAAGAAAAGATTGATCACTTGGTGAAGGAGAAACCGACTGATGCAAAAGATGAACAGAAACCTATGGAACCAAAGAAGAAGACAGGTAGAGATATCTTTAAGGGTACTTGCTATAATTGTGGAGAGGAAGGACACCATTCTTTTGAATGCACATAGAAGAAGGTTGATCGACGAATTGTTGTGATGAATGAGAATATTCAGAATGAACCTGAATTAGAGAACTTGTTGCTTCAGCAAACATTGTTTGGTACAAAGGATGAACTTTGTCAGAGGAGTAACTTGTTTAGGACCTGATGCAAGACTGAAGGTAAACTATGTGATGTTATTGTTGATAGTGGTAGTAATGATAACCTTGTTGCTGAGGACATGGTTCAGAAACTTGGTTTGAAGAGAATGAAACAACCTTGTCCTTATAGGCTTGGTTGTTTACAAGATGTTCATGCTTTGGAAGTTAGAGAACAATGCTTCATGGATGTTCAGATTGGCCAATAAAAGGATCTTGTGCTTTGTGACATTGTGAAGATGAATAGTTATGATATATTGCTTAGTAGACCTTGGCAATATGATTGTAGAGCTATTTATGATTGTGTAAGAAATGTGTTTAGTATTGAGAAGAATGATAGGAAATTCTCACTGATGCCTTTGATGGATACAACACTTGGTAGGAAAAACCTAAGTATTGGTAACTGAGTTGAGATTGTAGATCCTGAGAAAATGAATGATCAGTATGGAGAACCGACGTGTACATTGTCAAGAAAAGACTTGAAGAGATAGAGGAAACTAAAGTGGAAGACATTGCAAGTAGAAAAGGTGGAGGACTTATATGTGAAGAACTAGTTCAGGATTTATGTGTTGAATCCTGAAAGATGTTCTTCTCACATATGAACATCTTTTGGAACTTGGGGTGTCTGATGCACGGGCATCCAAGGTTAAGGTAGGGCATTATGTGTCCTTAGTGAAATTGCATGGAGTGTTTGTATTTTGGCTGGTGTTACTTGGTTGCAGCCTTGACCGATGGTCTCAGTCACTGAAGGAAGCTTGGTCACTGAAGGAACTCGGTAGTCTCTGGTGCTTGGTGAAATTGGTGCTTGGTCATGCTTGCGGTGCTCGGTCGACACTGGTGCTCGATGATGCATGGTGTGCTAAGTGATTTTACTGTCACTCGGTAGTTCTGACTTATCGATTGGAGTTTTGTGTGATTTGTTGAGCCAACTTGGTGAATTCATTATTGGTAGCCATTGTCTTGGGCCAACATGCAGAATTAAATGTTTGTATACATTTGTAAGCTGACTTGTATGGAATTTAATTATTATTTTGGGGAGTTAAGGGTTTCATCCAACTGACTTGTGGCTAATGATTAGTATTTAAGAAGGGCTTGGGTAGATGTTTAAGTAGAGGAGTCAGGAGAGAGACAGATAGATCAAGGAGAGGAAAAAGGTTCATGAATTGGAAAACTTAGTGAGTTAGAATTGAGGTTCTGAAAGCTGAAGTTGGTGAAGTTGTAGAAAAGATCTTGCCTGATCTTGTAGATCAGATTGTTATCTGATAATTGTTTGTAGCAAAGCTAGGGGTTTTCATACTTGGAAACAAGGAGATTGCTTGGAGGCTTGCGAGCTCAAGTTTAGATCTACCTTAGGGTTGCCATCAGCTTTTGATTGTCTTCAAAGCTGAACTAGCTAAGATTGTATTGAATCTAGTTGTGGATCTTGCAGAATTGTTTCATTTTGTAATTGGCCCCAACCTGGAAGGCCTTACAGTTGGGCATGTTAAAGAAAATTACTTGAAACATTTATGGTGTTGTCTGTTGTGTTGAGTATTCTACTGTGTAATTTTGTTTCTTGCAAGGTTTGGACTGTCCTTCATTAGATCCATCATCCTTGACTGCATTAATATGTGGGATAAACCTATTTGAATTAGGTCCAAACATTATTGCCCTTGCCTTGATTTGATTTGCTTTACCCTTAAAAAATGATAATGTTATTCCTATCTGATCAATCTCTTCCTTTACTTGCAAAACTATCTGTGGAATATCTGTCCTTAAGTGTTGTATAACTGCTAGTCTTTCAAACAATTGGATCCTTGTTGACCAAGTTCCAAAATAGGTATTCAAAATAGTAACAAAATTGTTAACCTCTACTTGTGATCCAAGTAATTTATTATAGGAAGTGTAAACAATATCTGATTTTTCCTTCAAAACTTGTACTCTTTGTTCCAAAATTTTATTCAGGCCTTGCAGTACTTCCTCATTATTCTTGATAGTGTTTTTCTCTCTCACTGCAACTTATTCTTCTCCCTCTACACTTTGGGTCTCTAATGTCATAGATTGTTCAAGGGGTGGAGGGGCAATCACAGGAATGCATATTATTTTTTGATTCAAATCCTCTACTATTTTCTCTAATGCCCTTTCTTTCATAATGTGCAATTGTCTATCTCTAACAATTGCACTGTAATCCTTAAAAAGTTTCGCATATCTATCTGAGAGCTGCTTTAATTTGTCTTCATTTAATCTTGCAAAATGAGTGAGCACTTGAGAAATCTCAAGGTCACCAGTGTTATGTATTGACCATATTATTTTGTCTCCATCCATCTTCTCTTACACATTTAAGAGAGAGGGCTTCTATTCCTTGGGATACATGCTCCACATAGCCAATGCTTGTTTTTTTGGGCTATACCCAAATCCTTTGATTATATCCCCTACTTGGGTTTCTAAACACAAATTAATTTCTGGTTGCCTTCTTATTTGGTCTATTATAAATGTAGAAGAAAGATCCCAACCAGGTACAAGTAACATTTTTCTTGTCTTTACTAACCTCCTCGCTTCTTCAGGAGTGATTGTTTCTGATTCAGGATCATAATCCTTCAAAGCTTGAATGGCTTCTTCTGGCACTTGGTCTTCCTACGTTATCTACATAGTAGAAGCAACCTATTGTTGTTTATGCCATAACAAGAAGTTTTTGAATTCATCATCTTTTAAGAAAGCTTCTTGATGAAGCAATCTTTCATCTTGGCATAGAGCTAGAGGTAACTCAATTTCCTCTACTATATTTTTTTGTTTTTTCCTCTCCTCTCTGATCTTCTTCCTCAACTAATGATCAGAGGCCCTAGTGCTAGTAATTAGAGTTCCAACTCTATCTTTTCTATTCTTAGTAGCGCATACTTGAGAAGGGTCTCCTGTTTGGATTTTTGACCTTTTAAAAGGAGGTTAATCGGTATCCTCAGAATTTGGAAGTTCTGTCAAATTCACAACTACATTTTCATCTGCTTCTTTTTCAATAAGAAGTGGATGTTCCATGGTAGGAAGGTTATGCACTGAGTAACAATCATCACTATCTTCTTCATATTCTAAAGAAAAATGCTTCTCATTTTCCCTCTCCTTATCATCAATTAATCCCTCCATAGAGTTGATCAAAGCATTGAAATTTTCCATCATCTGATCTAGCTTTGCAAATAAGGCAATGTGGGGAAAAAGCCTCCAAATAGAATTTCCTTTTTCTTCAGGTGTTTTTCTAAGGACAAAAATTCTTGTAATTGTTGTGTCCTTCTTTGTATGTCATTTTCATCGAGGATATTCCTAATGATATCCTCTTCAGGACATTTCTCATGTCTATTGCTAATTGGAATCGTGGGAGTATAAAATTTCCTTACATTAACAATAAAATTTTCCATATCTACATATCTACATAATGCAACATTCATCTTAAAGTGTGCTAACCACTCATTTACTTTTCTCAATGCATTCTTTCCAATTGTGAATTTGGAAACTTTGAACTGTCTAGGGGTAAAAGTACCCTTCTATGTGGAGCCAAGAGCTCCTTATCAGTCAACATGAGTTGCCAAATGAACTCTAGCAGTGTAATCCTTGGTGGCACATAAAATGGGAGAAGATGAGGTGGTTGGGGGCAACCATAGACTCTGATAATTGTAAATGTTCTTTCATAATAAAAATCTCCCCAATTGTGATTTCCAATCCTTTTCTCAAAAAATTGACAAGGCCTTAATAATTGCAAAACCTTAATCGGTAGTCTGGGAAGATTTAACCCCAAGCTGAACAAGATTGGTTGCACCATGCAATTGTGAAAAGCACAAAAATCACACCCGCTTGAAGTAAAATTCCATGCCTTTATCCAAAACTAGACTGGATTAGGTTGACCATTTCACATCATCTTAGGTTGAAGGTATTCTAAATGCATGATATTGTAATTGTGATACAAAATAAGATGCATTAACAAAGAGTAATGCATAAACCTAGGAGATGGCTCCTTCTTTCGAATAGACTCAAGACCTTCATGCATCCTACTTATTACATATCCTACATAGTCATAACCTCTATTTACATGAGGACTTTGTAAATCCATTACCATCATTAGAATATCAGATGAAATTCTATTTGCACCACCATCCACCCCCAACACTCTGCACAATCCATATGCAATATACTTGATATAAAAATTCAAGTCCTTATAGTAGTATGGTGCAGACCCTGGTGTTTTCACAATGTAATTTTTGTTTGGTCTAGGCACATGAAGATGAATATCTCTTGCAACTAGGGTTGACTCCCTAATGTATCTATTTTCTTGAACCTACAAATTGATCTCAGTAGCCATTGGGGTATTTATACCAAAAGCTTGCATGAATGAATTTCTATCCAAAGTCACCAAGGTCGAGTGATCATCTTTCCTTATTGTTTTTGACAAAGGGTTATATATGTTTTCCAATTCAATTAGCAAATCTATATCTAAAAAGACATCTGGTACTATCAACCTAGCCAATCCTGAGGTCCAAGGGTTTGATATGGGCACCGGGCTTTTAGAATTTTTATAGAAATATCTAAACAAATACATTCCAGATACATCATGTGTTTTTGCATCTCTACAAAATGCTAGATCATCAGTGAAAATTTCATCACTGACCTTTTTGTTTTGTGTAGACCCCAGGAGCAGATTGAGGAACTCATCTGAATAACTCTCTTTCCCTTTATCCTTGGCTCCCTTATTAGAAGAAGCTATGGTCATTGTTGCCTGACTGATACTGATGAACTGTTAAAAAAAATTGTAGGGATTCTGAACTTGTCAATTTCCACAACGGTGCAAACTCAAATAATCTAACAATTTCATCGCTCTACTTTTTTGAATGCAATGTAAATTTAGAATGAGCAACACCTAATTTTACAATTTCCTCACTTTGGGTCTTTCAATGCTTGGTAAATTTAGAATTATTAACAGTCAATTGTATTTATCTTGAAGAATTGAATGCATTACACTATTTATTATTGAAGCTTTGTAATTGATGTCACTTCCATCATTACTTGGCATGGTCAAAACTCAATTCAGTACCCAAGAGCAAACAAAGTGACAAGTAACCTATTTTTTATTTTTAGTGACTTAGTGACTACATAGTTTATTGCAGGCACTAAAATACTTGTCCTCTTTTAATAATTTCTAGAGATTAAGTGAGCCAAGAAAGGTTGCAGGACGCTAAATGATATAATCTTTTAAAACTTATCTCAAGACTTAGCGACTGTGGGAAGAAAATAGAGGTGTTCAATATTTTAGCTTCTAATGATTTTTGCTAACGATTCAGAGACTACAATGACTCTTAATCGCCAAAACTTTGTTGACTTTTATAAATTTCATGGAGATTACCCGATCTTGGTTATATTTTAGATATAACGACTACAGAGTATTCTTTTAATTTTGTAAACATTTGTATGTACTGTCTGTTGAGATTTACCGAGTATAGTGTATATCATTGTCGCTAGAAGATTTATTATTCAATGAGATATTAAGCGACTGCAACGAGTTTTTTAATCACCAAAGTGGATTTATATGTTACTCATTGGATTTATATGTTATTCATTGCTAATTGCAACTTTTTTTTTTAAGGTGTTTGCCTTGTTCACTAGTAAATGAAAGCGGGTTTTGAAGGTTCTAAATACTAAATCTGATTCTATTTCATTACGGATTTTGAGGTGGTTAAATTGTAAATCCGATATGTCAAATAAAAGAATTGTACTATAATGTTGGCAATAATATAAAGATGAACAATGATGAAACATGTTAATGATTATACAATAAAATACATTTGTACTTTCTACAGGACTGACGAGTCGCCCATTTACCGGTGTGGCATTAAATTATTCTATTTTTTAGGAAGGTGGTGAGATGACAAGGACAAAGTTGGCAATGTGGTGGTTGGTTTCCTATGCGGTACTTGAACACAGCGGTGAAGGAAAATTTTAGAGATCTCACGATGAGTTTAGTCGGTGAATCTTGAAATAGTTTGACGGTTAGAGAACACATTTGGAGAACTCAAGATAACCTTGGTCTTGAAATCTCCAGTTAATTCAGCTAACTCCCAAACATCTAAAGAATGGGAGACTACCTTAGTTGTGCATTCTCCCAATTTTTTGGCATTTATAAGTTTCATTCAGAGATCATGAGAAAAGGGTATAGTTGTCCATTAAACGGTTTTTGTTGGCATATTGAATTTACCTATTGATGGCAACTAAATTCAAAATTAATTATTTTTAGTTCTCAGCAGGGTTCTTTTTTGTAAAAATTTGTTAGGTACACTATATAAACAACTTACCAAATTACCTATAGTCGAAAAGTGTGCAAATAGTGTGATACATAAACCAATATATTGAACTGTCGTGACCTTATCCTCTGAAAATTGTATCACCCTATGGTGGAATTTATCAAAGGAATTCCAAATTCATACTACTTATATTCTCATGTAAAACTCTAAAGAATTTATGTTATATCTAAAGCTTATCTAATCTCATTCTAGGTCAGAGCTGAACAATATAAACACATACACAATATTATCCATGCAATGAATTTTATCAATTCATAAGTCATAGAGAAATATACAAAGGAGAGATATAAACTTTGGATTTTATACAAATGTTATATCAATATCATGTACACCAAATGTTTTAAAATGCAAACTGTCTAGATATTGAACTTGATCCTAGTAATCCTTTTATAGAAATAAGGATTGCATACAAGCTTCAAATCTTTCTTACAAAAGTATTATTTCCCAAGATGCATAAATATCTTCACTTGGCCATTGAAAGGTCAAAACTTCATCCCTTTTAGGTAGTAATTTCTTCCACTCCACAACAACCTAGTGTACCTCATTCCTTACATTAGGGAAATGCATTTTGACATCCTGTAATATTTCAATTAATTGTACAAAAGGGGCATTATCTTCTGTATTCAAAATAATATCAATTCTAGCTGACAACTCACCATTAATTTGTTCTAACCATTGTTGCATGTCCTTTATAGTTCCATCTACCTTGATAAAACCAGGAAACATTCAAAAATTATCGTGGAAATACCTTGCCCTTAGGATGTCTATAGTTCTTTTCATATTGTCTCTTCTAATCTCAAATTCAATTAGGTCCTTAACGAATTCACAAGTATTTTTTAGTTGTGCATCCACAATATGTTGACTCTTAATGGTAGAAAAGATAGACTCTCAATGCTTGAATTGGATCCTATTCACCCAACCTCTTCCTTAAGTTTGCAATTAATATATCCTTTTCATATATCCTCTATTTTAACTCAGCATAAGCCTTCAACACCGTTTCCATCCTTAGTGTCAGTTCCTCTTTTTCCTTGGCCTCTTTGTCTGCCACCCTTGCTGTGAGTTGGGCTATTGCTACTACCATGCCTAATGCCTCAACTAAAGAGGTGTCAGTGACCCTTTTGACTATAATACTGTAACATAGCAGTATAGGTTTAGAGCTACAAATATCCCAACCTTGTTGCATTCTTATTCTAAAAAGAATTTCAAGATGCTTTAACTATATATTTTTGAATTGTAATCTCTTATTGAGCAATGTTGAATGATAAATACAATTATGAAGTTATCAAGAATATCTCCAGACAAAAGTGCCAGTTATCAATTAAGGAAGATTTTTTAGGTTTAGAGCTACATATATGTAAGAAGGATTTCAATAAGTTTTAAATTTTGTATGGATACAAACATGCTTTTTTTCATTAAAATATATTACAATTTTTGTCTTATTTTTCTATTTTCTCATTACTTTTATATTATAGTCTTCTATGCTTTTATGTTATTTTGTTGTATGCTTCTATTCAAACTACAAGTAATCTGCAAGGCATTTTACATTATCTGTTTTGATTTTTTCCTGTGGATTTATATTACTGTTATATTTTAATACTTTTGTAGTCTCCTTTGTAATACTCTGTATCAGGATATTGTCAGTTGTTTTCAGAGATATTTTTTATTGAAATAATTTATAATACTGTAACGTAGCAGTATAGATTTAGAGCTAAAAATATCAGAAGCTTGTTGTATTCTTATTCTAAAAAGGATTCTAAGATGTTTTAACTATATATTTTTGAATTGTAATCTCTTATTTAGAAAGGTTGAATGTTGAATACATTGCAATTTTTATCTTATTTTCTTATTTTCTCTTTACTTTTATATTGTACTACCATGTCCAGTTGTGGTTTTGCAAAACCAAGGAGGATATTCCTAATCCAGTAACAACAAGCCTTAGTAAAACAATAACAGACTGGATTTAATAATAACAAATAAATGATAAGAAAATACTAAATGATGACCATTCATTCATTGATTCTCCATTATCATTTGGTGGAATACTACTTTGCAAGTTAGTGTACTTAAAGAATTTTGACAAATTTATATCAAAATGTAAGGAATACAAATAGAACCTTTTCAAACACTAATCTCTATAAAATAGCTCCACTGGTGGCCAATGCCTTATCCATTGGGTAACACCTTCACTGCAAACTTGTCATACACAAAAAAATACACTGAACTTTGATGACCTTGTCCTTTGAAAATGCTATCACCCTATGGTGGATTTCATCAAAGGAATCCTATATTCATACTACTTATTTATATCCTTGTGTAAAACTTAAAGAATTTATGCTATGTCTAAAGCTTATTTAATCTGATTCTAGATTAGACCTAAAGAATATCAACACATAAATAGACAATATCCATGCAATGAATTTTGACAATTCATAAATCAAAGAGAAATACGCAAAGGACAGATGTAAATTTTGGATTTTATTCAAATGTTATATCAATATCATGTATACAAAATGCTTTAAAATGCAACAGACTAGATATTTATCTTGAACCAGTAATATTGCTCTTTAAAATTTTTTTCCTAATACAGTCTATAATATTCTAGACTCAAAATTTGTCAGCATGTATTTCCAAGTTCCAGTCCTTACAAAATGATCCTGGTAATCCTTTTATAAAAAAAATAATTGCATACAAGTTTTGAATCTTTCTTAGAAAAGACAAAAAGTATCCACCACATAAGACAAAGAAGGTAAATATTACACCTTCTTACTATTTTACAAAATGTCTTGTAGATATGAGCCCCAAAATTTGCAACAATTCTCAAGGGCAGTTCAAATTCTGCCAGTTGTACCCTTTGTGCTTGCTTTAACTATTTGAGGTTTTTGCATTGTTTGTTTGCTTTTAAGGAGTTGAGGCACTGCCTTCTCTTGCTTCCTCAGTGGATTTTTCTTCTTCTTTGGTAATCTCTGAACAATATGTTGTTTCCCAAGATGCATAAACATCTTCAGTTGGCCAATTAAAAGCTTGAACTTCATCCCTTTTAGGCAGTAACTTGTCCCATTCCATAACTACTTGTTGTACCTCATTCCTTACATTAGTGAAATGTATTCTGAGATCTTGTAATATTTCAATTAATTGTACAAAGGGGACATTATCTTGTGTATTCATAATGGTATTTATTCTAGCTGACACTTCACCATCATTTGTTCTAACCATTCATCCTTGTCGTTTATAGTTCCATCTTCCTTAATAAAACCAGGAAACATTTGAAAATTGTCTTGGAAATACCTTTCCCTTAGCATCTTTGCCCTTCTTTT
Organism: Chamaecyparis obtusa; assembly: GCA_027943335.1. NCBI lineage: Eukaryota > Viridiplantae > Streptophyta > Pinopsida > Cupressales > Cupressaceae > Chamaecyparis > Chamaecyparis obtusa. Next base: position 447,910 of record BSBK01002765.1, on the reverse strand, counting down.
CAAACTATCCCTCTTGATTTCAAATTCAATTAGGTCTTTAACAAAATCATAAGTATTTGTCATCTGTGCATCCACAATATGTTGACTCTCAATTGTAGAAAAGAAAGATTTTAATTTATTTTCTCTTGCAACCCACCTGTCCAAAATTGGGTTGACAGTGGCACTTTCTTTCCTAAAAGTGATCAAAATGTCTGATAATTGCTTACCCATCTTGTAAGTTTCCTTGGGCTTTACATTTGCAACAAAATGTAGAATTGTATGCTTTATTCTTTTCTCATATCTTGGCTTCTCTCTTTGCTCTATGTCTTCATCACCTATGAAAGGGGGAAGAGGAAAAAGGGGGAAGAGGCAAAAGGGGGTACTCAATTATAGGGCTTGAAGAAGAAGGTACAATAGGGGAAGAAGAAATTTGCAATTGTCCCGATGGTTGAATAGAGCCCTGTTCACCCAATCTCTTCTTTAGGTTTGCAATTAATATATCCCTTTCATATATCCCCTGTTTTAGTTCTCCATAAGCCTTCAACACTATTTTCGGCCTTAGTGTGAGCTCCTCTTTTACTTTGGCTTCTTTTATTTCCACCCTTGTTGTAAGTTGGGCTATTGCTACTACCATGCCTGATGCCTCAACTAAAGAGGTATCAGTGACCCTCTTGACTATTAGACTACCTGAAAGATCACCCTTGGTAATCTGTTTCACTTTGTTATTTTCATTTTTCTTTAAAGACCACATAACCAAGGTTTGATGGTTATTACTAAAAGTGACTCCTTTAATTTCTTGTTCTACCTCCTCCTTGGTCTTGTGAATTGGTGTGGTCTCTTTTCTAACTACATCTAAAACCACTGCATCAGCTATATCCCACTCTGGGAGGATAAGCACTCTAGAATTTATGACCAAGTCTCTCCCCTGCTCTGGAGTAATCTTTTCAAATCTATTAGTCATTTCCTTCCCCACCTCACTTTCTATGATTTTAAAATCCTTATCTAGATATTCCTCTTGTCTCTTCTCACAAATTTCTTGAAATTGACTGATGTTTAACTTCCATAAAAATTGCATGAAGGTGCAAGCCTTTACAAAGGAATCATTAGCAAAGAACTCATCACATGCTTGTTTTAATAGTGGTTCCACCTCTATACCTGCCATCTCTCCCACTGTCAAATATAATTTAGGTTCCTTGGGTGGCTCTGGCATCCCCTCATTGATCTCCTCATAGGTCATAAAGATTTGACCTAGAGCTCCCAATTTGTGTACTTGCTATGTAACCTCCTAATGATCCATGATGATTAGAGGAGATTGGGATGATAATAATCCTCCTCAATATGCACAGGCCTCTCTTCTAATTTATGTTTCTTTGAGGGAGCTAGGAAATCAAGAACATCTTGAGCTACTTGAGCCTAAGGTGAGTCTGGAATTTGTATAGCCTCATCATGTTTCTCCACCTGCTATGATGTGGAAGGGACATCCTATTTTCTTTATATTTGTTTGTGCTTCTCATGTCTTGGCACTACCACATTATAACCACTCTTCTTGTGTACCATGTATCTACCCAGTGGCAATACTTTAGTAAATTCAGGTTTTCTCAATATTGACTGAGCCTTCTCTAGGTTATCTTTCATGGTTTTCTCCTTCTTCTCATTTAGGGTTTGAAAAATACGCCGAAACTGATCCATAAGAGTGTCTATCTTCTTCCCAAAATGAGTAATGCTTTTTAGGGGATCATATTTCTTGTCAAACTATTGGACAAAGTCCAGTGTCTTCTTGTATACCAACCATTTCTCCTTTTTGATCTCTTGTTCTTGTATATTTTGGACATTTCTAATGATATCCTCAGGATAGTTAAAGATGTGATCTATCAATGAACACTTGACCTTCTTTTTGAACATTTCATTATAAAAACCCTCTGGATCTGTTGTCCGATAAACTGAAGTAGTCATATGATATGGTTTTAGGACTTGATCCATATGAAGCCATCCACCCTTTGTAATTATAAATTGGTGTGCAATTGTAACATTTGGGAACAGAGTACCTTTGTGTTTACCTGTGAGGGTATTCTTTTCAATGTCCCCCAATTGTCTAATGAACTCTGCACCACCAATCTTAAGGGGTACTTGATATGGCAATATGAATGGAGCCCCTCTAAAACCATATAGTCTGATAACAGTAGAAATAGGATAAAAAATGAAATCCCCCCAATTATGCACAATTTTGAGGTCCTTAGAAAATTATTTTGGCTTGGCAAGTTCACCCAAGGCTCTTGGGATTCTTGGGTTCTCACAGACAAAAATATCTTGAGCCTGGATGCAAAACACCTATCAAAATTGATAAAACTATTATCTTCTTTATCCAATTTCATGCTAAGATTCCATAATTGGACTGGCATATCCTCACCATCCTTCTGTTTCAAAAAATCCATCTCCTTCTCAAAATAACCAGCACCTCTAAATAAGAGCATATATATTATGAAAGACTGCCAGTAGAATGGCTTGTCAACTTTGCTTTTCTAGATTCCTAGCAATCTATCATGAATTAAATCAGCAATAAAATGAGAAAAGTCAAATGTAACTGATATGTATGGGTGTAAAATTTGGACCATCATGAAAATCAAATGTACTGGCATTCTCTCTTTAACATCTTCTCCAAAGATTTGACATAGTGACCAATATGCACCCCTTGCTCTTAAGTTAAAATAATCTTTTTTGAAGGGTTCCTGTGTACTTGGTCCCATGGTAATCATCCTACCAATCTTGTTCCAGAATTCCTTCACAGGACCAATTCTGAGATAATCCCTCTATGCATTGTACACTTCCCTCAACTCCTCAAAATCAATTTTTTCTAGGTCATTGGAGGGTTCACTTAGCTTAAAAACCTTCCTGATTTCTTCAGCAAAGATGTTTATTAACATGTTTTCTTTAGCATATGTAATTACCCTAGTAATGGGGTCATAATTCTTTGCAATTTGAATCATCAAATTTGCATCTATGAAAACATTAGGTACAACAAGTTTTCCCAAGTCGAACTGCCATACATTGCTACTGGGTGGAGGGGCGTTTCTTTGAGTGAAACCTACTTTGAACAACTCTAGGACAATAATATCAGAGGTGCCACTTGCATTAATGGTGTCAATTTTGGCATCCCTTATATAGTTACCCATATCATACAAGTCATCTACTACTTTTACCCTAGAGCTCTTTGGTACTAGAGCTTTGGCTTTTACTATGTCAGTCATCGAATCAGGTAACAGATCTAAGAAATCTTCATGTAAACCCCTATCAATGTGCTCAACTTTACCACCTAATTCCTTTCTTGGTGCCATTCTAGGGTTTGAAATTATTTATTATTTATGCTATACAAATACGTCAGAATTATGATGCTATTAACAGGATTAAGAATTACGTAGATATTCACCAACCTTTTTTAGAAATTTCTTAGGAAATGACATCTAGCTCTATAAATTTCCTCACCCATGCTTCTGCAAATTCTATCTCTTTGTGTTTCTAAGAATGCATGAATTTTCAATTTATTAGCGATCAAACACAATCTTTTCAGTAGTTTACTCCACATGATCTGCCCATTACTTCTCTGACAAATTGAACTACCATCACTCAATGGGAAAGTTCAATTTTGCACCAGTTTGGCCTCAAGTTTGAAAATGGATCATCGATCTTCTTTAAAACATAATCTAACACATGTTGCATTATTGCAAGGGTTGAAAACATTCCTTATGAGCATATGACAATCGTTTGATCAAGATGCATTGATGGTAAACCTTTAATCGTATCACCTAGGACCCACTTGACACTTTGGATTTATCAATACCATTAGATCCTATATCTAACGATCAATATTATTTCCTTTTTTCTAATTGAACATAAAGTTAGACATCGTGGCCTTTCTAATAAATCAATGGTTGTCACATGAGCACAAGGCTTGAAAATCATCTTTGCAAACATAGGACAACCATTATATTATTCACTCGTTGATGATTTATTAAGTTACTAGTCCCACCTAGGTCCGACCAGTCAGAAATGTGCATGTCACAATATATTTGCCAAATGGACCTATTAGATTTTCTTATTGAGCATGATTCTCAATGATAATCTCCACATCATCAAATACTGTAGGAAATCAGGAATGAACACTTGTGTACACCTCGCAGTGGATACACCTTTTTCAAACGTCTGATAGTAAATTAAGATCAACAACTGTCACATGATCGCAAGAGTTAAAAACATACCTTGCAAACACACAACAACCATTGATTATCTGGATCGTGTAAGTTCTACAGAAACTCTAGACACTGGGCCCATGATGCAGGAGCATCCTAGGATTCTTGACAATCTTGTATCAACCAAAAATATGTTTTCCTTTGAAGGTAGATTGTTAGTTTTGATCTTGATTTGGTGGAGAATTTGCTCAGTTTGGGAGACTGGTTGCTCAGTTATGTGGTTACCAGGATGCTCAGTCTCTGAAGAATGCTCGATAATTGAAGGCGTCGATTCTCTAGTGCTCGGTAATAACTGTGTTCCTTGGTCATACTTGGCATGGTCAGTGTCTGGCGCTTGGTTATTTCTCTGTTGTTCAATGTTCTTTCTTACTGACTTGGTTTGTTTGGTTGGATCAGCTTAGCCGACTAGTTTTGTTGATTTGGGTCACACTCCTCAAGTTATGGATTGACCATTGGACATGCGAGGACCTAGATCTAGCATGTTGCATTCTTCTATGTAGATTGGATGACTGTTGGGGCCATCTTGGAGAGTTTATTTTATTTGTAAGGCTATTTGAGAGCCGACTGATGTTTTAGCATTTAATATTTGTCTATAATGGTTTATTGTTTCATCAGCCAACTTGTGGCTGAGAATCAATATTTATAGGATGCTTGGGTAGTTGTTTAAAAAAAGGGGGGATAGTGGGAAGAAAATTTAGTAGCGAACTTAGGAACAACAAGATTGCTTAGAAATTTGAGTACAAGTTTAGATCTCTCTTGGATGCCTACCAGTGTGTTGCGTGTTGTAGACCTAGGCTAGTTGAATACTGATGTGGTAGAAAAGATTTGGATCTTGTGAGATCTTGTAGACTATTACTTTCTTTGTATTTGGCCGCAATCGGGAAGGCCTTACAGCCTGACACATTGCATGTAATCGGTGATTTGATGAACAAAGACTTCTATTTCATTTTAGATTTCTTGTTGTTATTATGTATTTCTGTTGCATCTTGGTTTGGCTGCAAGGTCAATCAATCCTTAATTGGATCCACCTACCTTGATTGCATTAAGTGGTATCAGAGCGAAGTTTGTTCCTCTTTCAACAAAGTCTATTCCTATTGGAGTCGAGTGGATCTTGTGTGTTCATGTCTAAATCTTGATTTGAAGATGCCTCCAAGGAGAAATTGTGAGATCTCAGAGGAAGAGGAAGCTACTGGATAATTCAGTCTTGATGATTTTAGGGCTTTGCAGAAGCAAGTGCAAGATCTGCAAGAGGAATTAAGAAAGAAGAAGCCTGCCTTGAAAGAGGATAGTGATGATGAATTTGAAGAAGATCATTTTGAAGAAGCTGTAGAAGAAGCTAGAGATCCTAAAGAAAATAGAATCCTAAAAGCTATGTCTAAGATTGGGAAGACCTAAGATTGAAGTTTATGCATATTCTAGAAGCCTTAGGCTAGAAGAATTGATTGATTGGATCAATGAGATGTATGAGTACTTTGAGTATGAAGAAATAGAAGATCTTGATAGGGTTAGATTTGCAAAGACTAAGTTGAAAGGTCATACAAATATTTAGTGGAGAGAAGTTCATTTAGAAAGGGTTAGAAGAGGAAAAGAAAAGATCACTAAGTGGAACCAAATGGTTGACAAGTTGAAGAAGCAATTCATTCCAGTGGATTATGAATTGGACATGTTTAAGAAGATGCAAGCTTTGAAGTAGACTAACAAATCGGTATAGGAGTATACCGAGGAGTTTTACAGAATCTTGATTAGGACTGGTCATTCTAAAGCTGATAAAGAGAAGGTTGCTAGGTATGTCTATGGTTTGAGACCTAGTGTTCAAGAATAGTTACTTACTATATAGATGACAACAATCGGTGATGCTTATTAGATGGCATTGAAGATTGAAGAGAAGCTGAATAAGAAGTATGAAGGAAGACAAAATAGTAAGAATCAAGGTGGTAAAACTGGTGAAGTAGTTGCTGAAGGAAATGTGAAAGAGAATCCTAAGTCTGATGTAGGATCTAGTAGTGGTTAAGGTACTAAGACTTTAAACAATGGACACAAAGGAAGGTGGAAGAATGAGTTCACCGATACTTGTTATAACTGTGGTGAAGCTAGTCACAAAAGTTTTTATTGTCCTAAGAAAAGGGTGGCACTGACTGCTAAAGAAGATATTGTGAATGTTGCAAAAAAAGGTGAGACACTTATCACTAGGAGATTAGCTACATATATGGCGTAGTCAAGGTTGGTGAATCCAATTAAGGATAGACCGACCTTGCAGTGGAAACACAAAATAAAGAACATAGATTTGTAATGAGATAGAAGTATTTATTCATCAAATCACTGATAAAAGCAATATGTCAGGCTATAAGGCCTTCCCGGTTATGGCCAATTACAAAATAGATCACAATCTACAAGATCTTATAGGATCTAGATCTTTTCCACAACATCATTATTTAGCTAGTCTAGGTTTGCAACAAGCAACACACTGGTAGGCACCCAGGAAAGATCTGAACTTGTACTCAAACTTCCAAGGAATCTTCCTGTTCTGAAGCTCGCAAGCTCCTAACTTCTCCAACTTCCTGATGATGCCCAAACAACTATCCAAGCATCCTATAAATACTAATTCCCAACCACAAGTTGACTAATGAAACAAATAACCCATATAAACAAATATTAAATGCTAAAACATCAGTCGGCTCTCAAATAGCCTTACAAAATAAATAAACTCTCAAGAAGGCCCCAACGATCATCAAATCTGCATAGAAGAATGAAACATGCCAGATTTAGGTCCCCACATGTCCAATCGATCAATCCATACTTGAGGAGTGTGACCCAAATTAAATACGCCAATCAGCCAAGCCGATCTATCCAAACAATCCAATTGGTAAGCAAGAATACCAAGCAATAGAAGAGATAACCGAGTACCAGTTGACCGAACATGCCAAACATGACTGAGAAACATAATTAATGCCAAGCAACAAGAAACTAATGCCTTCAGCTACTGAATGTTCTTCAAAGACTGAGCACCCCGGGAACCAAAGAAACTGAGCAACCAATTTCCCAAACCGAGCAAGAATTACACTAAACCAAGATCAAAACCAACAATCTACCTTCAAAGACAAACATATATTTTCGGTTGATACAGGATTGCCTAGAATCCTAGGATGCTCCTGCATTAGACACCCCTGGTCAGAAATAATTTCTCATAAGAAAATTAGGAACGCCTCAAGGGAATTAGAACAGGTATGCTAAATCTATTCTTCACCCACATCTTTCCTTGTCCTTCATCCCAAGTAGTATTTGCCTCATTCACTGTCTCATGTAGAAAGTCCTTCTACTTTTTACTGTGCTTATCCCTTCAGTTGGCAATTGATAGCAATCGATTTTGACCACTATCGATCACAGTAATGTCTCGATAAGGTTCATCCTCTCCAGACTTCTCAATCAACTTAGTATCATATGCATCTCTTTGTGTCACAAATGTCACTATCTACTGAACCATCTCTGCCAGCAAAACCATTTGCCTCTTGATCTCAACAAACTCTTCAGATATCCCATTCTCTTTCTCCTTCAAATCAGGCTTAACAGGAATAGGTCCTCCCACCTTGTGCTCCTGAGGTTTGTCACAAGGACAACACCTGATAACTCCACATCCTTTAATCCTTGTCTCTTGTAAAGGTATTGGCTTATGCCGAGATCCTTCATGCCTAACCACATAAGTATTAGCATGACCATCAAACAACACATTTCTGTCAAACTGCCATGGTCTACCGAGCAACAGATGATAGACATCCATAGGCAACACATCACACAATATCTCATCATGGTAAGATCCAACTTGTAAATTAACGAAGCATTGCTCCTCAACTCTAGCCTTAGAAACATCTTGAATCCAACTAATCTCATAAGGATTAGGATGCTTCTTCCTTTCTAGATTCAATTTACTAACCATTTCTTCTAAAACAAAGTTCTCAAAACTGCCACCATCAACTAGAACATTACATACCTTATCTTTGCACTTGCATCTAGTCCTGAACAAATTTCTTCTTTGCACTGATTCAGAGACACATGCAGCCAATCTTCTAGTGACAAGACATTCACCTTTCTCAGGAACATTATCAATGTCTTCTTCAGCAACTAATGCAACTCTTTTCTTAGAACACTACCAACTTCTATGACCAGCTTCACCACAGTTATAACAAGTGTCAGTGAACTCATTCTTCCACCTTCCTCTCTGTCCAACATTCTTAGGAACCTGACCATTGTTAGATCCAACATCAAGCTTAGAATTCTTGGTTACGTTACTCTTAGCAACTGTCTCACTAGTCTTACCACCTCGGTTCCTACTGTTCTATTTTCCTTTATACTTCCTATTCAGCTTTTCTTCAATCTTCAATGCCATCTGATAAGCATCCCCTATTATTGTCATCCGAACAGTAAGCAACTCCTCTTGAATACTAGGTCTCAAACCATAGACATACCTAGCAACCTTCTCTTTATCAGCTTCAGAATGACCAGTCCTAATCAGAAGTCTGTAAAATTCCTTAGTATACTCTTGTACCGATTTGTTAGTTTGCTTCAAAGCTTGCATCTTCTTAAAAATTTCCAATTCATAATCCACCAGAATGAATTGCTTCTTCAATTTGTCAAACATTCGATTCCACTTAGTGATTTTCTCTTTTCCTCTTCTACCTCTTTCCAATTGAACTTCTCTCCACCAAATATTTTCATGACCTTTCAACTTAGTCTTTGCAAATCTAACTTTATCAGGATCTTCTATTTCTTCATATTCAAAGTATTCATCAATCTCATTGATCCAATCAATCAATTCTTTAGGCTTAAAGCTTCCAGCAAATGTAGAAACTTCAATCTTAGGTCTCTTCCCAATCTTGGACATAGCTTTTAGGATTCTATTCTCCTCTGGATCTCTAGCTTCTTCTACAACTTCTTCAAAACCATCTTCTTCTTCAAATTAATCATCACTATCCTCCTTCAAGGTAGGCTTCTTCTTTCTCAATTCTTCTTGCGGGTCTTGCACTTGTTTTTGCAAAGCCCTAAAATCATTAAGACTAAATTCTCCAATAGTCTCTTCATCTGAATTATCATGATTTCTGCTCAGCGGCATCTTTAAATCAAGATCTAAACACACAAGATCCACTCGGATCCAACAAGGACAAAAATTTTCTCAACCAGATCAACTTGCTCCAACAGGAACAAACCTTCACTTTGATACCACTTGACACAGTCAAGGTTGGTGAATCCAATTAAGGACAAACCAACCTTGCAGCTAAACCAATATGCAGCGAAAACACAAAATAAAGAACATAGATCTATAATGAGACAGAAGTCTTTATTCATCAAATCACTGATAAAAGAAATGTGTCGGGCTGTAAGGCCTTCCCGGTTACGGCCAATTACAAAATAGATCACAATCTACAAGATCTCATAGGATCTAGATCTTTTCCACAACATTAGTATTCAGCTAGTCTAGGTTTGCAACAAGCAACACACTGGTAGGCACCCAAGAAAGATCTAAACTTGTACTCAAACTTCCAAGCAATCTTCATGTTCCTAAGATCGTAGGCTCCTAACTTCTCCAACTTGTTGATGATGCCCAAACAACTATCCAAGCATCCTATAAATACTGATTCCCAGCCATAAGTCAGCTAATGAAACAAATAACCCATATAAACAAATATTAAATGCTAAAACATCAGTCGACTCTCAAATAGCCTTACAAAATAAATAAACTCTCAAGAAGTCCCTAATGATCATCAGATCCACATAGAAGAATGCAACATGCTAGATTTAGGTCCCCACGCATCCAATCGATCAATCCATACTCAAGGAGCATGACCCAAATTAAATGTAATAGTCAGCCAAGCTAATCTATCCAAACAATCCAGTCGATAAGCAAGAATACCGAGCAACATAAGAGATAACCGAGTACCAGTCGACCGACCATGCCAAGCATGACCGAGAAACACAATTAATGCTGAGCAATATGAAACTAATGCCTTCAGGTACCAAGCGTTCTTCAGAGACTGAGCACCGCGGGAACCAAAGAAACCGAGCAACCAGTTTCCCAAACCAAGCAAGAACTCCACTAAACCAAGATCAAAACCAACAATCTACCTTCAAAGACAAACATATTTTTTTGGTTGATACAGGATTGCTGAGAATCCTAGGATGCTCCTGCATCAATGTATCCATGAACCAGTGCAAAGAAGGAATTTTTTCAGAACCAGATGTAAGTGCAAGAATAAGGTATGTAATGTCATAGTTGATGGTGGCAGTTCTGAGAACTTTATTTCTGATGAAATGGTTAGTAAATTGAGTTTGGAAAGAAGGAAGCATCCTAATCCTTATCAGATTAGTTGGATACAAGATGTTTCTAAGGTTAGAGTTGAAGAACAATGCTTGGTTAATTTTCAGATTGGATCTTATTAGGATGAGATATTGTGTGATGTATTGCCTATGGATGCTTGTCATTTGTTGCTCGGTAGACCTTGGCAGTTTGATAGGAATGTTTTGTTTGATGGTCTTGCTAATACCTATGTGGTTAGACATGAAGGATCTCAACATAAGTTGATACCTTTACAAGAAATAGAGGTTAAGGGATGTGGAGTTGTCAGGTGTTGTCCTTGTGACAAACCTCAAGAGTGGAGGATTGATGAACCTATTCCTATGAAGTCTAGTTTGAAGAAGGAGAATGATATATCTGAAGAGTTTGTTGAGGTTAATAGGCAGATGATCTTTCTGACAGAGATGTTACAATAGATGATGACATTTTTCACACAGAGAGATATAGATGATACTGAGTTGATTGAAGAGTCTAGAGAAGATGGTGTTTACCTAGACACTGATGTGATCAGTAGTGGTCAGAGTTAGTTGCTATCAATTGCCAACCAGAAGGATAAGAAAAGTGGAAAGCAGAAGAACTTGTTGCAAGGAGAAATGAATGAAGTGAAGACAACTTAGGATGAAGGACAAGAGGAGATATGGGTGAAGAACAGATTTGGCATACTTGTTCTAATTCCCTTGAGGTGTTTCTGATTTCCTTATGAGGAAATATTTCTTACTAGGGGTGTCTGATGCAGGAGCATCCTAGGATTCTTGGAAATCTTGTATCAACCAAAAATAAGTTTTCCTTTGAAGGTAGATTGTTAGTTTTGATCTTGATTTGGTGGAGTATTTGCTCGGTTTGGGAGACTGGTTGCTCAGTTTTGTGGTTACTAGGGTGCTCAATCTCTAAAGAATGCTCGGTAACTAAAGGTGTCAGTTCTTTGGCACTTGGTGATAACTGCATTCCTCAGTCATACTTGGCATGGTTGGTGTCTAGCGCTCGGTTATTTCTCTATTGCTCAATGTTCTTTCTTACTGACTTGGTTTGTTTATTTGGATCGGCTTGGCTGACTAGTTCCATTGATTTGGGTCATGCTCCTCAAGTTATGGATTGACCGTTAGATGTGTGAGGACCTAGATCTAGCATGTTGCATTCTTCTATGTGGATCAGATGACCGTTGGGGCCATCTTGGAGAGTTTATTTTGTTTGTAAGGCTATTTGAGAGCTAACTGATGTTTTAGCATTTAATATTTGTTTGTAAGGGTTTATTGTTTCATCAGCCGACTTGTGGCTGGGAATCAATATTTAGAGGATGCTTGGGTAGTTGTTTAGAAAAAGGGGGGATAGTGGGAAGAAAATTTAGTAGCCTACGAGCTTAGGAACAGGAAGATTGCTTTATTTTATTTCAGATTTGTTGTTGTTATTGTGTATTTTCATTGCATATTAGTTTGGTTGCAAGGTCAGTCAACCCTTAATTGGATCCACCTACCTTGACTACATTAGCCCATGTGCTGACTTGTCAACAAAATGAACGGCTATTGCACAATTGTAAAGACCTAAAAGATTTCTTGCAGTCTTACGACAACCATTAGATCAAGATAAGATTCATAGCCTATATGTGATGCCAAAACTTTTGTGAATGAATTATTAAATACCTAAGAATATTAAATAATATCAGCGGGTTTCAGACTTTGCAAAATTTAAAAGGGACCTAGGTAAAAAGAAATGTTAAGAATAAGACCCCGCCCGATGACATAATTAAAATGCATGTGTTTAAATAATTTCATATTCACTAGGCATTATCAGCTATATCCGATATGCCAACAAAAACCATTTCATCGTCGATTGTACCCTTTTCTCATGATCTCTGGATTAAACTTCTAACCGGTAAGAATTTAGGAGAATGCCTGACTAAGCCATTCTCCCATTCTCGAGATGTTTGGAGCTTAACTGATTGAACTGGGAGATTTTGAGATGTAGGTTATCTCCAGTTCTCCAAATTAAAATGTTTTATTATGTTTACAAACTTAACAAATATTTGGGCTCTAAAATCCACTGACTTTAGTCAGTCTCCTTATCGTCGAAAACTTCAAGTATAGCTAATTTCATGTTCAAATTGGATGCATCACCACCATTAGGTCCTACATGTAATGGTCAATATTATTTCATTTTTTTGAGTCGACATAAAGAAAGACACCGTGGCCTTGATAGTAGATCAACGTCTATCACATGATTGCAAGGGTTGCAAAGATGCTTAATAGACACACGACAATCGTTAGATCCATCATTCATTGTTGATCCCTTAAGTAACCAGTCCCACCTAGGTCAACCAATTACAAGCATCCACGTCACAACATCCAGTAACTGGGAATCCTATTTTTTTCCTATTCAGCACTAGTTCCTATGATAGTTGCCACATCATCAAATAGTGCAGGCAATCAGGAACGAACACCGATGCATAGCTGGCAAGGGTCCCACCCTTTTCAAATGCCCGGTAATAAAGTAAGACCGACGGTGGTCGCATGATCGGTAGATCTAAAGAGTTTCCTTGCAAACAAATGACAATTGTTGATTACACATGTGTTAACTCATCATTCTCCCATTCTCCTGCCATTCGTGAGATGTTTGTGACTTAACCAATTTAATTGGGAGATTTCGAGACCAAGGTCATCTCCAGTTCTCCAAATGTGTTCTCTAACCAGTAGACTATTTTGACATTTGCCGACTAAAGTCTTCACTAGATCTCTAAATTTGTCCTTCACCACTATGTTCATCTACCGCACAGGTGACCGGGTGCCACATTATGTCCTTGTCATCTCGCTAGCTTCCTACAAAGTATAATAATCTAATGCCACATCGATAAATGGACGACTCGTCAAAACACACTCGAACTTCCACTACCTCGTACTTCTGTCACTTCCGATGAATTCATTAGCGCTACAGAAAGTAAAATCGAAGGAAGTACCACTTGTGATGAATTCATCAGTGCTGTAGAAAGTAAAATAGACAACAACGAAGAAATAAGCAACGCATGTCTTGTAAACCGCGAACCTAAATCCGCGGACGATCTCGATCATTTCAATCGTCTTGCATGTGTATGGCATGCTCAACGGCTGTTGATCCAATTAACCCAGGCTGATGCGTTTCATATAAGAAATGCCTTTAACGTAGTTAAGAAACTATTATATGAAATGGAAGTGAATGTTTTAATGCATAAAAATAATGATTCAAGGTCATGAAGATTAGTATAGAAATATACAATGCCATGACTATCATGGTTACAAGAGTAGTTATGAATTACCAGTCAATATTCACATTTCATAGAGTCCAATGTTACAATATTACAATGCATAGTAACACTACTGAGAGCATGTTTAGGAGTAGAAGCCAGAAAAATTCACTTTTTTGCTACCCCTGTTGTGCACTAAAATTTACCTTTCCCACAAAGTAATTTTGTGGAACGGATTGCTTGACATTGTAAGTAGTGTTGTCAGGTTAGAAAGATAATGGAAAGGGGAAAGAACTTGCATGATTTAATAATGTATATCTTTACACACAACCCAACTGATGCAACAACAGATACAACTTTAAGCCAAAAATACATTAAATAATAATGCAACAGTAAACACCATTTGTGGCTTAATCATCAATTGAATTTTACAAGAACAAAAATAGGAATTTTGACATTTCATTTCTGATTAGGAATGTAACCCAACTAGCCTTAATCAGTCAGATTTACAAATCTCATAGAACTCAGAGATACACATTTTCCATTGCAGAGTTTGTCTTGAAGAAGATGAGTTCTTTCAGTGAAAGATATTTTCTTATATTCTAAGTTGGTGCCACTCTAGAGTGCTACTCCAAATATAACCTCAATTTATCAAAATCTTAATTTGAAATATCAGATCTGACTATATTCTTTTCTAATTGTTGCAAAGATATTATTTTCTCAATAATGTTTCTTAATGATTCAATCTCTTTGTCAAAGAAGACTCGGAAAGAATATTTTTTTTCCTATTTAAACTTTTTCTACAAAACTTACATAGTTATTAGATTGAGTCCTCACCTGTTTAAAAAAGCTACAACGGTCAGGAAAACTTTGGCATTCACAAGGAATTCGGATGTCTAGTATGTATTCAACTAGAGACAATATCACTACATTTTCTTATACTTACGTTCAACCAGTCCACATGCTCCAACAGAATTAAGATAACCAATCTAGTAAAGTTATGTATTCCTTCTATGCACTGTTCAGCAACAGTATTGAATCTGCATCCATTTTTAACATTCTTTGAGTCTAAGAACTAACCACAAAGGTCCTCATATTTTTCATATTTCATAGTAACTTCAGCAATTGTCCATATGAACAATCTTGCACAGAAAGGCCCAAAGAATTCTTTCTACAGCAACAATCGTTTGGGTTCAAGTTTTCTTTTAAGGAAATTAAGAAACTTTCCCCATCTAATGCATGTTCAAGCTGGATAAATATCCTTCAGTATAACACTTCGCACAAAATGCTAGATTTTGAGTGTTTGGAAGCTCACAAAAATCACGAGATTACCGTTCAATGGTGAAAAGCTCAGACAACCACACTTTGTTCATAAAATTCCCAAACCTCAATTTACCTTGAGAATACTTACTCTATGGTACCATCAGTCTGCTATTGTTGGAACAGTAAACTTCTCTTGCTCAAAATCTTTCTATGCTTCAGCCACATTATACTAGAAATGTGTTCACTATCTAGCACCACATGATGGTTTATTCACATAGCTAATATTATCTATTTCCTTAATATTCCTAAAGACCAGATATCTTGAACTATAATGGTTTTATATATAATAGCACAACAGTTCTTGAATTAATGAAGACTTAGCCAATAGTTTACTGCCACACATGAAGAGTTAATATTTATTTATTTGCAATGTCCTTCAATTCTGCCAATATTAAACCATAACTCTCATGGTGAGATTGCTAGTTGTGTAGTTAAGAACTGGATCCCATCATCTGCAGTGTGAGATGGGTAGATGGATTGTTCAGGAGGATTGGGAAGAAACAATGTGTATTTTCTATAGTTAAGGATGTGCTGAAACAGAATGAAACTTTATTTTCAAGTGTGCTTCCTACCAGGATATCCATGAGCAGTATGAAGATAATTTTTCACCTTGTGAATTACAGTTTCCTGAGAGTTTCAAAATCTTTTACACCAAACCATCCTTTGGTAAAGCTTGGAAATGTTATTTTCTCTGAGCTCACATTCTGCTTCTCAGACTGTACATGGGGTGTTGTTTCTAATTCCATACTTAGCATGCATGCATTCAACAAATCCATCCTGTGCATTGAGAAAAGAAGCATCAACATTTCATAAAACAATATTTCATTGAGGCATATTACAAAACAAAAAGGTGTGCATACATGTTTTCTTTAAAATTTATACAGTAGTTTCCACAGATCAATTATGTGCAGATCCTACAATCCACTTAAAATTATAAGAGCCACCCAGGTTCCCTCTCATGGACATTTTAAATAAAAAACACAAGTCACGTCATTTTAGATCTATTTAAAAACCAGTGTTGCTCGCCTTTGATCATCTTTGTAATATTTTTTGTTCTACAAACTTTGACACTTTAGATTGAAGCTTGAACCAAATAATGTTGCCTCATTCTATGGAATACACAGACTCTTCATTTTGTGTGGATGAATCCTTGTAGTATGGTGAGTTCCCCTGGCTTACTAATTTGTGTATCTCCTGTGATAGGTGGAAGTTTCTTGTTCTGAAGGAGCAGGATAATTCTTTTCTGTCAAATTGAACAAGTAGTTTTATATGAAAAAACTAGTGCACATTGTAGCAGTAGTTTGCAGTTCAAGGGCCAGTCTTGTCTTGGAAGCACTTTTAAAAGACTTTTGGAATAATTTGGTCTACACTTTTGTGGTTTTGGTTTTTCTTGGTCCTATCATTAGGCAAACAGTATATAAAAATAATGACCATGAAAACTCTCTTCTTGTTTCAAATCTCAAAGCCTTTATCATTTTGTTCTTAAATTCTTCTCATAGCTTTGAATCTTTGTTCCTTTCACCTCCATTTTTGCTCACTTTCATGGTGCTTTCCATTTGCATGGTGCTCTAGCAGTCCTTCATGACTTCTTGTTGATTGCTCCATTACAGTGTTTTGACCTTTGATAGAATTCCTAAAGAACCATTGTGAGACTGTGCATATGGTTATTAAGAACAATGCTACCATATTTTCTGGTCATTTATATCTACCACTTAAAATCATTCTCATGATGCTTCATTGACCATTGTCCTTTATATGTTGCTATATCCTTGATTTGGATCAAAGTTCATTCATACCGTTCACATACCTTCATGACTATCATAATAGTGTCATGTTCACTTGTTCATCATTGTTATTAATTTTCATACATTCCTTTGAAAACCTTTCCATGCTCACTAAATTAGTCTCGAATACTATTATAAGGACCTCATAGGTCTATCATATCATGACAATATCTACCCTTTGATCTCATGAAAATATTGAGACCTCTTTCTTCATAGTGGATATTTTTCCATTGCATGATGTACCTCTCTTATTTCATGTCCTCGGAATGTTGTCCTCCATGACTGCTTTGATGGGAACCTCTACATTGTCCTTCATATCCCAGTCCACTCTTCTTATTTTAGCAATGTCTTTCCTCTGGGACTACTGATTAATGTTCCATCATTGTAAACCACTATCATTGTCTCAAATTATTATCTTTTTGTGCAAAATCACCATGTTCATCATTTTTAAAATATATGTTTTATGATAGTTTATCCACTTTCTTAATGCTAAAATTCTCCCCTTGATTGCCATACTAATTGGTCTTCATACGTGACTGTTAATGATCATAGCATAGTCCAGGATGGAATTGGGAAAATACTGAAATCAAAATTTTTGGTATTTTCTCAATGCTAAAATTCTCCCCTTGACTGTCATACTAATTGGTCTTCATACGTGACTGTTAATGATCAGAGCATAGTCCGGGATGGAATTGGGAAAATACTAAAATTCAATTTTTTGATATTTTCTATGTTTTAGTAAAGTGCAATTTTGAATGTCTTTGGGGCATTTCAGGGCTTGGACGCCTTAAAAGGGCTCACCTTGGTGTGACCTTCAAATTTTGGTTCGAGATTTATTGAAGACCTTTCCAACAAAGTAAACGGTTCACAATTCGGAGCTGGGACTAGAAAGTTATGCCTTCTCCAAGTGGACCTATTTTTATATCTAGTTTTTTTATCATTTTTTGTAGTTTTAATAGTTTAAACATTATGAGGACTCTTCATTTCATTTCCAAGGGATTCTAGTGACCTTTGGGGTCCATCATATTTTTATAAACTCCAATTTCAAATAGAATGGATCACTTTTTGTCTTGCAATCTTCTTGTTAATCTTCATGGTTTTTACACTGAACTTAACAATATTGCGGGTACCACACTAGGTATTGTAATATAATTTCATAATTTAGACCAGTTATGTTGCATTCATTACGACTACCCTTATTACTATCCTCTCTTCATAAACAAGAATGATAATGTTTCCCTATGTCAACCTTGTCTCTCATGGAGTCATGTTGAATTACTATCCTTTTGATTGAGGAATGACTATCCTAGTCACTATCCTGGTAGTGTTATCATTGCATTATTGTAACAAAAATGTCTTCTTTCATGCCAATCAATAGAAATAACCTTTATCTTAATCAAATCTTAATGCTCATTATCTCTTACTACATAGT
Source organism: Chamaecyparis obtusa (assembly GCA_027943335.1). Classification (NCBI taxonomy): domain Eukaryota; kingdom Viridiplantae; phylum Streptophyta; class Pinopsida; order Cupressales; family Cupressaceae; genus Chamaecyparis; species Chamaecyparis obtusa. The sequence goes on along the minus strand of BSBK01002765.1, from coordinate 429,594 downwards.
AGTGTTTGGTCAATTTATTCTTGTCATTTGTTCTCCTACAAAAATGCCATCTCCTTGGCCTTCATGACAATGACTAAAAATCAATCCTTGTTGCAGAATAGTGAGTAATCTTCCCTAATTAGAGGAAAAATAATAGTGACAATATGCTTTCAAGCACCATGGAGACACTTGATGAAACATCAATGAATTGATCTCCCTTGGATTTTTACCATAATGACAGTCTTGAAAATGATCCTAAACCTTCTATTTCTACACGGAAGCTTTTGGAAGAAGATTTATTTCTGATCCTTATTTTGATGTTGTGTTGACTACTCTCTTTTTGTGATCATATAATAATAGTGACAAGTGTATTTTACTTGGCTCCCCTTATCCCTGGTCACTTTTCTTCTTGCACATCTTGTTGACCTCCCTTTTGATTACGTTTGTTATCCTATTTGCACCTTCTTATGACTATCCTAAAAGCAATATGAGTTCTCTTTCACATGAATGACTTCATTTTTAATTAATACAAAACATTTTTTATGGCCCTCTACTATCCTTGACCATATATCTCAAACATTGATATCACTTCTTTACACACCCTTGTTCACTTTCCTTAAATACATTCTCCATTATTTTGAAACGCAAAGCTCGTTATCCCAGCCATCTATCGTTGGCAAGTGGTCAGCACATGCACATATGGAATGTTGTCCTTTATGGAAACACTTATTAGATTTATAATCGCACATATTTGACATCACTAATATGTTTGTATACAGTTGATGAAGGAAAAAATGCCTAAGTCAACAAACTATTCCTATGACCTAGTCTGATAGGAAAGGTTAGCGATCCTCATAGAAGCCTCCTGAAGGCATGTGATCTTAGCTACATGTTGGAAAGACATGAATGAATATGTGTGTAAGGTCACATGTATTAATATGACAATATCAAAGAGATATGTTCAGTTGATTTGATGCGAAGACAGTAAACATGGTATAACTTGTTGGTGATCACTAAGGACGACTTTGTGAGTGATTGGAAACTTATTTTTGGATGTGGTCTTGGATCTAAGGCTAACTATGGATATAAATAAACTGTGCAAATGTGCATTAAATAGTATTATGTTTTTCTAGAGTATAGCCGAAAATCCCTTGTAATATACCTCTAAGAAGGTATAAGTATACACACACTTTTGTAAAAGTGTATGATGATATAGATGGATGCAAACTTTGAAGGCATCTAAAGGGAAGAGCATAGATCAAGAGAAAGGAGAACAAGAGGAGTTCTTCAAGGAATAATTTGTTAACTCTTTGTATTCAGAACAAAAAATTGTCTATAAGTGTTTTCGCACCTATTGTACACCCCTAACAGGGTTTGATTGCCTTTAACGGGGCTTTACTCCTAACAGGGTTGATTATTTAACTAGGATCACATTGTAAAAGACTCCTAATAGGGTTTATCCTTTAACCAAGACCTGCCTATTGTAATACTCAGCTCCTAACAAGGTCAGAACTCTTAATAGAATTATTATACTTGTAGTGCATATATTTGTGGGTATCATCCTTGTATGCACCCAAAAATGGTCGCTTAGACTTTGGGCCCCATTTATTTGATTTATCAATCCTGAATCATTTTTATCAATAAACAGTATTTTCAACATTATCAATTTCTTGATCAAGTCTTAATTTTGATCATATATTGGATTTTATCCTATGGGCTAACCATTTTATCCTAAGTCTTTATTCAATTAAAAGGAATATTTCCTCCCCTTTTAATTAAATAAAAAGCCCCCACTTTCCTCTTATCCTAAGTTGCACAAATAAAGCATTATTCCTATTTTATAAAAAGGAGAAAAACACTTTTTGTCTCATATGGACATAAAGTCAACTCTTATTTTCCTATTGGAGGATATGTGTGCACATGGATTGCTCCTCTTTCAAGCTCCACCGCTGATTAAGACTTTTGCCTCTTAATCTCAATGGTCCATTTCACCTCATTTCTTATAAAAGGAGAGCTCTCTCCTTCATTTGCATATATCCATGTTTTATGCTAATGTTATGCTGCAGGTTTTAGGTGCATTTGGAGTTTGAAGACATTGAAGACTTGTTGCATTTTATTGTAGTTGCATATTTCCTTTCTTAGTTGCATGATAATGGCATTCTTAGCATAGATTTCCTTTTATGCAATAGATTTAATCTCACATAGTCTAAATAGGAGGCATTGTAATCCATTGCTATTTCCTTTCATAGATTAGTTGCATTGTACTTTCATTTCCATAGCTTAGATTGCATCTTCATTTTAGTTGCATTGCATTGCATTGCATATTTGATTCTTGAGGATATTGGCACTCTTGCCCTTGTCCTCACTTGAATCTCTCATTGTGTGGTTGACTAGCAAGGTCACAAGCTTGTAGCTCTAGCTGAGAGCAAACACATCCTAGTCCCTTGCAACTCCATGCATAGAGAGCTATGAGCCACTTTGTGAGGCCTCATTCTTGAGCAACCTTTCATGCAATGGTTCATAGAAGTGCACCTTTTTAGTGTGTACAATCCCCACTGGGGTTTTTCCCTTAACGGGGTTTTCCTCGAAAACAAATATGGTATTATGAGTTCTTCTATGCTTGTTTATATTGCATGGTTATTTATCTTATGCTATATCTTTATATGTTGTTTAAAGAAGATAAAGAATTTTATGAATTCAGTAAAGCACTGTAACACTGATTCACCCCCCCCCCCCCCACCTCTCAGTTTTACCAAATCCTAACAATTGGTATCAGAGCCTTGGGCCCCTGAAATAAAAGCTTAACATCTTTGGGGAGATCAGGATGGATTTCAAAAACTTGAAGAAGAATTATGAAATTGATTTGGAAGATGTGGACATTGCTAATGCAGATAGAAAAGATCTGAAGTAAAAACTAAGGCAGATAACTTCATCAAGAAGTTGAAGCAGTAGCTTGAGCATGAAAGAAAATTGAGAGATGATCTCATGAAAGCGTAGACTAAGGATCTATCAGATCAAGATCTGATGGAGCAACTAAGACATGAAAAGGATTCCTTTAAGGATGAATTGGAAGTCACAAAATTGAACCTAGTGAAACAACTTGATACTAAAAGAGAAGAAAAATAAAAGTTGCAAAATGAACTATCAAACACAAGGGATAGATTCCAAACTCTGGAGAATGAGCTGAGTACACTAAAAACAAAGTATGACAAGGTAGAAAGATATTGCATCACCATCACTGTTGAACTTGATCAGACCAAGGGTCGCATAGAAAATCTTCATGAGAGAAGAAAGAGATTGGATGAAAAAATTTACATGTAGAAGCCTATTGGAAACATGACAGGAGTAGGATTTAATGATAAATCTGATTAAAGGAAAGATGGAGTTGTAGTGAATCTTGATTCACCTAAGAAGTCAGATTATGAGATTGTGATAGAAAAACCTAAGATGCCTCCTTGCAAGGACAATAACAAGGATTGCAGTCATGAAGATCAATCAAAGAAATCAACTAAAAAAGGTATTCCTAAGCCCAAGTTTACTAGTTTCTGTTTTAATTTTTATTTGTATGGACATAAGATAAGAGAATGTAGAAAATAAGATATGAGGTCTAGAAGACCTACATATGATCACCTAAATTATTTTATCAAGAAACAAAAAGAGAAAAGCTTGAATGAGGAAAATATGGAAAAAGGAGAATGTAGTAAAAATACAGAACATAGACAAACTAAGAATAATGAAACAAGTAAATAAAATGATGCTATGCAAGACAATAGCTCTAATTCCAATAAGGATGAAGTCAAAAAGATAGTGGAAGAGGTTAAGAAACCCTTTACCAGACCTAAAACGATTGTGTGCTACAAATGCAGTAACTTTGGTCATATTGCCAAGTACTACAAGTTGTAGATTGACTACAACCAATTGAAACCTAAGAAGAAAGTGACATGCTTAAAATGAAACAATGATGGACATGTTGTGAAGTATTGCAAATTTAAAGGACTAGTAAAGAAGTCCTTCAGATCATTTGCAAAAGAAAAGGAATTGAATGAAGAAGAAAAAGAGCTAGTAGAACTAAAGGTAGAATTCAAGGAGAAAAGGACCAAATAGAATGAACCTGTTGAATCTGAAGTCAAAAAGGATTAAGAGAAGAGTGCGAGCACTCACAAGAGTCCTAAGAGTTTTGTGGAATCAATACTAGGGTGAATTTCCTCACCATCTTTTTGATGGGAAATGTATGCCTTGGGGGAGCATGGAATCTTAACACCAATCAAATACAAAGCCCCTATATGGATGAGTTAAGTTGTGCGAACTTGCAGAAATCTTAGTTACTATGTTAAGGGATCTTGGACAAGATCACATATGGTCTAGAGATATTTGTAATAAGATGTACCAGTTTGAGCCAACACTGGTTTGTTGTAGCTTTATGGGTAGTTTTTGGGACTTGTGACAAATTGTCTATAAGGATAGTAATGTAGTCAAACTACTTACCATTTACATTGAGATCAAGGAGCATTGAAGAGCTTGGAGTAGTTGTTAGAGCTTAAAGAGTTTACAGTTTTGTTTGCAAAACCCTCACATGGCCACACGAGCTAGGTATTTGTCATAAACTTGAGTAATCTTTTTTATTTGCAATAGAAAAGAAGTTAGAATGGATACTCCCAAGGTGTTTAATGTTCTTGAGAGGAATAGATACAAGTTTAAGAGTCATCCCTTCAAATCCACTGAAGATGACCTAGAGGGTGCATTTTTGCATACTCCAGTTGGTGTTCTTCATGTTGAAGACATCGGGGCTTATATCCATAATAAGATTGAGTTTATAGGAACAAAATAAATATATGATGAGATGCTAGGGTTATACAATGCAGATCAAACCCTAAGAGAAGAATGTAGAAAGGTTCACAGGTTGCCAATAGTTAAATACATGGAAATATTTCAGTTTGATGAACTAGATTGGATCAAAATTGTATTGAGTAGAATTCATGATGAATTCATATGGATTGGTGGAACCCCAACCAAGATCACCAAAGAACTATTGCATGAGATCACTGGTTTACCTATGACAGGTAAAGTACCTACAACATAAAATAATATTAGATTTGAAGTGGCAAAATTAACCAAAAGAAAATGGAACAAGAGAAAAATGACAGTAAATAACATCGCACATGAAGATGTCAAGCTTGTTGCAATGATATTAGGATACAAGTTTCAGTATAGTAGCAGGATAAACAATGTATCAACTAGTTTTTTACATATGGCATATAAGATGGTAGTAGAAGATGAAGAGTATGACCTCTGTGAGGTCCTAAGGCAGAAACTAATGGAGAATTTGGTAGGAATAAAGAATAACAAGACAACACACTTTAGATTTGGATCACTCATAATATACATATTATTTTATGTTATGAGAATATTTCCTAACATGTATTTATAGAGATTTGGTAGATGCACCATGCAGATGATCATTGATTGCTATAAAAGAAGTGATGAGCAGAACATGTATGCTAAACTTACATGGATGATGAAATTATTTCAGAAACAAATGCATGAATGGGAAAGGATCTCTTGGAGACTAGTGGACAAATACAAAAATGACATATGTTTTATGGTAGAAATTGATAGCACATGCTTTGAGGTAGTAGAACCTATAACTTCTTGGGATACTCCTATGGGATATGAAGTTGACTATATTGTCCTAGAACTTCATATTCAAAATGTCTTACAATCCCCTAAAGACCCCAATGTTCCAAGATGGGGCACATATGAAGAAAAATACACAAAAGTTAGGGAAGAATTGGTGAAAGGGAGAAGGGAGAAGAAAGTTGAATCCCTTGTTGATAAAATAGCAGGGCAGCATGGCATATCAAAAGAAGAAATGTAGACTGTCAGGGAGAAGGTGGTAGAACTTAGGGAGAAATACAATATTCCCCCTCCTCAATCTAACATAGAGGCACCTCAAGTGGTGGAAATTGAACAAGAAGATGAGAAAGAAAAATATGACACTCCTACACCTTCCAGGAGAACATCATAGAGATGGGAAACAAGAGCTACTACACAAGGCCAAACTCCTCCCAATGCCAGACCTAAGTCCATGGCTAGCGAACCAGGGAAAAAAAGGAAAACATTGGACACTCCGCCATCCTTTCATGAGAAGAACAAGGAGCAAAAGACCACACAAGAAGAAGAGAAAAATAAGAAAGTCCAAATGTTGGACAAAGAGAAAATAGAGGAACAAAAGAAAAAGGAGCAAGAAGAAGAAAAGGACAGGAAAATTCAAGAGGCTAATTTGAGGGAACTTGAAGTAGATAAGAAAAAGGTAGAAGAAGCTGAACAAAATAAAGGCCAAGGTATATTCAAGCCCTACGTCAAAGTTCTAGAAAAGAGAGCGGTAAATGATGGTAAGCTAAACTCCATTGAGAAATGTTTTGATAGCTTTGATGAAGAGGAGAAAAGAAAAATAGAAGATATATTTGTGGATTACATGCTTGCCTTCAAGAAGAACTTAATTGAAATAGAGGGTCAAATAAGAAAGGACCTATTTGAAAGATTAGAAGGAAGAAAGAGAAGAGCTCTTGATGAGGACATCAAGATGAGATGGGATATTCTATTGTAGAATATTCCAACCATGATAGGGAATGAGATGGGAGAGTGGCTTGAGAAGCTAAGGCCAAAATTAAGAACTAAAATAAGAATCATCAAGTTCATGGCCCAAAAGTATGAAGAAGTGGAATAGGAAACTCATGAAAAGATTGGACTGCTACAACTAGAGGAGTGACCTAATCTTGGTAAGTCTATAAGGAATCCAACCTCATTAGTAATTTCTATAGAGCCCAAAAAAATAGAGAAGGTTGAAGATCCAAATGAAATAGAGGTAGTTGACACAGCCCTACCAGATTTCCTCATTGATAATATTAGGATTTCACTTAATACACAATTGGATGCATTTGATCTATTTCAGATGAGTCAAACCTTGACCAACATAGATGAAATAGTGAAGAATCTTGAGTCTCCAAAGATCGCTCAAGAAGAATCAGCTAAAAAAGTATAGCAAGAAAATAAAACACCTAAAAAAGAATAGGTATTAGAAGGAAAAGAGGAAGAAAAAGGACCAGAAAAGGTAAAGGAACAAGAAAAAGAAATAGAAACAAAAGTAGAAAAGGAAGAAGACAAACTAAAAGAAGAGGAACAACCAAAAGTATTACCAATCACTCCTTTTTCTACACCTAGTTTTTTGGCAAGTGGCTCTCAATCACTTCCAACTAACTTAGAGGACATGGATGTCACAGATCTGATGCAATGGTCAGTGCTTGTCTTTGCTAAAGCAAAAGAGAAATCAGAGAAGAAAACTGACAAAACCTCAAAGATAATCTAGAAGGAAACACAAGTATTAAGTAAACTTTTGACTACACCTCCTGTACATAATGAGGATCCCATAAGTAGTCTAGAGAATGTTCTAAGTATAGTAGATTTTTTTTTTGATACTTTAGAAGATGCAGATAGAATAAAAGTGGTAGAAGATTTCAAAAGATTAAGGATGAAAGACACTTTAAATGAAATCAAAGATGATCTTAACACACTCACTCCCACTGAAAATGTAATAAAATATTGCCTTAAGGATGGACATGAGCTATTTAGACTTTGCATGACTTCACACAAGCATGTAAAGAATATATCAGATATTATAGCTTAGGATGAAGAAGTTCTGATAAAACTCTCTAAGGATTTGAAGATAAGAAAATATTGGATATAAATAAGGAGACAAATAGGATAATGGACAAAATCCTCACTCTCCAGTTAGAAAAGGATAGAATTTAGAAGAGATTTTTAGAACTAATAAGCTTCTTAACTCCAAAGCTCAATGTCTTGGAGAATACTTATGAAGATCTTCAGTTAGGACTGAAAACATTCCAAGAACTAATACCTAAGGATGTAGAGGAAGCAGACAAGGCCGCATTTGGTCTAAATGGGCTAATTCAAGTTGCAGAAGTAATTAAGGCAACTTGGAATGTAGATATGCAGACTTTGAAATCTAACTACACATATGTGTTACAAGAAATTCATTTATGATCTTGAACAACTTCAATTTTGTTGTTTTGGCAGCCATTTCAGACATTTTTGGCACCCTTTTCCATTGATGTCAAAGGGGGAGAAATTAAAGAAAAATGTAAGGAGAAAAGAATGTAAAAAGAAAAAAAAAACATAAATAAAAAGAAAGGTTCTTTTGGAAACCATGTGTCAAATTTATGTGTTGCATTTCTGTCAATATTTCCCTTTACATTTTTGTCTTGATGTTGCACTTAGTCATTTTTCTCACTAAGTGTTGCCATCAATGCCAAAGGGGGATATTTTTTGCAAGTGGTCAGAACATGCACATATATGCACATGCATATATGGAATGTTGACATTTATGGAAATAATTATCAAATTTATGATCACACATATTGGACACCACTAATATGTTTGTATAGTTGATGAAGGAAAAAATACCAAAAGTCAACAGACTGTTCTTGTGACCCAGTTTGATAGGAAAAGTTAGCGATCCTCACAAAATCCTCCTGAAGGCATGCGATCTTAGCTACATGTTGGAAAGACATGAATGAATACATCTGTAAGGTCATACATGTTAATATCATAGTGTCAAAGAGATATGTTTAGTTGATTTGATGCGAAGACAATAAAATAGGGTATAACTTGTTGGTGATCACTAAGGCTAACTTTGTGAGTGATTGGAAAGTTATTTTTGGATGTAGTCTTGGATCTAAGGCTGACTTTGTGAGTGATTGGAAAGTTATTTTTGGATGTGGTCTTGGATCTAAGGCTAACTAAGGATGTAAATGAAGTGTTCAAATGCACATTAAATAATATTATGTTTTTCTAGAGTATTGTCGAATAGCCCTTGTAATATACCTCTAACAAGGTATAAGTATACACACACTTTTGTAAAAGTGTATGATGATGATTATGGTGATACAAATGGATGCAAACTATGAAGGAATCTAAAGGGAAGAGAAGAGATCAAGAGAAAGGAGAAAAAGAGGAGTTCTTCAAGGAATACTTTGTTAACTCTTTCTATTCAAGACATCAGATTGTCTGTAAGTGTTGTTGCACCTATTGTACACCCCTAACAAGGTTTGATTTCCTTTAATAGGGTTGGACTCCTAACAGGGTCAATTCTTTAATTAGGATCACATTGCAAAAGACTCCTAACAAGGTCTGTCCTTTAACCAGGACCTACCTATTGTAATACTCTGCTCCTAATAGGGTCAGAACTCTTAACATGGTTATTATACTTATAGTGCAGATATTTGTGGGTATCACCCCCACAAGGGTTTTTCCCTTAACATGGTTTTTCTAAAAAACAAATATGGTGTTATGAGTTATTCTATGCTTGTTTATGTTGCATGGTTATTTATCTTATGCTATATCTTTATATGTTGTTTAAAGAAGATAAAGAAGTTTAAGAATTCAATAAAGCATTGTAATACTGATTCACCCCCCCTCTCATTGTTACCAAATCTTAACATCTATTACTTTAATAAAACACAATCATGACCTATGTGTGATGAATATCCATTTCAATTATTTTCAAATACTAGAATCATGAGTGTCCTATATCTGATCTCTATGGTAGTGGATAAATTTATATAGATTGAACTGAACTTAATAACAATAGAGAAAGGTTGTCAATCAATGAAAAGATTGTCTTCAAGAATAGTGAAAACCCACTAATCAAAGAAGTGAATATAACTCGATTAGTGAATACACCCTTCCAATAAAGACTTTGTTGAACACAATCCAATACATTTTTGTCTGAACATCGAGTGAAATAAAGTAGAATCCCAAGGAGGCCCTCCACCATGGTGGCTTCAGCCCATGCATTTCTTCCAACTTTGCTCCCTTTTCATTGTATAAGGGTATTAACAATCCATCTAGTAAGATCTACTCCCAATGCCCTTTTCACTTCATCATCTGAAAGAGGCAGGTTAGAAAGTATGCATGTAACTATTGACCCTTCTTCACATGTATTTGTCTCAAGGTTGACCAATTTTTCTTTTAGAGTCATTATTTGATTGCTTCTCCTTATAACATCTGTAAATTTATGGCCTAGAAAATATCTAAGAGAACACTTGTGAGCTTGAATGCATGTATCTGATGGTTCACTTCTGGATCTCCAACAAAATAAATTAGGGTAATTATGTCATTCCTATTTTTAATATGTACTGCTGCAAAATCTACTGCCTGTGGTGATAATAAAATTCCATAGAGTATCTGAAGAGGCTTAACTTTCCAAATAAGGCCAACATGAGTCAAGAGTTCCAGAAGGTTATGAACAATGAATTCATACTACCTTGAATTACCTTCTAGATTAGCAGCTGCAAACTCTCAATGTCTTGCCTTGGAAATAATATTTTCTTATAATGTAGCAGTAGCTAGTCCTTTCAAATTTGTTGGTGCAGGATTATGTATAGAATGCACTTTGAAAAGGATATTCATTAGCGGTGGAAAGATACCCGCATCAAAAAGAACAAAAAAAATTTCATCCAAAGTTGAATAATTAAACAAAGCATGCAAGCTTGATGTTTTTGCCTCCAATGTTAACAAAAGCATATTTATAAGTACTTTTGCACCTTTCCTTGCAATTAGTTTTTTTCCATTTTTTGCAAGGTTCATCTTAGCCAAATAATCTTTCATCTTGAACTAAACATCCTCTAAACCTTCACAAAGATGAGTTAGAAATGGTTGTAACCATCTTGCAATAACTACTTGTTGAACATTCTCCTCCATCTCTTCCATTCTTCTTAGTGTTTCTTCAGCTAGATTAGATAAAGTTGGATTCTCTGTATTTTCATCCATCCCACTAAGAAGAAACATTGATCCCTTCTCCGAATCTATTTTAGTCTAGAAATCCCTCTCTCAACAAAATTCAAGCAGTAACTTCACTGCATATTCTTTTTCCTTCTCTGAGTCTCCATTTAGAGACTTTATGGAAAGTTTGCTAACACCATCTTCAACCATTATTCTCTTGTTGTCATCATCTTCAACCATACTCAGTAAGGTCATTAGTATTTTTATATGAAAGATAGCACTGTATAGACTACTACCATTTATATGTACTCAACGGATATTACTCAAAAATTTTAAATACTAGTTAATTATGTATTTAAAGATAGCACTGTATAGACTGCTACCATTTGGCTCATGAAAAACCCTTGTGGGAACTGCAAATTGTAATACCCCAAAAATGGGCTATAGGTTCATTAATCTCTATATCGACACATTGAACGAAATCGCCATCAAAGTCCTAACCTAAGGCACATCTGAACATCATCAAATCCTAATTGATTATCTTAAATTCTGCATCGGGGAATATTCCTAGTAATATTCCTAATTATCATAATTATCTTTAGTTTAATGATTAATTGGCGATAAATCCTATTTATCCTAAAGTTTGATTAATTGAATATTCTCAATATTTAATTAATTAGATTTAATTCTGCCACTTAATTATTTAATTGGATTTAATTGTATTTATTCCTAAGTATTATTATTTAATTTTGACAATAAATCCAAAATCCTATCATTAATTGATTAAATTCTTATTTAATTAATTAAAGCAACTTGTCAATTTTTAATAATATTATTTTTGAATAAAAATTTGATTAAATGATTGATTAACCCATAAATCAATTATTTAATTTCAAAAATCAGTTAAGTTGAGAATAAATCACTTTATTTATTTATTTAATTCATAATTATTATGCACATTCAAAAGAAACAGTTAAACTCCAAATCAGAAAATAAATGCAGAGTGTTGACTTTTTGGAACTCAACATCCTTTTGGAGTTCAAAAAGCTGATCTAAACTCTAATTTGAGTTAAAAAGTTGTTTTTGCATGCTTTTGCATAATTTTGAGAATTAACTATCTTTCATGATCAGATAACTCAAAAATCAAGATGAGTTTATCTAAATGATTTATGGCTTTTTTCATGCACCTCCAAAGCCCTGGATTTCTATAAAATCAAGGCTCAGCTCTTCATAATTCATCTCGCAAATTTGCAAATTTACTCTATCGAAATTGCGTTTGGAGAATCAAAGCTTCTTGCGAATTAAGGCTATTGTGAGATCAATTTCATTTGCATTCATATCATATTAGTTTTCATTTGTTAGATCATTTAGCATATCATAGCATATCAATTTTTACATATCATAGATTTCATATCATTGCATCTAAAATCCAAAAAAAATAGATTACTTTGCATTCATATTTCATATCTAGATCAATTGCATTCAAATCCTTCATTTAGGTGTCGTCTAGGTCACTGATCTCGATAACAATCTGAGAACATCAATCTCGCACCTATCAGAAGGTAGTAAATCACTTGGTTAGATTAGATTTCAATTTTGCATGATTTTAATTATTGCTAACCTCTAATGTTTTACTGAAGTGTTGTCTATAGATCAAGTACAATTTTCACACACACATTTCTGGCACCCACCGTGGGGCCCTGAAATGGGTTTCCCTTCATCTCTATCAATTTTCTATCTTTTGAGGCTAAGGGTTTCAAGGCTCCTGGTATACTCTGTAGGACGTTATTTTTTGTTTCTTTTTTACTTGCAAAAAAGAAAAAAATAAATTTGGCACTTTTTTATCAAAACTGTCCGTACACTGTGATTTTTATCATTCTGTTCATACTTCTGTACATCTCTGTATGAATTCTCACGTGAGATTTCACTGTGTCGCATGAGATTTCTTTTTGTGTTGTGCGAAATTTCATTAGTATCATCATTTTGTGTGCGAAAAATCACTTTCTCGCGCGAGACTGTACTTCCTCATGCGGGACCACATCCTGACTCATGTGAGATTTCATCCTTTGTCATGCGAAATAGTGTTTCCTCACGTGGGACCACATCCTGACTTGCATGAGATTACATCCTTCATTGCGCGAAACAGTGTTTCCTCGCACGGGACCACATCCTGCCTCGCATGAGATTTTGCTACAGAGGCACAAAATTTGCATATTTGTACTTTCAAATTATTAATTTCTAACACTTACAGTTTGCTATTGATTTGTCTTGATTTTGTACTTTCAGACGTGTGCTAAATTCTGGATTGTAGAGCATTGGACCTAAGGTATTCTCCTTCATCTATTAACATTTCGATTTGGACTTAAAATAAATCTCTTATGTGTCTGGCTTGTGTGTGTCTTTTCATGCTTTTATCTATTTCTACACACTTGCATAATTGATACTAGGTTGTGACCCCTTAAGGATTCATTAAGTAGTCTTAGATACTTGTGATTGATCTTGATTGCTATTTTGGGTTATTGGACTCACTAATCCACCGACCCCTTGTTCCACCCCGTGGTTGCAAGGTCAGCGCCACATTAAAGGGGAGGGGTCAATAGGATAGAAGCGTTAAGTGTTCCACTTGGCAACCCATTTGTGCTTTTAGAAACTCACTTGTTTTCTAAGTTGGGGACTCGTTTTCAGCTTGTGTGAGGTGTTAAGTGTTCCACCTTGTGGACTCATCTCATATTTGCTTTAAGTGTTAAGTGTTCCTCTTTCTACTTTTTGGGTACTTTTGGTAGATTTGCTTTTGGAAACATACATCTATGCTCACATAGTAATTAGGCCCTATGAACACTATTCGTGATTCTTGAGAGATTGGATTCCTAACGAAATCCTTCTTGATGATAGAATCCTTGTAGGTAGGGAGGATACTTAGTGTGTTTCACATTCAACTTGGTTAGTGCATCTTCTCTTATTGATCGATACATTCTCTCCCCGGAGAGGTTGATAGATCACGTGGGGTTGACATCATGAGCTTTGGTGAATTAAAATTGGTTAGTGCATTTTCTCTTATTGATTGATACATTCTCTCTCCAGAGAGGTTGATAGATCACGTGGAGTTGACATCACAGACCTTGGTAAAGAAAAACTTTGTCTTAGCATGTCAGACTAATCTGCTTGCTCTGTTTGGGTTAAAAGTGAAGAGGTGTCAAAAAATCTTAGATCTGGAGCCAAGCCCCCTTATGGTATACTATTGTGAGTCACCTTTAGAGAGGGTTAATTGTAGCGGACAATCCCTTCACAGGGAAAATTGCGTTGACAGAACCTCAAGCGGTAATAGCCATTTTCACCGTGGTAGTGACAGCCGCTATATAAATGTCCTTGTGGAAGAAATCTCCATGGGTATGGTTCATTGTTGGGTTGTCAGATCTCCCTAGCAGCTCTTGAAGATTAAGTTCTCAGACTGTGTCAAAACCCTGGTGTGCCAGGATTGGAGTTCACCCCTTTGAATCATAAAAGTTTTAGAGTCAAACCATTACTACAAACCCTAGAGAGGCCAAAATTTTCATTTTCTAGGAATATGTGCGTTATTGAAAAACTTTTTGGAACATACACAATTAGCTCTCTCAGGGATTAGCACAGATTCAGTCACTTGATTGTTCATGCGCAAGGTTGCTTTTGCCCTTGTTCATTGTTTTCAGACATGCTTGAAATCACTTGCTTACTATTCTGTGTGCTTTTTTATCTACTTGGCTACTAAAAATGATCAAATCTGGTATAATCTTCAAATCTAGATAGTACAATTTGCAAACAATTCAAATCTGAAAACTCAAAATTTGCAAAATCTGAAGTAAAATCCTTTTCTGGAGTCAAAAGTCATCTCAGGAGGTCAGAAAGTCACACGAGTTTTCTCAAAGTGTCATTTCATTACAGCCCATCTGTCATATGATTGAATACCCAGTGTCGTACGAGTTTTCATGCTAGCAAATTCTCAAAGTCAAAATCTTGCAACTGTCATATGAGATTTTCAACTGTCGTTTCATTGCTACCCAACTGTCGTATGATAACCAACCCAGTGTCGTATGAGTTTGCATACCAGCAAATTTCAAAGAGTCAAATCCTGCTTACAACTGTCGTATGAGATTTTCAAGTGTCGTTTCATTGGCTAGCCACTGTCGTATGAGTTTTTCAACTATCATTTCATAGCATACCCACTGTTGTATGAGTCTGTAGAGTGTCATTTGGAAAATTTTTGAAAAGTTGTCAGAAAATGTTCAAAATTGCCAAATACTTAGCTTTTTTAGCCTAGTTCCAGAATTTGTCGAACAAATCACTATGTCAGGAATAGAGCAGTAGCTATTGAGAATCAGTACACATATCTCAAAGAATCAGTACACATGAGGAAGAAATTCTAATCACCGCTATGATGAAATAGATGCACGCTATGCAAGTTGAACTTAACAATCTTAAGAAAGAGAAGGAACCCAAGGAATTCTCCAGGGAAGCTCTATGCCCTTTTCCATTTGATAAAGACTTGTACATGTCACCATGCCCCCAGACAGAATGTGAGCAGCGTGACAATCCTTACGATACCTCTTCCACGGAGAGTGACACATCCATCTTTGGAGACTATGATGACTATGATGATGGACAATATAATGATACCTATGACACCTATGTTCCTAAGAGTCCTCATCATGTGTTCTTGTTTACTAGAAATGGGATGTCACATTGGATAGATCATGATGGTGATCCATATGATTCTGATTTTGAAAAAGACTTTGATGATTTTTGTGAACAATACCTTGATTATGATCCATCTACTACTACTGAGGACTATAAAATGCATCATGCTAGCTTGAAGCATCAATACTACAAGGATCTCTCCTCTAAGAACTCCCATGCTGAAAATAAAGATTACACTCTCAAGAAAGATCATGTTAATGTTGAACCTTTTTCTTGTGATGGTTCCCTTCCATCCCCTACTTCCTCCAATAACCATACACTTCCTAAAGCGTCTGAGTCTTTCAAATCTTTCACAAATCCTTCATCCAATGAAAGTCCTGATACTTTTCATATGATTCCCTATAGTTATCCTCAAGGGCTACCCCTTGAAGAAACTCAAGCTAACCTTCACTTGGCTACCAATACTTTCAATAATGCTAAACCTAAAGAGCCTAAGCCTTCATATGCTATAATTCCTACTTCAGCTAGTCCTCCACTATCTCTTCCAAAGTCCCATACAATCCCAACATGCTTCCTTGTCCTTAGAAGTGGCTCCATGTCAAGAGGACTCCAGAAATGATAAAGAAAAGAACATAAAGAAAGATCAAGATCAAGAACCCTCCATGTTGTCCACTCCTTTCCATGATGTCTCTTATCCACCTTAGGGTTCTTTTGATCTTGCACACCCTTTTTCATGCATTCCACCATGTCTTAAATCTTCTCCTAAGCAAGATCAAGCTACTACTTACACTGTTGAGCTTATTGACAATCAAAATAACCTTACTACACTTGCGCTTTCTAAACATGATACTTCCATTAAGGTTGTTAAAAATGGTGTTGTTCCTTCCAATGTTAAGCCTATTGAAAATCAAGAAAAAAATTATGAGCTTGTGCTGTCCAAATATCCTTGTCAAGATCAAAGTCTTCCATCTTCTTATTCTACCACTCCATGTGTGTTTCCACTTTCTACTCTTCCTAAGTCTTTGCAAGCTTTGAACAATCCTATCAAAGAAGGTGCTCCTATTCAAGATGTCCAGGATTCTATTGAAAATTCTAATTCTCACTCTAAAGATACTGATATCCTTGGTTGTCATATAGATGTTGATGAACTTATTGATTATCCTTTTGTATCTTCCACTTCCATCCTTGGACCTCTTCCACCACTACTAAGGGCTTCACGTCTACCTTCCATCTTGGGTCCTTATGTCCCTTCACTTTCTCCTCCTAACTCTCCTAATTCACCATCCATCTTGGGTCCTTACATCCCTCCATCTCTCATATTTCCTCAAGATCAACATAGATGCACACCCTTGAATCCTTTTCATCCACCCACCCATCTAAACCAGTCATATCCTCCTTCTTCTTCCACAAGTCCCAAGTCTATTGGAAGTAACTTGAATGTTCAATACAAGAAAAAGAAGCAATATAAGAGTCCATCAAAAAAAGAAGATCACCATGTTTTCTCTAATCGACATGGATGCATAAAGTCAAAAGAGATATCTAAGATGAAAACTACAAGACAAGTATGGGTTCCAAAATCCATCATTGAAGATATTCTCTCTAGATCATCAAAAAAAAAAAAAAAGCCTACAGCTATATGGATTCCAAAGTCTCTCTTGAAAGAGTCTAGTGTTGAGCAAAAAGTAAAATTGACATTCAAGCTTCCAAGGGCTTCCACTTCATCTCCCTCCAAAAATATTATTCCATTCCATGCACCTAAACCACAACCTCTACTATCCATTCACCATATTCCTTCACATATTCCTTCATTCACATTTCCTCCATCCCCTCGCCACCCTTCAAGGTGTGTGTTGATGTTGATCTTGCCTTCCTTTCCATCTACCCTTTCACAATCCTTCTATTCATTATCCTTCTACCTTCTATCATTTTTCCTCATTTGTCTATTCCTCCTATCTTCCAACCTCACTCGCTTTACATAAAACCTCATCCTCCATTTTCTCTTCCATCTCCCTTTCCCTATCATCATCTTTGGGCATATCATTTTGAATCCTTGGCATATCATGGTTTATCCTTTCAAGGAGCATTATCTAAAGAGCTTGCCTTCTAAAAAAAATTAAAAATTAAAAAAATTAAAAATGTGCCTCGGTGAAAACCTAGAAACAAGCGCCTTGGTAGCAAAAGTAAAGAGAAATAAATTCATCCTATGGTGAAAACCACTTCCTTGTGGTGCCTTGGATAAGTACCATGATGAAAACCTGACAATCAGGCATCATGCGTAGTTCTTCTATATATTTCATCCATTCCATCTTCTCTCTTTGATCTTGACAATGTTGATCTATACAAGAACATTTGGCTATCTTGTCAGCTATCTTCTGATGATCTTGCTTTCATTCCCTTCCTTTTTAGCCTTCATATCCATCTTCATTTATCGCTATCATTTTCCCCTTTGGTCTTGATCTAAAAGAAAGAAAGAGTAAAACACAGTTCTATGAAGCCTCTTAACATGTCTACTCCTTTGGATGACATCCTTTCCTGCTCTAGCATTACGCTTTTGTGACTTATCCTATGTTGGTCTTTCATTGCTTGTCCAAATAAGCTTTACATGACCATTTTCCCTAGCTTGGGTATTCTTGAGGAGTTTTCCCTTGAGGATTTCTTTCCTTCATTCTCCTTCATTCTCTTATCTTCCATCTTTTCCACTGGCTTGCCAATCCATCTTGTTCTCCACCTTGCTAGACATTGGGGCTGCATGATATGATCTTGCTTGGGAGTTTGCAATGAAAAAAGATGCTATCAAGTATACCAAGTATCAGAACCAGTATCAGAACACCTACTAGGGCTACACCTTTCACTTTAATTTATGGGTCTGAAGCGGTACTACCTATTGAGGTTGAAATCCCATCACTCAGAATTAGAATGCATGGTCTAGTAACTAATGATGACTACAAAGTGTCTAGGTTGCAAGAACTTGAACTACTAGATGAGTGCAGACAAGTAGCGTATGATCATCTTAGAGTATATTAGAAGAGAATGTCTAGAGGTTACAACAAGAAAGTCAGACATAGAGAATTTCAAGTTGGTGATCTAGTCTTGAGAGAAAATCCTAAAAATCAATCCCATCGAGAATGCAAGGGGAAGTTTGAATCCAATTGGCTGGGTCCCTTTGTAATTACTGCTACTTTTGGCTCTGGTGCCTATCAACTCTCAACGATTGAAGGAGAACAGCTTCGAGAACCAATCAACATTCTCGATCTGAAAAAATTCTACGCCTAAGGCATTCAGTGTATGGTAAAATGTCCTGAAAAAATCTTTAAAATTGGAAAAAGTCCTGAAAAAATGAACATCTTGGTGAAAACCTAGCAATGGGCACCTTGATGATTCACAAAAAAAGTAAAAAATATCAAAAGTACCAAAAAAAAAAATGAGAAAAAAAAAAGTGCCTTGGTGAAAACTTGGAAATGGGTGCCTTGGTAGAAAAAATAGAATCTCTGCCAAGATGGTGAAAACCCAGCAAACGGGTGCCACTTGTTTCAAAATTCTCCATCTATCAGCACAATCTTGGTCTTTCCCAGCTTTCAATTTTGCTTTAGTTTGTACATATCTCCCGGTTTGTTTCTGCATTTCTAGTTTTCAATAAGTCAGTCTGTACACCACTCAGCTCAAGCGTCTGTATCCTATCAATGCTTAACACTTGGGGGAAATCAATGTTATATCCTATGGCCTCCAATATATCTTAGATGTATCATATCCAGTTAGAGTCCTTTGAAGCTTCATTTGAGTCAGTCAAGTCTATCTCGTCTCCAGAAAGAATTTTGCATCTACAACAACAATCAAACACAAATTGAAAACAATCTATGCTTTACATGCTTTTATCTCCTTGTATGCTTACTGATTCGCATTGATATTTTTTCATATTGTGTCCCTTCAAGCCCTTCAATGATGTCCTTTGTAGGATTTAGAGAGTGATGACTGGGGGCATACTCTTTTCTTTGTCTTCTGCTTGTATGTGAAAATCTAACAACTTTGGAAATTCTGGATTGAAATGGTGTCTGACTGTAAGAGCCTCTATCTCGAATTAGATGGCCATGCGTACCTCGACCATTGATACCTGGAAAAATCAATGAAGTTTGATCTAACTATTGTCTTTTTGAGTGAATTTTTTCTCCTACTATGAAACGCAATCTTACCTAAGGATGTGAACGATAAAGGGTCACTACGGGTAATTCACACTGGACTTAGAATGATCTCTTGACTTCTTGATGTGTTTGTAATGCAAGGAGTATTCTAGTCATCACGACGTTTATGTTTTGATGCTTCTACAAATTGCTATATCAAAATAGACATGATATTCAGGTCACCCTGGCACTTGAGCCTTGGTGCTTATATCTAATCCGACATTTCGAAAATAAAATCAATATTCATATATCCATGGTTGTTGACCAGTGGGTGTTGTATTGATTCTTGCGCATACAAATCGATATTCATATGTCTATGGTTTCATAGCTAGTGGGCATTGTATTGATTTATCTAGTTACCTAAAAGTTCAATGATGATAACAAATTGACACATGATCAGTGACTAGGTCTAGGTCTTAGGTTGCATTTCATTTTGCATGTCTCTTTGCATTTTGCATGTTGCATGATCTCACAATGGCTAAACAAACTTCAAAGCTTAAACGATTCTTTAAATCGCATCTTCAAATCTAACAAGAGTCGAATCTCACACGCAGGTTCCTCCATCGAAACAACAAGTAGAATTTATTTTTTTTGAGATCAAAATCAAAATTTGAGATCATTCATATTGTCAACTACTTGCATAATCGACCTTCAATCATCACAAAAATCCAGAATTCAACTTAATTAATTATCTTCCATCAAACTATCAAAATTTCAACCTTGGTCAACTCATGGTCAAACCTAGTCAAACTTGGTCTTTTCGACCTCCAAATGATGCAGAATGCATTCTCGGACGTGTTTAACCACTTCTCAAATCAATTTACATGCTTCTGAACTATCAACGCTGACTTTTCTTGTTAGATTTCAATTTTAATCTTGAAGGGGGCATGGTATTGCACATCATTCAAAGTCTGTAATCTAATTTGAAATCATATCTTTGCTGAAATCATATCTTCCTCAGTAATCAAGACAACAATCACGTCTAGTTACTGATTCATCAAAAAAGACCTCATCGCTTGGGGCAAATCTATCATCACTTGGGGCATATCAGATTCATCAAGATCCATATCAATTTGGTATTCTCCTAATCTTGTAAACTATATCAGTTTTTGCAACCATCGGAACATATTATTCTTTCCTTGGTTCTTCGACAACTGAAGGGTTCGGATGTGATACCTGCTAGTTCTGCTAAGACAATCGAGTCTAGAACCAGTCACTCACTTCTTCGCAATTGTAAGGTTCGAAATCAAGCGTTTTGACACTTTTTTTTGCAATCCTCGATTCATCGCTGCTACAGTGAACATTATCTTCGGTCATTCAGGACCTATTATCTTCATATCAAATCAATATCAATCAGCTTCTGTCTCATATCAATTATCAATTTTGAATATGTTTCATATCTCTATCAAACACAGACTTTCTTTGAACCACTGCGCTTCGCACAGCAATTCAAAGAGGGCCAAAATGTAATACCTCAAAAATGGGCTATAGGTTCATTAATCTCTATATCGACACATCAAACGAAATCGCCATCAAAGTCCTAACCTAAGGCACATCTGAACATCATCAAATCCTAATTGATTATCTTAAATTCTGCATTAGGGAATATTCCTAATAATATTCCTAATTATCATAATTATCTTTAATTTAATGATTATTTGGCGATAAATCCTATTTATCCTAAAGTTTGATTGATTGAATGTTCTCAATATTTAATTAATTAGATTTAATTCTGCCACTTAATTATTTAATTGGATTTAATTGTATTTATTCCTAAGTATTATTATTTAATTTTGACAATAAATCCAAAATCCTATCATTAATTGATTTATTTCTTATTTAATTAATTAAAGCAACTTGTCAATTTTTAATAATATTATTTTTGAATAAAAATTTGATTAAATGATTGATTAACCCATAAATCAATTATTTAATTTCAAAAATCAGTTAAGTTGAGAATAAATCACTTTATTTATTTATTTAATTCATAATTATTATGCACATTCAAAAGAAACAGTTAAACTCCAAATCAGAAAATCAATGCAAAGTGTTGACTTTTTGAAACTCAACATCCTTTTGGAGTTCAAAAAGCTGATCTAAACTCTAATTTGAGTTAAAAAGTTGTTTTTGCATGCTTTTGCATAATTTTGAGAATTAACTATCTTTCATGATCAGATAACTCAAAAATCAAGATGAGTTTATCTAAATGATTTATGGCTTTTTTCATGCACCTCCAAAGCTCTGGATTTCTATAAAATCAAGGCTCAGCACTTCATAATTCATCTCGCGAATTTGCAAATTTACTCTATCGAAATGGCGTTTGTAGAATCAAAGCTTCTTGCAAATTAAGGCTATTATGAGATCAATTTCATTTGCATTCATATCATATTAGTTTTCATTTGTTAGATCATTTAGCATATCATAGCATATCAGTTTTTACACATCATAGATTTCATATCATTGCATCTAAAATTCAAAAAAAAAAGATTACTTTGCATTCATATTTCATATCTAGATCAATTGCACTCAAATCCTTCATTTAGGTGTCGTCTAGGTCATTGATCTCGATAAAAATCTAAGAACATCAATCTCGCACCTATTAGAAGGTAGTAAATCGCTTGGTTAGATTAGATTTCAATTTTGCACGATTTTGATTATTGATAACCTCTAATGTTTTACTGAAGTGTTGTGTCTACAGATCAGGTACAATTTTCTCACACACACAAATTACAAAATTTCAGCCTCTACACCCATAGAAGAACTGAAGGCTATCCTTCGATATATTCTAGCACATCATATGAAGGATTTTTTAAGAAAAAATATCAGCATCTCCTTTGTATGGTGTGCTAAATATATGTTTGGGTAGATATGGCCAATAGTAGCCAAAGTCCACTATCAAAAAATCCCTACTAAAAATAGGAGCAATATTGGTATCCTCAAGGTGTCTCAAATAGTATAGAGATATTATCAATGTGGAACAAAATCATACAAATGTTTCAAACATTTTCTCTCTCTTTTTATTCCATAAGATGTTGGAGGTCACAAGAGAGACCTCCTCCCTATTAAAATATTCAACTTAGAACTTAGACCTTTGTAAGATTTTTCCAAAATTTGGATCAATAACATTCTAAGTGCATGTATGAATCTCAATATATAAAATGGTAATGATAACCACAAAGTGAGCCATTAGAGGATGAGTTATAGTTCATACAATCTGTGATAGTGTTTTTGGTTTCCTTTTGTAGTTAATGACCAAGTGAAATTGTTATGACAAATTTCACCATGGTATTAGTTGAAAAAATGGGACTTTGTTCATTTAGTAATATTGCTTTAGTCAAACAAAATCTCCTTCTAAAGAGTCATCGTAGACTTTGATTTCATAATTTCTAAGCAATACTTATTTATGTCTCAAACCATCTTTGGTATAATATGTAAATAGTATTAAAATAGTTGGTGTAATACCCCAAAAATTGGCTATAGGTTCATTAAACTCCTACATCTTCAAATCGAATGAAATCGACATCAAAAGTCCTAACCAAAGGCACACCTACACATTATCGAATCCTAATTGATTATCTTAAATTCTGCATTGGGGAATATTCCTAGCAATATTCCTATTTATCCTAATTACCTTTGATTTAATAATTATTTAGCGATAAATCTTATTTATCCTAAAGTTTGATTAATTGAATATTCTAAATATTTAATTAATTAGATTTAATACTACCACTTAATTATTTAATTAAATTTATTCCTAAATTGTATTTTTTCATTTTGACAATAAATATAAAATCTCATGACTAATTGATTAAATTCTTATTTAATTAATCAATGTCAATTGTCAATATTTAATAATATAATTTTAGAATAAAGTTTGATTTAATAATTGATTAACCCATAAATCAATTGTTTTAATTCAAAAATCAGTTAAGTTGAGGATAAATCACTTTATTTTTAAATTAATTTATAATTAAATCATGCACAAGCAGAAAAGAAGGCAACTAGAAATTAACAATCAATTTTAAAATTGAAACTCAACATCTGATGATGAGTTGAAATTTGATCTAAACTCTATTTTGAGATAAAAATTGCTTTTGCATGCTTTTTGTGAGTTAATTATCTCTGATTTCCCAATAACTCAAAAATCAACTTGAGTTTATCAAGAGTGATTTATGGCTTTTCTCATGCACCCTCAAGCCCTGGATTTCTATAAAATCAAGGCTCAGCTCTTCATAATCATCAACACTTGAATTTGCACAATTACTATGGCGAATTGGTGATTGAAGGATTAAACACTTGCGATGGGCGATTTGTGAGATCTTTCATAGTTGATCATAGTTTTTGCATAGTTTTCATATCACAGCATTCTTATCAATTCATAGCATTCTTAGATTAAATCTGCATTCAATTTCATTCATCTAGCTTAGATTCAAACAGTTTTAATATTATTGCACAGAAAATACAAAAATATAGATTAATCTGCATTCATATAGTCTTTCATTCTTTTGCATTCAAATCCTTCGTTTAGGTGTTGCATTGTCACTGATCTTGATTTCAATCAAAGAACATCATACTCGCACCTACTAGAAGCCATTAAATTTCCTGGTTAGCATAGTTTCATTTACTTGCAAGATTTTGATTTCGCTAACCTCTAATGTTTTACTGAAGTGTTGTGTCTGTAGCTAGGTACAAAATTCACACACACATTTTTGACACCCACCGTGGGGCCCTGAAATGGGTTTCCATTTCTTCTATATCAATTTCTATCATTCTTTTGTCATTTTCTGGTCAATTCTATGATTTTATTCTCTGTCCATACATTTTTCGTATGACTTTTGTCATAAAGTTGTACCAGAAGCTACAAGTTGTCGTATAACAGTTGAGGATTTCAAGGCTCGTATCATAACCTATAGATTGTCATTTGAGTAGATACCCACTGTCGTACAAGTTTCCAAATAGTCATACTAGAGATGACCCCCTATCATATGGGATTTGGATTATTGTATGGAAGGTAACCCATTGTTGTACGAGTTTTGATACTAGGATTCAATTGTCATTTTAGAATTTTAGGCAGTTTTTCAGATTTGATTTTTCAGATTTGGACTAACAACTAACCCTAGCAATTGAGATCTTCTATTTTGACTGATATTTGCTGAGTTTGATTGGAAAAAGTGCAACTAAATTGCTAAAACAGGTAAAATATACTAAGCGCGTTGTGAGGAATTTAGGTATTCTACTATGATCTGATAACACTTCGATTTAGATTAAAACAAACTCTCATGTGTCAAGCTTGTGTGACTTTTCTTGCTTTCATATCATAGACTTCATTTTGGGCTATAAAATGAACATAGATTTGCTTTCTGCATATCTGTTACACATAGTAAATAGGCCCTATGAACACTATTTGTGGATTATCTCGAGAGATTGGGCTTCTTTCACTTGTTCACGCATGCGAAGCTCTTCTTGATGAAGGATCCCCTTGTAGGTAGAGAGGATATTGAGATTGTCTTGCGTTCTACTAGATTTTTGAGTCTTCAACTTTTGACCAATACATTCTCTCTCCGGAGAGATTGATAGACCATAAGCGGTTGACATCATAGATCTTTGTGAGATAATTTTAGTCTTAGCATGTCGGATTAATCTATCTTCTTTTTTTTGGTCAAGTGAAGAGGCTAGGGAATTATGCTCTAATTCCTTTTTAGATAATACCAGAAACCCAGATCCTTGAATCCAATCTAGTCCCCATGTGGTAGCTTTTGTGAGTCACCTTTAGAGAGGGTTAACCGTAGTGGACATTCCCTTAATTGGGTCAACCACATGGATGGAACCTCAAGTGATAATAGCCATTTTTGCCATGGTAGCAGCAATCACTATATAAATGTCCTTGTGGAGGAAATCTTCACAGGTGTGGTCTCTTGTTGGGCTATCAGATCTCCCTAGCAGATCTTGATTGATTAAATTCTCAGACTATGTCAAAACCCCGGTGTGCCTGGATTAGAGTTCGCCTTCTTGAGATCACAAAAGTTACAGAGTCAAACCATTACTACAAACCTTAGCGAGGCCAATTTTTCATTTTTCTAGGAATATGTGCATTATTGAAAAACTTTTGAGAACATACACAAATAGCACTCCTAGGGATTAGCATATTAAGTCATTGTTTCTTGTTCATGCGCAATGTTGCTTTTTCCCTTGTTCATTGTTTTTAGATGATTTCTTGCTTCCCTTTCTTGCTATTTTGTGTGCTTGATATCTACTTGGTTATTTGAGATGGACTATTACACATAGATCTTCAAAACTGGACAGAAAACTTTGCCAACAACATGAAACTGAAAGCCTAAAAATTGCAAAATCTAGAGAAAAATTCCTCTCTGGAGTCAAAAGTCATCCCACAATCTCAGATTGTCGTATGAGTCTTGAGAAAAAGTCATTTCAAAACCCCTATATTGTTGTACGGGAGTTAGCACTGTTTCATAAAAGTGTTGTCACTAAAAATCAAAATAACATTATCCCTGGCAGCAATTGTCATACGAGTCTTGTCAATTGTCATTTGAGAGCATACCCAGTGTCGTATGAGCCCGCAGAAACTCATTTGGGAATTTTCAAAAAAGTGTCAGAGACTTGTCAAATTTTTTAGGAATCCAATTTTTACAGCCTATTGCTAGATTTTCTCAAAACATTCACTGTGTCAGGAACAAAGCAGAAACTAGAAAGAATTTGATCATTTACCTAAAGTGGTCTCTTGAGTCTGATTTAGGCTTCTGATTTATTGATTTGAGTCTTTTTCATCTTGTGTCAAAATTATCTTCAAATTCAGTCTTCATACAAAACGGTTAAGTGTTGTGAGCTCATGCCTGCCATCTTTTGGGTGTCTACCCATACCACTGTGGCACAGTATCCTTCATTTACGTCTGATCTAATCTTCAATCAATTCAATCTTGACAAGGTTGTGTCATTATATCTTCTTGAATCAAGTCATTCTTCAGTTGTCTTCATCTTGCTCTCTTGCTTCACCCAAGGTTAATGGTAGAAACTCGAGCTTCTTCACACAAGAAATCTGGAGAAGCACCTCATACCTTACCTCTATCTACTCACATGGGTCCAACCTTTGTTGAAATCTATAATTCAAGTCTTTATGAAGACAATAGTCTTGGAAATATTTGATTAAAAACTGGTTATATACCCCCTCCTCCATCAATCTAAGGAGTCAATCAACAATCTCTACATCAATCTATCCCATGGAGTTCTAAAACTCCTAACATGTCTCAAGGAGGGACACATCATGGGTCTCAAGGACATCACTCTCAACATGGTGCGGATCAAGAACCCACACCTTTTGAAATTGCTCGATATCAAAATGATGATGAATTCAAGAAAATGATGAGGCATTTCTTGAAAGAAGACAAAGAAACATACTTCCTAGAGTTAGCACGTCAAGGGGCTAAACTTCCTCCCAACTTTAATGTTGAAGATATCATTACACATGAAGAAGAAATTCCAATCACCGCTATGATGAAATAGATGCATTCCATGCAAGTCAAACTTAACAAACTTGAAAAAGAAAAGGAACCTAAGGAGTTCTCCAGGGAAGCTCTATGCCCTTTTCCATTTGATAAAGACTTGTACATGTCACCATTCCCTAAAAGAGTGGAGATGCCTAAATATGATAAGTATGATGGAAACTTTGATCCTCAAGATCATGTCAGAGAATTATGTACTCAATCTATGGAGTTCATGCATGAACCAACCTACTTAATGCATCTTTTCCCTCGATCTCTGGGAGGGTCATCTATTCATTGGTTCTCAAAAATGCCCCCTACTATCAAAACTTTTGAGGAATTAATCAAACTGTTCTATCAAAAATACTCCTACAACATCCAACATCTAGTCACCATGATTGACATTTGCAATCTGAAACAATATTCAAGAGAAGCATTCCTGACATTTCTCAAGAGATGGAGGAAGAAGTTTTCTCTATATGCCAGACCCATTCCAGAAATTGAGAAGCTGAAAATCTTCATCAACAATCTTGTTCTAGAACTTAACTACCATTTGCAAATGCAAAATCATACATCCTTTGATAAGATGATAGAAAATGCTATTAAAATTGAGAAAGTACTTGTGCAAAAAGGAGACATATCACTTCAAAAAGATAAGTATTAATCTAGATCCAGTTCTAACGACAAAGGCAAAAATTGGAACAAGAACAAAGGCGTTGTCATAGATGATGTTGTTGATAATACATCCTTTGATAAGATGATAAGAAAATGCTATTAAAATTGAGAAAGTACTTGTGCAAAAAGGAGACATATCACTTCAAAAAGATAAGTATTAATCTAGATCCAGTTCTAACGACAAAGGCAAAAATTGGAACAAGAACAAAGGCGTTGTCATAGATGATGTTGTTGATAATATCCATGCCCCATCTAAGGCACCCGCTTTCAATATCACTGTTGGCACCCAAGCCATCAAAGCTTATGAAGCTAAAACATTAGAATCTAACAAGAAGCCATCTGCTTACAAACCTTGGGCTACAGATCCTAGCTGCAAATTCACTCCTCTAGGAGAATCCTTGGAATCTACCATGAAAACTCTATTGGCTAATAGCATCATTTACTTGCCTAAGATAAAAGTCTTTGATCCTAAACCTAAATCGAAATGGTGGAGAGAGAACGATTTCTATGACTTCCATCATAATAAGGGTCATAAAATCAATAACTGCATTCTCTTGAAACACATCATACAAGACAAAATTGATAATGGAGAAATCACGATTGACAATCATAAGAGCAATAATGATCATACAGCATTCATGAAGCCATTTCTGAAACATGGTAAAGAAGATTCTTCTTCTCAGCCTAATATGGGTGCTAAAGTCAATTATGTCTACTCTGGAAACAATGTTGTCATCAATATGGTTGAACCGTGCCTATCTAAAAGTTGAAATGTCATCACAATTGTAAGAAGAGATAGAGATAATCAATCAGCTAATGTAGTTACTCGATCACAAGCTCAGGCACATCTGCAAGGACAAAAACTAGATTCATCAAATGTCCCTAAGATGCCTTTCAATCTCTCTTTTGCTTCTAAATAGAAGGCTACATCTAAATCTACAAATCCTAAAGCCACAAGGCCTACATCATATAGTATTGTCCAACAACTCTAGCATACAAATGCAAAAATCTCCATGTTTGAGTTGCTTTGGATATCTCCAGCTCATAGAGTCATTCTAGACAAAGCTCTTCTTGGATCCAATGTTCTTGACAAACTTGATTTAGACAGATTCCAGACTATGGTTGGTCATCTCACGTCTCCACAGTATATCTCCTTTTCAAAGGATGATGATGATTCCTTGAGTCATCCGCATAACCATCCCTTGCACATTGAAGTCTTGATCCAAAACCATTATGTCAAACGTGTGTTGATAGATGGAGGTGCTAGTCTCAATATTTGTTCTTACAGCTTGATCACACAATGGGGATTCTCTAAAGCTACCATTGATCCTAAGAAGAAGATAACTATCAAAGCATATGATGAGCAAGAAAGATCTTCCAAGGGAACTATTGTCTTACCTATCAGAATAGGACCTGTTATCAGAGAAACCATATGTCAATTTTTTGATCTACCTTTGGCTTACAACATCCTTCTAGGGAGACCCTGGATACATGAAATGAAATCTATTCCTTCCAAATACCATCAATGTGTGAAATTTCCTTATGAAGGAGTAGAGGTGACAATTCCAGCTGACCTATATACAACTTGCAATGCTTTGAAAGAAAGTGCTGATAAACTTGGTCCTAATAACAGAGAATCTTCTGCTAAGCAATCAAACATTGCTTCAACATCCAAAATGGAAGACATTGCTAAAGAAGTCAAAATCAAAGACAATGGTATGGGAGAATACACAATGGAACCTATTTTATCTTTGACATCTCTACCATTGTCCCCAAAATCTTATGGACAACCTTCTGACAAAGTGAAACCTATAGCTAAAGAATCCCAAGTCATATTCAATGGAAGCTTTGTCATAGAACAAGTATCTAAAAAAGAGTTTGAGGAAGATGAAGCTATGCTTGCATGGTTATACAAGGATGAGCATCAATCCCAATCAATCTAGAAATGTGACTCTACTTCAAGAAAAATTCCTTGGAAGTCATACGGACTAGGGGACAAATTGATCACAAAAATGGGATATACTGGAAAAGGATGTCTAGGACTACAAGGTAAAGGTCTTCTATCACCTCTTGACCACCATGGTCTAACAAAAAAAGATACAACAGGTCTAGGATATAAGAAGAAGCCTTTTTATCTTAGAAAGAACTCCCCACATGTCTTAGAATAGATTGAGCCATCCACAACAAATCAATTAAATGAAGAAGCAACTGAACAATTTGACAATGATGATTCAGACACCACTAATGAGCTCATTCCTTATGAGTGTTTGCCTAAAGAAATAAAAGATCTCCTTGAAGTTGAAGATGATCCAGTAAAAAGAATCAATGTAGTAGAAACACAAGAACCTACTATAGAACAAGAGACAGTTTCACCACAAGAACTAGCTGATCTCAAATGAAATCAAATAGACAAGGAAGAAGGTGGTAGTTATTCTAAAACATATTCCCATGAGTATGAATTCAAATCATAATCTAAGGGTAACCCTTATTGGGGTATCTATCCTAACTTTACTCATGTTCTTAAAATTCCTAGAGGCATAGATGAAGAATCAAATGACTATGAATGGGGAGTCATTCCTGAAGAAGATTAACTTATCATAGAAAAACATATTGATGTTGTTCACCAATATGCACCTAAACCCAACATAAGGCTAAAGCGAAATAATGAACTTAACGAGTCTGATCCACCAATGGCTGAAGTGGACTTCCACAATGACATTGAGCCTATACAAGAATTGAACGTTTTGAGTTGTAATATCACCTTCAAACTCGAGAGTTAGGTTAGGACCAATGATGATATATCCATATCCGTAAACACTATTTCCCAATCTTTCACCGCTTTGACTATCCAACATCCCAAACTTCTTGACCAAACCTCCATGAATCTGAGCCAAGGTATCTATACCTTTCCAAATGACTATGCCCTTTCTTGCTACCTCAATGCAGTTGAGCCTATGATGACTTCCATCAATGAACTGAGTGTTAGCATGACAAAGTCAGACATCAAGTATCTTAGTCAAAAGAATAAGAATAAAAATAAAAACAAAAGGACTTTTGAGGGTGAAAACCACTTTGTGGCAGTCTCGGAACCTACAAAAGTAAAAATAAAAGATGTATTTGAAGGTGAAAACCTCTTTGAGGCACCTAAGGATGAGATATTTGATGTCCTTCTGAGTCATTTATAGGACAGATCTTCAGTACTAATTGAGCCCACTCAATCTATCAACTTGGGAATAGCAGAAGAACCATAGTTGATCCATGTAGCACAATCCTTATCAGAAGAAGAAAAGAAAAAATTTACCACATTCTTAATAGAAAAGAAGATCAACTTTGCATGGAAATATTTAGATATGCCAGGGTTGGATCCTGATCTTATAATGCACCATTTATCTATAGCTCCAAGGGTCAAACCTGTTAAGAAAAAATTAAGAAAGATGCATCCACATGTTGCACTCTTGGTCAAAGCTGAATTAGAGAAACTACTAAAAGTTGGATTCATTCATGTTATTGACTATGTTGAATGGATCTCTAATATTGTACCTATTTCTAAACCAGATAAATCAATTAGAGTGTGCACAGATTTCAGAGATGTAAACAAAGCATACCCTAAGGATGATTTTCCATTACCTAATATTGATATGATAGTGGACATGACTGCGGGCTTTGAGATGTAATCTTTGATGAATGGTTTTTATGGATAGAACCAAATAAAAATTGCTCCAGAAGATCAAGAGAAAACTACTTTCACATGTGCGTGGGGTACCTTATGTTGGAATGTCATGCCATATGGGCTTAACAATGCTAGTGCTACGTATCAAAGAGCTATGACATCTATCTTTCATGACATGATGCATCAAACTATGGAGGATTATGTTTATGATACTTTGGAAAAATCTATGATAAGATATGAACATCTAAATGATTTGAGAAAAATACTAGATGGAATGGAGAAGTTTAGTCTCAGAATGAACCCTAAGAAGTGTGCTTTTGGTGTAACTTCTAGAAAGCTCTTAGGCTACATTGTTTCAAAGAAAGGTATTGAAGTAGATCCAGCTAACGTCAAAGCTATCATGGAGATGCAACCTCCCAATAATATTAATCAAATGAGAACATTGCAAGGGAGAGTACAATCTATTAGATGCTTCATATCTCAGTTGGCAGACATAGCACAACCTTTTACAAAAAACTTACATAAAGGTGTGACTTTTGCATGGAATGAGGAATGTGAAAAGAACTTTAATCATATCAAGAAATATCTATCAAATCCTCCTATTTTGATGCCTCCTATTCAAGGGAATCCATTGATCCTATATGTCTCTACAATAGATACATCATTGGGGGCATTACTAGAATAGCATGATGAGAACAAGAAGGAAAGAGCTATATACTACATAAGCAGAACATTGGTAGTGTATGAGAAGAACTATTAAATGATTTAAAAATCTTGTCTAGCTATGATGTTTGCATCACAAAAACTGAGACACTACATGTTAGTTCATACCACACATTTGGTAGCTAAGATTGATCCACTAAAGTACCTCTTGAGCAAAGTTGCCCTCACGGGTAGATTAGCTAAATGGGTCATGCTCTTAAGTGAATTTGACATTGAATATGTTGAAAGGAAAGCTATTAAAGGATAGGTAATTGATGATCAATTGGCTGAAGCACCTTTGTTCGATGATACACCAATGCAAATGGAATTCCCAGATTCTTCTATCACGAATCTTTCTTCTAGAGTATGGAAGTTATTCTTTGATGGCTCCTATACATAGAATGGATCTGGAGCAGGCATATTGTTCATCACTCCTCAAGGATACTCAATCCCTAAAGCATTCAAAATCAAGTTTCCTTGCACAAACAATATTTTTGAATATGAAGCCCTTGTTAACAGCATGAAGATAGCAATTGAGTGGAGAATAACGGAACTACACATTCATGGAGACTCACAACTTGTAATACACCAATTCAATGATGTGTATCAAACAAAAGATGGAAAGCTAATCCCATAAAAGAGAATGGTAGATGATCTAAATAAATATTCCATATCTATCACATTTGAGCAAATAACTAGAATAGAGAATAAGGTTGTCGATGCTATGGCAACGCTATCTACTTTATTATAGCATCCCAAACATGAGCTACGCTACGAGTTCCTGGTGGAAGCACTATCTTATCCCGCATATGATTCCCCCAAAACCTACATGATCTACACTATTGTTGGTCATGATTCATTCAGATATAAAAACCTTTTCTCCTCTCCAAGATCAAATCATTCCCGATACCTTCAACCACCATAAGAAACAATATCTTATCCACAATGCATCCCAATATGTCATCATTGGTCACGATCTATACGAACAAGGTCTAGATGGTACACTCCTTAGATGTTTAGAATGGGAAGAGTCTCAACATGCATTAGAGGAAGTCCATGAAGGTATATGTGGCTCACAGTCAAATAGTTTAACACTAGCTTGAAAACTTATTAGGGTTGGGTACTATTGGCCTAAAATGGAGAAAGAGGCTATCAAGTTTGCTAAGAACTATCAAAAGTGCCAAGTACATGGTAACTTAATTCATGCACCAGGGAGAGATCTAATTCCCTTTACTACACAATGGCCTTTTCACCAATGGGCATTTGATCTTATAAGATCCATACATCCTCATTCTTCTAATGGACATACCCATATCATTACAATTACAAACTATTTTACAAAATGGGTAGAAGCAGTCCCGTTGACTCAACCAACCGGCAAAAAAAATTTAGTGTTCATCTTGAACTACATCATATGTCAGTATGGTATTCCACATGCTATAGTCTCAGATAATGGTGGTCAATTCAAGAACAGAGACTTAGATGATCTATGTGTCAAATTCAAGATTACACAACATTGGTCATCAATCTACTATCCCCAAGGGAATGGACAAGCAGAGGCTTCAAACAAGAATCTATTGAAAATCTTGCACCAAATAGTTAATAAAAGAGGAAGAGAATGGCATCTCATGATCAATCTAGCTCTCTGGGCCTACAGAACAAGTATCAGAACACCCACTGGGGCTACACCATTCACTTTAGTTTATGGGTCTAAAGCGGTACTACCTATTGAGGTTGAAATCCCATCACTAAAAATTAGAATGCATGGTCTAGTAACTAATGATGACTATAGAGTGTCTAGGTTGCAAGAACTTGAATTACTAGATGAGTGCAGACAAGTAGCATATGATCATCTCAAAGTATATCAGAAAAGAATGTCTAGAGGTTACAACAAGAAAGTCAAACATAGAGAATTTCAGGTTGGTGATCTAGTCTTGAGAGAGAATCCTAAAAATCAATCACATAGAGAGCGCAAGGGGAAGTTTGAACCCAACTAGTTGGGTCCCTTTGTTATCACTGCTACTTTTGGCTTTGGATCCTATCAACTCTCAATGACTAAAGGAGAATAGCTCTGAGAACCAATCAACGTTCTCCATGTGAAGAAATTCTATGCCTAAGGCATTCAATATATGGTAAAATGTCCTGAAAAAAATTATACAAATCAAAAAAAGTCCTGAAAAAATGAACATCCTGGTGAAAACCTAGCAATAGGTGCCTTGATGATTCACAAAAAAATTTAAAAATATCAAAAGTACAAAAAAATTGAAAAAATACAAAAATACAAAAAAATGAGAAAAAGAAAAAGTGCCTTGGTGAAAACCTGGAAACAAGCGCCTTGGTAGCAAAAATAGAATCTCTGCCAAGATGGTGAAAACCGAGCAAATGAGTGCCACTTGTTCAAAATGCTCCATCTATCAACCTAATCTTGGTCTTTCCCAACTTTCAGTCTTGATTTAGTTTGTATACATCTCCCAATTTGTTTCTGCATTCCTATTTTCAATAAGTCAGTCTTTACACCAGTCAGTTCAAACATCTATATCCTATCAATTTTTTGACTTGGGGGCAATCAAATTCATATCCTATAGTCCTCAGTATCTCAGACATATCATATCCAGTCAAAGTCCTTTGAAGCTTCATCTGAGTCAGTCAGCATGTCTCCTCTCCAAAAAGGATTTTGCATCCACAACAATGAAATCAAACATCAACACAAATTGAAAACAATCTATGCTTTTACATACTTTTATCTCCTTATATGCTTACTGATTTGCATTGAGATTTTTGCATATTGTGTTCCTTCGAGCTCTTCGATGATGTTTTACAAGATTTAGAGTGATGACTAGGGGCATAATCTTTTCTTTGTTTTATGCATGTATGTGAAAATCTAACAACTTTGGAAATTTTGGATTGAAATGGTATCTGTCTGTAAGAGCCTCTATCTCGTATCGGATGGCCATGCGTACCTCGACCATTGATACCCAAAAAATTCAAGGAAGTTTGATCTAACTATTGTCTTTTTGAGAAATTTCTTACTCCTACTGTGAAACACGATCTTACCTAAGGATGTGAATGATAAAGGGTCACTACGGGTAATTCACACTAGATTTAGAATGGTCTCTTGACTACTTGATGTGTTTGTTCTGCAAGGTGTATTCTGGTCATCACGATATCTATGTTTTGATGCTTATACAAATTGCTATATCAAAATGGACATGATATTCAGGTCATCCTGGCATTTGTGCCTTGGTGTTTATATCTAATCTGACATTCTGAACACAAAATCAGTATTCATATGTCCATGGTTGTATAGCCATTGGGTGTTGTATTGATTCTTGCACATACAAATCAATATCCATATGTCTATAGTTTCATAAGTAGTGGGCACTATATTGATTTATCTAGTCACCATAAAAAGTTCAAAGATGACAACAAATCGACACATGATCAGTGACTAGGTCCTAGGTCTTAGGTTTGCATTTCATTCTGCATGTCATTTTGCACTTTTCATGATTGCATGATCTCACAAATTGTTGAAACACACTTGAATGTTTAAACAATCCTTCAAAACTAAATTTAAACTTGACATGAAGAGCTAAATCTCACATGAAGGTTTCCTCACAGAATCGCAAGCAGTCACCATCCTGGGTTAAACATCCTTTTGACATAAGACTGAGTACTTGTCTTCATCAATACCTACAAAACATATCATGTGTATCATTGCATTTACATATTCATGATCATTACATCTATTGCATTACATACATATGCATAATCAAAATCATACATATATCTTTCCATAATCAATTACATTTTCATAACATCCATACATATGAAAGAAATCATTGCATTGCATAAATCCATACATACATTCTACACTACTCATAGCATTTACATCACATGATATCATCATAAATAAATAAAAAAATGACAAGTGCAAATGAAATCATAACCAAAATCTCGATCTCATATCATATAACTCAAACTAAGTCAAGGGTGCACTACTGGCACAGTGTACAAAAGAATGAGTTCATGTGAGCTATCAGAAGTCAGAATAATATATCTATGAACAAAAGAGCAAAAATATCAAAATATATAAATAGATCAATTTTCTGCATGATCCTTTGTATCTGGTGGAGGTGGTGGTGGTGCATCAGGCACTACCTCAGCTTTGGGTGCCCTGGCTCCCTCTGATGCTATCATATATTGAGAGTATGTGGGTACTCTCTGAGTAGTAGGAACAATGACATAGTAAGCATAAACATAATAAGCAGCTCTAGAGGTCTGATGTGTCACCTCTGTCTGTAATCTCATTTTCTCCTCTCGGAGCTCAAATAATTGTCTATCAGTCATAGTGAATCACTCCTCCCAACGAGCACTACATACCTTCAGGTCCTTGACCTGTAATCTAAGTTGTTTGATAATCTCTTGGGGAGTCTGTGGTACACCAGGATCTACATTTGTTTTAGGCATCTTAGTATCTCCAGCTAGCTACTCAATGGTCTCTACTCTCTGTGCCTTAAGACGTCTAACCTCAGCTCCTAGATCAAAACTAGTATCAACTTGTGCGGGATTAGGACCAGAACCTACATACTACTATGCTCCAAGTACCTCATCTAAATTACCAACACTGCCTAGAGTACCACTCTCTCCTCTAGTTGATCTCCTTTGTAAAACTGTAGGTCTACCTGCTGAAGAACTAGAGGGACGAGGTGGTCTCATATGTCCAGATGGTCTCTGTGGAGGTGTAAATATTACTCTCCACCTCGAAGGTGTAGGCTGGGGCATCAGAACTAGTGAACCTATCCATCTCTTCCCTCTACCCATCAGAGCACCTATAACATCCATTGCCTCCTCCATGGAAGGTATTAACTCTGTCGAATCTGAAAATCTATATATAGGATGCTCTACAAGCCATCTAATGAAACCATCTGTCACCCCAGCATCTAGAAAATCTACTCAGTAATCCCAATCTCTGTCGACAATACCACTATACTCCTATGTACAAAGAGCATAAGACAATCGAGGGCCCCATCCTAGTTTGAGCTCTCTCAATATTCATGCATATGCAGCATGCTCCTATGGTGCATCCTGAATGATGACATATTGTCTCCACACTCTAGTGATTAGGAAACACTCAATAACTGTAGTAGACCAACCAATCAATACTCGACTCTGGCAGAAAAAGTTGAATTGCTCTCGTGTAGTAGGCCAAGCCTCAATCTATAGATATAGACGCTAGATAACATATGTGCTATCATCTAGGCAATGTCTCTAGTACTCTGTATGACCCATGTGTACCTATGTAACATATCCAGAGTAAACATATATCATCGGCTCCTATGGTTGGCGTTGTGTCTGACATACTAGTCTACAAATTGGGATATGCTCCCAGGCCCATATTTGAAGAACCAATGCACCAGAAGCAAAAGATTTTCCCTCCTGGTACACAATCTCATGCATCTCAAAGAACATGTGAGCCAGCATACACTGATCCCAACCCAACTCAAAAGGAGTGGCCATCAATCATGCAACCATCGGGGCCCAGCCCATCAAGAGACCGTTCTGCTGACGGTCAGTCATGATAATGCCTCCTATCATACCAGCTATGATACACTCTAATCTATGGGTCTTCCCATAGCGCTACACTAAAGTCTCCCAGGATATCAAACTAGTGAGTTGTGTATCATCTCCAAACAAACATCTGAAGGCATGTAATCCAGAGTTCCCCGAACTCACATAATTTGGACAAGGACCATGGAATGGAATGTGCAAAATCCTATACACATCCTCTGGTGTAATAGTAGTCTCTCCTATAGGGACATGAAAGGTCTGGGTCTCGAAATGAAACTGCTCAATCAAAGCGGTCAGCAATCCATGGTTCACCCTAATCTCAGGCAACTAAATCAGATACTCGAAACCACATGTAGCAAGGTGTACCCTCATAGGGTCTGGCAAAGAAATGCATAATCTCTGAGTCACAGGATGAGAGATGCGCACATGAACGTCAGGATATATAACCTACATGGAACAAAAATAGGGAATCCTATTAGTAATTTGGTTGAAAAATAGGCTAACAGTACAGAAATTCAAAAGTTCACTATCTCAGAAGGTGCATTAAATGCTCAGCAATTAGCCTAAGGAATCAGAAAATCAAAATTTTTGACCTAAAGAGGAGTTTTAAGCTCACTATTTTCCATACGACAATGCAGTTTGGCATCAAACCTTGTACAAGTTTCAGCAGGGTCTCATATGACAAACCATGGTTATATGACTTTCTAGGTCTTACCGTACAACATATGAGGGACCCGACGAAATGTCGTACGACTCTTGGGTCCCTCTCATATGAGTTTCTAGGGGTTATGATATGAAAATCTACAGGGAATTGAAAAGTTGTATGAGTCACGAAAGACAGTCGTATGAGTTTCCATGCATGCGAGAATTGAAAATTAAAAACGTACAAAAAATGACCTAAAAATGCTACAAACATGCAAAAATGGAATTTACAAAGAGACACAAAGGTCCACATACCAGATGCCCATATTGTGGAGGTTGCTGATGTCTCCGGCTGTGCTCAAATTGGTGGGAAGAGATAGGTACCTTCATCTCAGCCATTTTCTCGCTCAAAGGGCTCCACAAAGTTTCAAAAGTCAAAAGTAAATAATGAATTGAAAATGACTCTTTTGGCCCTTATATAGCTTTTGACCTAATTTTCAAAAGTGCTATGTTTTTCATGAAAATTGCACCCCTGGCTAATTTCGACGTTCTGAACCCATTTTTGGGATCAAAATTGAAATATGAGATTGTTTACTATGTCAAAATCATGATTTAAAATTTTCAGACCCAGGAAGGTTGGTTGCTTGCATAATCAACCTTCAATCATCATAGAAATCCAAAATTCAACTTAACTGATTACCTAACATCAAACTATCAAAATTTCAAACTTGGTCAACCATGGTCAAACCTAGTCAAACTTGGTCTCCAAGACCTCCAAATGATGCAGAACGCATTCTTGAACGTGTATAACCACTTCTTAAATCAATTAACATGCTTCTAAACCATTTAACACTGACTTTTCTTGTCAGATTTCAATTTTAATCCCGAAGGGGGCATGGTATTACACATCATTCTAAATCTGTAAATCTCAGTGATCAAAACAACAACCATGTCTAGTTACTGATTCATCAAAAGTCCTCATCGCTTGGGGAAAATCTATCATCTCTTGGGGCATATCAAATTCATCGAGATCCATATCAATCTACTATCCTAATCTATCTTGTAAACTGTATCAGCTTTTCGTAACCAATGGTTCATTAGTGTTATTTCCCTGGTTCTTCGTAATTGATGGGTTCAAGATGTGATACCAATATGATTCTTTTGGGACAATCAGGTTTGGAATCGGTCACTCACTTCTTCACAATCATAAGGTTCAAAATCAGGCATTTTGGAACTTTTTTGTAATCACCGGTTCATTGTTGCTATAGTTAACATTATCTTTGGTCAATCGGGACCTAAATCTAAATCTTCAAATCTTTCAATCGGTTTCTGTCTCGGAATCGGTTAATCTTTCATATCAATTTCATACATCTACATCAAACACATATTATTCTTTGAACCACTACGCTTTGCACAATGATTCAAAGAGGGGCAAAATGTAATACCCCAAAAATGGGCTATAGGTTCATTAACCTCCTACATCTTCAAATCGAACGAAATCGACATCAAAAGTCCTAACCAAAGGCACATCTGCACATTATCGAATCCTAAATGATTATCTTAAATTCTACATTAGGGAACATTCCTAGCAATATTCCTATTTATCCTAATTACCTTTGATTTAATAATTATTTGGCGATAAATCTTATTTATCCTAAAGTTTGATTAATTGAATATTCTAAATATTTAATTAAATAGATTTAATATTGCCACTTAATTATTTAATTAAATTTATTCCTAAATTGTATTATTTCATTTTGACAATAAATATAAAATCTCATGACTAATTGATTAAATTCTTATTTAATTAATCAATGTCAATTGTCAATATTTAATAATATAGTTTTAGAATAAAGTTTGATTTAATAATTGATTAACCCATAAATCAATTGTTTTAATTCAAAAATCAATTAAGTTGAGAATATATCACTTTATTTTAAAATTAATTTATAATTAAATCATGCACAATCAGAAAAGCAGGCAACTAGAAATTAGCAATCAATTTTAAAATTGAAACTCAACATCTGATGATGAGTTGAAATTTGATCTAAACTCTATTTTGAGATAAAAATTGTTTTTGCATGCTTTTTGTGAGTTAATTATCTCTAATTTCGTGATAACTCAAAAATCAACCTGAGTTTATCAAGAGTGATTTATGGCTTTTCTCATGCACCCTCAAGCCCTAGATTTCTATAAAATCAAGGCTCAGCTCTTCATAATCATCAACACTTGAATTTGCACAATTACTCTGGTGAATTGGCCATTGAAGGATTAAACACTTGCGATAGGCGATTTGTGAGATCTTTCATAGTTGATCATAGTTTTCATATCACAGCATTCATATCAATTCATAGCATTCTTAGATTAAATCTGCATTCAATTTCATTCATCTAGCTTAGATTCATACAGTTTTCATATTATTGCATAGAAAATACAAAAATATAGATTAATTTGCATTCATATAGTCTTTCATTCTTTTGCATTCAAATCCTTCATTTAGGTGTTGCATTGTCACTGATCTCGATTTCAATCTGAGAACATCATACTTGCACCTACTAGAAGGCAGTAAATCGCCTGGTTAGCATAGTTTCATTTACTTGAAAGATTTTGATTTCGCTAGCCTCTAATGTTTTACTGAAGTGTTGTGTCTGCAACTAGGTACAAAATTCACACACACAGTTGGGATCATTTCCAAGCACCCAAAAAATTATTCCAAGGTTATTTAAACATGATTCCGTCATGGAAAAATTATGGGTAAAGCTCTACATGTAATAAAAATCAAAGAACAATAAAATTAATGTAATTTTATGTAACTTCCCTATGTTTTCCTTATAACAGTCATCTTATTTCCACACCAATGGATTGGTCATGGATTTAGATCAATAATATTTTATAATTTGGAGAGTTTAGAGTATTTCAAAGGTGATTTTGTGCAGTTCCATTGAGTTTTGAAAAAATTATAACCAGATTTCTGAAACCTGCCCTATCATGGGCTAGGATAAACAACACACCTCAAAAATTGCATATATTATGCTTCAACCATTAGAAAAGGCCAAAAAAATTTAATATGATCTATTTTGAGGTATTCTTTCATAATCCAAAGTCTCAAGGTTAAATTTCAAGACTTGCATTTGTTGTTTTGATGCCCTAGTAGACTATTTGAGAAGTTTCAGATAGAATTGACAGTGAACAATAATGGTTTGATAAATAAGTAAAGATTATTATTTTAATGGATCCAACCTATGGATAGTTTCTATGTATGTTGTTTTCCAACCCCTATATTTTAGAGGAGATACTTAGAACAATGCATCCAAGGATTTGATTGTATAAGAATTTATATTTGTACTACAAACTTTGGAACATAGTGACAATAATATCTTTTTTAGTTTATCTATTATAAATCAATACTTGTCATGAGTATGATCATTAGTATTTGTCATAAGAGTTAATCTTTGACTCCCTTAAAATTCTTATTTATGGAGAAATGGTTGAAGGAAATCAACATCATTAGTGTATCTTTAGAGGAATATGTATTATGTTTAAATGAATGTTAATCAGATAGTGATAGTCACAATGTGAAGAATTTTCATTCTATTTAAAATTATTTCTTAGGAATTGATCATTGGTTATTGGTATTTTATGAGTGGAGTATCCAAAGCTTGGCTTCTCTATTTGTAT
Organism: Chamaecyparis obtusa; assembly: GCA_027943335.1. Lineage (NCBI taxonomy): Eukaryota > Viridiplantae > Streptophyta > Pinopsida > Cupressales > Cupressaceae > Chamaecyparis > Chamaecyparis obtusa. The sequence goes on along the minus strand of BSBK01002765.1, from coordinate 387,538 downwards.
GAGGTAGAGTATCCAACAATCATTTTGGGAAACTAGCAGTATTGTGGAACGAGCATAAAATTTGTTGCCAAGTTCTAAAGAAATAACACAATTGGATAGCTTTATTGATTCAATCTTCAAAGTCTTAAGAAAAATATTTCTTATATATATATTATAACTGATGTGTATATATTATAATAGATGTGTATACCCAGATAACTCATTCAATGTTCTTATTGGTCTATATATATTACAACTAAAGTGTAAACCTGTATAACAACAAATAATGGTGCAACAATTTTGGAGCAGATGGATGTGGAGAATCAAATTGGAAAACTAATGGTAGAATTATCTTGGAGTCAAGACTATAAAATTGGTGATGGAACAATTGGTGTGGTTGTCACAACAAGAGCACTATAAAAGCATCTAGAGCAACTTTTACAATGGGGGATTCATCCGATAAGAATTGCTGAGGGTTATGAAATGGCCTCAAAGATTGCAATGGAACATTTAGATCATATTGCTCAAAATTTTGAGTTTAGTTTTAACAATGTGGAACCTCTTGTGCAAACATGCATGACCACACTCTCTTCAAATATGTAAGTTTGTTTGAATCGTATAAATATGGTTCTCTTAGAGCTTGTCTATTTGCATTCTGGGTGATAATCTTACCTTTGTATTTCCATTTGGTTTGTGAAAGTGATATTAGTCAAAGGGTAGTTATAATTTAATTTTCTCAAATATTTAACTATTTGCAATCATCATGTAACTCAAATGTTGGCAACAAGTAATTGAAGAACTCTAGTTACCCCTTATAACATCTGGTTGAACTACATTGGGCTTTTGTTGATTCTTCTATTTCACCTTCTTGACTCTAACTACCCCCTTTTTGGATTTCCATCTTAGGCATTTTCACACTCATGCAATTAAGAAAGCTAAATTAAACCATGAAGACAACAAGACAGTGATTCACCTTTTTTTCTACATCAGTTTCAAATAATTAATATCAGTTGCATAGAGGAACATAAAGTGTAACCTTATTCGATACACAACCTATACACTTAATATATAAGACTAGAAACAACAATATAGCTTTGCCAGTAATTGAGTACATACACCCCCTTAAGTAGAATACCCTATCTCATGTTTTCCATAGTAGTGTGCAATAGCTTAGTGAAGTGCTATATGAAGGAAAAAATATTGCTACAATGTCAAATGTAAATATTTTAATTGCACACATGTTGTTTACAAATTTAGTTTTATTAAACTTTGGAATAACATCCAATCTACAACTATGATAATAATTGATTCTTCTGAAAATCAAATTTTTGTATTGAATTTTTTTTCTTTGATATAGTGTTAACAGATCCAAACACATGTTAGCAGAGATTGCAGTCAAAGCAGTTCTTGTTGTTGTAGATTTGGAAATAAAGGATGTTAACTTGGATTTGATTAAAGTTGAAGGTAAAGATGGTGGAAGGTTGGAAGATACTAAGTTGGTTGAAGGCATTGTTATTGACAAAGATATGAGTCATCCACAAATGACTAAAGAATTGAGGATGCAAAGATAGCTATATTTACATATCCTTTTGAGCCACCAAAGACAAAGGAAAAGTATAAGGTTTACATTGATACAATTGAGAAGTTTGAAGCTTTATGAGGGAAGGAAAGACAATACTTTGATGGTATGGTTCAGAGGTATAAGATAATCAAAATCTATCTTCTCACTTTAGAATCTTATCTACTAGTTTTTTAGTGTTACATTTTCTTTAATATTTACTGAATAGTGTATGCACCATGCTATTCCTATTTTGATAATATTACTATCTATATTTGAATAGTCTTTTGGAATTATTTTACCATAGTTGTGTCACTTTGTGAGTTGGGATTGCTAGATGATATCAATGAGATGTCACTTCTAACAATTCTTTAGAAAAAATATAGTTTAGAGAAAATGAAAATGAGACTAGAGTTGAAATCATGTTTTTAACATAATTTAGAGGAGATTTAATGCATGTAAATGAAAAAATCAGTCAATGAACGTTGACCATGATTCATTTCTTTTGTTGTAAAATACAATTTTGGTAATTAGTTTTCATTTTTTCCATTAATCATGTATTTATAGTGATTAATATTTGTATTTTTTGTGATTAATCATGTGTTTTACGGTAACTAGTTGTGTTATTTGATGTTTATTTCTTATTTGGTTGAAATTTTTTTGGAATTCTTCTTTGTCTTAGTAACCTGTACATGCTACTGCAATAAAAATCTTATATAAAGTGTGCAAATTTGAAATATATTCTTTATTGGGGATTTTTTATAGTGTGACAATAGTATCAGAGTATCATCAGACTTGCATAAACACCTTACATTTATAATAATTATGCTTCAGCTAGTTATATGTTAGGCTATTATATTCAATGCTTATTATGCATCTTCCAGGCTAAAATCCAATTTTAAAATTAGAATATTATATCAGCTTGTTTCAATAGTGTATTTTTTGTCTGTTATATTGTAATGCATCTTGTGCAGCTTGTAGACACCAGATGGTCATACCGTTGGAGGAAGGATCATATTTTTCTATACATTTTATATTGTATGATTGGAAATTTTACCGCCAACCATTATTGTATATCATTCATCCCATTTTGATATTAAACATGTAGGCATTATTGACCATTTTGATCTTATTCAAGCTTTAGATAGTCTGCCAATAGATTTTATTGCATACATGGAGTCTTTTGAAGAGGTGTTGAAAAGGTTGGTTCTATTACCTGTCTATTTAGATTGACTGTCACTTGTGAGTTTTGGAAGGCTTTTTGTCATATCATTTTGTAGTCACATTCATTTAAAATAGTTGTGTAGTTGGATTCACCATATGGTCTAATGGTAACCTTGTCCACTCTGAGATCTGGGTGGTCAAAAAGTGTTCAAGACATTGCATATACATATTATATATTGTAAAAATAAAAAGACCAAGGCAGGTTGTTATATTTATCTTAACTATTTGGATCATCTTCTGATTTGTGTTATTTATTTAAAATGGTATCATTAAAATTTAAGGTTATTGCATATGATTGGCTATAGTCAATGGAATTTCCTCCTATTTATCAAACCTGGGTTGGAGGAGCCAAATGCTTTAAAGTCTTAATTTCCTCTTTGTTGTTCCTAGATTATTTTTTATTTCTTTATAGGTGATTGTTTTCAATTTTCATGGTGTGGACATCTGGGGTCACAAAGGTATTATATAGTTGTCAATCTTAGACATCACCTTCACAAGGAGAAATTCAAGAAGAAGACTCTCGTGGTATTTTTAAGGAGAGCCAGAGCCAAGGTGGGCACCATAAAATCAAATACAATCCAAAGCTTCTTGATGTGGAGAATTTACTATAATATTTTTGTCCCATGTTCGAATGGTTATGTTGGTTGTTGAGTCATTTTAGGACTTTTCAATTGCTATTTTTAAGTTTTTCTTCAGCATATTTGTTTTGAATTAATTTTACTTAATAGTTGTTATGGCACTTGTTGATTTAATATCCAATATTTTTTATAATATTGTACTACTTTTTTATACTTTAAAGTTGTTAGTGTTGATGACGACTACCTATAATTGAATGAAATATATTTCTTATATCTAAAAAGTGGCAAATCATGTAATGTCACATAGTCACACCAATAATACATGACTTAGTGCAAATGTATGGGTCTTAGTTTTTTTTTGGCCTTTTTGGAAGAGATTGACAGTGCCTATGATAATCATTATATTTTGTAGTATTTTTACCATTTCCTATAATATTAGAAATGGAAGAAATTAGCAAAATGTTAGAATTTTATTGTTTGGCAAAAGTTTGGTTTGAGATGAGACATTATCCTTAAGCTTTTAAATTCAGAAAGTATCATATGGTAAGTTATAGAGGCTACAGTAGAGGCTTGGCTACTAGCTATTGTTTTATTGGAGTTGTGCATATGATGAGACACTATACTTGATATATGGAAAGTACTAGTATATATGGTATGATTATTCTTTAAAGGGTACCAACTCAATGGAAGAGCACCTACTTTACAAGTAGGAGGATGGTGGTTCGATTCCAACGTGCCCTAATATGACTAAACATATGACTAAATTAAGGACTAAATATATGACTAAAAAAAAGATGAAATAAACAACTAAATCAATGACCAAATCAATGACTAAATAAATGACCAAATCAAGGACTAAAATAGTTTAGTCATAAATTTGCTCGTGAGATAAGTGCCCGACACTAAACTAATGGTCATGTGATAAAAAAAAATCATTTATGTACAATTTTTAGTTGTTTGTTTAGTCATATGTTGTTGTTTTTGTACTAGTGAATGAAAGAAAAATCCATTATAAGAAAGAGTTTTCCAAAATATCTCTTGCTTGATTGCTGAATTATTACAATCTATATGAGAATATCCTCTCGATAACGTTCTTGCACTTACTTGTCCATGGAATTTTTCTATCCACCATTTGATAATTTCATCTGATTGATCTAGACTGCTCCATTTTGCAAAAAAACTTATTCTCCATTCTTTCTTCACCTTGATTTTTTGTTTCGAGGATCCTCCTTTCCCTATCATTGGATATATGATTTGTGATTATTTTCTCTTCTTGAATCTTCCCTATTTTCTTTGCAATCCATCCACCATTGTGAATTGATACTCCATTTACCCTAATGACAAATACTGACATATGATCAACTGAAGGATTATCATTTATGTCTCTGGCCCAATTTTCCTCTTCATTGTTGGATTTGTTTTGTGATTTTTTATTTACTTGCTATATTTTAGCTTGGATGTTCTGCATAGTTTGCAAATGCGAACTACGAAATTTTGTTCTACTATTCACTCACTTGTTCTCTTTATTAAGATTTATTTTAATACTTCAAAGTTATTGTAATTAATTTAATTTATAATTATTTATCTTATTAAATTTAATAACTATATTTTGCATTAAAAAATTATTTATTATAATTATCTTCTTTTGATACAAATATTATTGTTATATTCTTTTATTAGGATATTCTACTTTATTTTTTATTTATTCTAATTCTTTTTCTTCTTTAAGATTTAATTTTCATTAAGTTAAAGTTTATTTTAATTATTTATGTCTTCTTATGAAATTACAAATCAAAACTAAAAGATATCAGAACTATTTAATTTTTTATTTTTTGTCTTATCAAAATTTTATTCACTGTTTGAATTTGAATTTTGATTTATCTAATAAAATAAATTCCAATTAAAACCTAAATTTAAAGTTTGACCCAAAAAGCTAAAGAGCGAAACTAACTTTTGATGACTCATTTCATGTCATTAATTTAAGGATAACATGTGTTGCTAGCAATTTATCTTAGGGTAGCATATATATATATATATATATATATATATATATATATATATATATATATATATATATATATATATATATATATATATATATATATATATATATATATATATATATATATATATATATATATATATATATATATATATATATATATATATATATATAATATCCTTTTGTTTTTTAATCTCTTTATCTCCCCCTCTTTCATTGTCTCTATTTCTATTTCTATTTATCCCTCTTTCTATTTCTCTCTCATTCCATCTTTGCCCCCTCTTACCCCTCTATATTTTATAATTTATCTCTCTCTCTCTCTCTCTCTCTCTCTCTCTCTCTCTCTCTCTATATATATATATATATATATATATATATATATATATATATCTCTTTCTCTACCCATTTCTTTTTATTTCACTCCCATCCATTTGTTTATCTCCCCCTCCTCTCTATTTCTCCACATCTATTCATCTCACATTCCTTTCCTATTGCCCTCTCTATCTCTTTATCTCCATGTCTCTCCCTTTCTCTTCCAATTTATTTATATCTATCTCATTATCTTCCAATATATATCTCCCCTATTTATATAACCCTCTTTCCATATCTATTTGTTTATCTCTCTCTTTGTGTGTGTGTGTGTGTGGGTGTGTGCACACACACACACAATAAGTACTCCTCTATAGATATCTTTATATCTTCCTATGTATATCTCTCTATCTTTTTGCCTTTATATCTCCCTCTACCTCCCTCTATCTGTCTATATCTACTTTCTTCTCTATGTGACATAGTCAAGGATGGTTGATCCAATTAAGGACAGTCCAACCTTGTAGCCAACTACCAACATAGTGGAATAACACAACAAGATATGTTCAAATCAAATTTTCATTAACATGCCCCATTTTAAGACCTTCCGGGTTATGGCCAATTACAATCAAGAAACAGTTCTGTAAGATCAACAAAGATCCAATCCCAGCCCTAGCTAGTCTAGATCTGAAAACAATCAACAACTGATGGAAACCCTAAGACAAATTTGAACTTGAGCTCGCAAGCCTCCAAGCAATCTCCTTATCTCCAAGCAAACAACCATTAGCTCTACTACTACAAACTATCAAAAATCAATCTAAACTTCAAGATCTCGTAGGATCCAAGTCTAACTTCCAAATTCATATCCCTCCCATGTCCTAAACAGCTACCCCAAACACTCCTTAAATACTAATCTTCAGCCACAAGTCAGCTGGAAGAAATAATTAACTCCTACAAACAAATATTAAATGCAATACAAGTCGGCTCTCACATAGCCTTACAATTATTTAATTCTCCATATCGGCCTCAAGATCTACATAGGAGAATGCAATAAAAGCTACCAACAATAAATGCACCAAGTCAGCCAACCAAATCACCAAGAACTCCAATTGGTAAACCAGAACTACCGAGTGCTAGAGAAACAACCGAGCATCAGTGAAACAACTGATCAAGCCAAGCATCACTGAGAAAGCATGTCGACCGAATACTAAGGCATCACCGAGCATGAGTTCCACCAAGTACAAGAGGTTTCACCAAGTTCCTTCAACAACCGAGCTTCCTTCAATAACCGAGACCATCGGTTAAAGTTGCAACTAAGTAACATAGAACCAAAATAACACACCTCCATGTAGATTCACTGAGTACCCTAGAATGCCACTGCATGAGACACTCCAGGTTTGAAAAGATGTTCTCATATATTGGAAGAACATCTTCTAGGATTCAGCACATAAACCCTGAACTGGTTCTTCATATAAAAGTCCTCCAACTTTTCAACTTGCATACTCTTCCACTTCAGCTTCCTCTACCTTTTCAAGTCTTTCCTTGATAACACATAGGTTTGTTCTCCATATTGATCATCCATACCTTAAAGATCTAGCAACTCAAGTCGGCTACCAATACTCAGGCTTCTCCTACAAAGTGTTGTATCTAGAAAATACATCAAGGAAAACTTCCTATCATCTGTCTCAACAATAAACACATTCCTCGCACAATCATAAATAGCTCTGCAATCATATTGCCAAGGTCTACCGAGCAATATATGATAACTATTCATCTCCATAATATCACACAACACAAGATCCTTATACTAGCCAATCTGAACATCAAGAAAGCATTGTTCTCTCACTTCCAGAGTATGATCATCTTGCAACCAGCCAATCCTATAAGGATAAGGATGCTTCATTCTTTTCAAACCAAGTTCTTGAACCATGTCCTCAACAACAAGGTTATCAATACTACCACTATCAACAATAACATCACAAAGTTTACCTCTAGACTTGCACCAAATTCTGAACAAGTTACTTCTCTGACAAGGTTCCACCCTTGTAACAAGCAATGTTTTTCAAACTAGCAAGTTCTTAGATTCAAGTTCATTCTGAACATTCTCATTTACCACAATAGTTCGTCAGTCACCAAACTTCTTCTGCGTACACTCAAAAGAATGGTGTCCTTCTTCACCACAATCATAACAAGTACCCTTAAAGATAACTCTACATGTCTTCTTCTTCCATTCCACAGGTTTCTATTCATCTTCTGCAGTCGATTTATCCTTCATCGAGTGATCAATCTTTTCCTTCCCTCGGGGATTACTATTGTGTCTCATTTTCAACTTATCTTCTGCCTTTAGAGCATACTGATAAGCATCTTCAAAAGAATCAATTTTCAACATACCAAGCTCATCCTGAATATTGAATCTCAAACCATTCACATATCGAGCTACCTTTTCCTTACCAAGTTCTCTGTGTCTAGACTATATAGTAAGTTTGTAGAACTCCTCGGTATAATCTTCAATAGTCAAATCTTTTTGCTTCAAATTCTACAACTTCTTAAACAAGTCAAGCTCATAGTCAACAAGTATGAACTTAGCTTTCAATTTAGTCACCATCAACCTCCACCAATTGATCTTCATTCCACCTTTATCTTCTCTATCTCTTTGTAATTCTTTCCACCAAAGAGAAGCATGTCCTTTCAACTTAGTTTGTGCCAATCTTACCCGAAGAGGATCTTCAATTTCTTCAAGCTCAAAGAAGTCTTCTAATTCACCAATCCAATTAATCAGATTCTCAGGTTTCAAAGTACCAAAGAAATTAGAAAATTCCATTCGGTAACTACAACTTAACCGAGCTCCAGATCTATGCAACCGACCAATTCTATCTTCACTAGATCTATCTCTTTGGTCAACACCACTAGATCCAATAGCTTCAAAGTCTTCAGCAGCTTCCTCATAACCATCCTTAGTACCAACATTCTGAGGTACACCAGTCATAGCCCTCATGATCTCAGTGATCGTGTCATTCTTCATCAGCTCCATCTCCAATCTAAAATCAAATTTCATCTTCTCTGTAATCTTTGATTCTATAGCATCACAGAGATCTGCAATCGCTCTAGGTTCCAATCTTCTCAGAGGCATCCTTAAAGATAAGAAAACCCAAAGCAACAAAACCCTACACCAACCACCTTGTGACAACCTCCAAGTTGTATGCAAGTTAGATCAGCTTGCCACCTTGCATGAACAACTAGGTCAAGATTCCACAAGTTCTGTGCCATGGATCTGCAACTTAGATCATATGATCTCTTCGCCAACAAGGTCAACTTCACAAGATCAACCTTCGCTCAAGAACAACCTTCACTCAAGAACAACTTTCGCTCTAATACCACATGACGCAGTCAAGGATGGTGGATCCAATTAAGGATAGTCCAACCTTGCAGCCAACTACCAACACAACAGAATAACACAACAAGATATGTTCAAATCAAATTTTCATTAACATGCCTGGCTATAAGGCCTTTTAGGTTATGGTCAATTACAATCAAGAAATAGTTATGCAAGATCAACAAAGATCCAATCCTAGCCACAGCTAGTCTAGTTCTAAAAACAATCAGTAACCGATGGAAACCCTAAGGTAGATCTAAAATTGAGCTCGCAAGCCTCCAAGAAATCTCCTTGTCTCCAAGCAAACAACCACTAGATCTACTATTACAAACTATCAGAAATCAATCTGAACTTCAAGATCTCGCAGGATCCAAGTCTAACTTCCAAATTCATATCCCTCCCATGTCCTAAACAACTACCCCAAATACTCCTTAAATACTAATCTTCAACCACAAGTCAGCTAAAAGAAACAATTAACTCCTACAAATAAATATTAAATGCAATACAACTCGGCTCTCAAATAGCCTTACAATTATTTAATTCTCCATATTGACCTCAAGATCTACATAGGAGAATGCAATAAAAGCTACCAACAATAAATGCACCAAGTCAGCCAACCAAATCACCAAGAACTCTAGTTGGTAAACTAGAACTACCGAGTGCCAGAGAAACAACTAAGCACCGGTGAAACAACTGAGCAAGCCAAGCATCACTGAGAAAGCATTTCAACCGAGCACCAAGGCATCATTGAGCACAAGTTCCACCGAGCACAAGAGGTTTCACCGAGTTCCTTCAGCGACCGAGCTTCCTTCAATAACTGAGACCATCGGTTAAAGATGCAATCGAGTTACACATAACCAAAATAACACAAATCCATGTAGATTCACTGAGTACCCTAGAATGAGTACCCTAGAATGCCCCTACATCACTATGTTTATCTTTCCACATTTCTTCTTTCATCTATTCTTCTATCTCTATCTTGTTATATCTCTATCTCTCTACCATTGTATATCTCCCTCTCTCTATATCACATCCCACCCCCTCTCTCTCCCCATCTTTCCCTCTACTTTCTCCATCTTCATTCCATATTTTTCACTATCTATATCTCTTCACCCTCTCTCTTTTTCTCTTTCACTCTTTCCCTCTCTACATCTCTATCTTTCCATTCTATCTACACATCTCTTTCCCTCTTACCATATTATAGACATGATCTTTTCATAATAGGAATTTATTATCTTCCCAATTTAAATATTTTGTTTCAACTATGATTGGATTCTTGTAAGTGGATTCATATTTGAATTGAAGCTTTCACTTCTCACTTCAGAATTTTGTTGTACAAACAATATCATATTCTAAATGGCTCACCAATTGACATCATGTGCTACATAAATTTATACAAAAAATAGACCAATTACCCTATTTAACCTTCCAAACTTCTTCGCATAACATTAAAACCCCTTTATCTAAGCCCTTGACAATAGCCCACCAACTCCAAATTTTGAATTATGAATCCTCTAGCAGACATGGTCATTGTTTTTGGGGAGAAATATTCCTCCCCATAGCTAAACACCCCCCCCCTCCCCAATATGCATGTCAGGTCACATGATTCATATGGAGCCTTTGTGGAAGTGTCAGAGATTCCCCTGCATGTAAGTAATGTGGGTAAAGATGGCTTAAACAAAGCCTCTCATGGTAAAACTCCCTCTGACTCATCATAAAAGGTTGCCATTCAGAAGGATGTAGATTTAGGAAAAAAGGAGGGCAAGAATGGAGATTCTTGCAGCAAAACAACCTTTGCCTCCTCAAAACATGGTGTCAGTCATAAGGTTATGGAAGCGGGAAAAAGTAATGAAAAACCTAATTGGAAGGGGCCCCCTTATTGGACCCACACACTACCCTAGAATCGATGTTGTTCTAATTTAGTAAAACTAAGGAAGGAGAAGAGATATGCCTTCCTGATAATCTCATAGACAAGATCGCTCATCTCTTCATCTTGCAGTAGTTGGGAGATTCTTCTCCTTCTGTCCCTCCATTGATATGGCTAGGCAATGGGTGGTGGCTAAATGGAAGCTAAAAGGGAGCATACATCTCTTCTATGCTGAGAGGTCTCTTTCTATTTAATTTTACCACTAAGGATGACTTGGTCTTTGTCCTTTCTGGTTCCTAGGCATACGAAAAGCATGTTCTAATGCTCTTTAACTGGAGACCTAGTTTTGACCACTTTGTAGAGCTTAATCGACTGGCCCCAGTTTGGGTTAGATTGTCAGGCCTCCCACTTGAGTTCTAGGATGATCAGATTTTAGATGGGTTGGGAACTCTTTTAGCTACTATGTCACTGCTAATTTAGTCATGTTGGCTAAATCTAGGTTAAGTTATGCCCATTTTAGTGTTAATGTTTCCATTAACAAATATCTTCCAAACTTTGTAACCCTCAAATCAAGATAAAGTAAATGGAATCAACCCCTTATGTATGAAAATGTCACACTTTACTACCAAAAGTGTGCTAAGAAAGGCCACACAATTGTAGATTACAAAGTTGCAGCACCCAATGAGACCAAGCTAAAAGGGAAGTGCCCCCCTGCTTCATATGGTTTTGTGGGACAGAAAAGCCCAAGTAGCCCTACCATGAGACCTCTGGTCCAAATGATAAAAAAAACCCCTTGCATGGAGATAGAATATTACCCTTTCATGGAAGGGTTTATTGACCTAATGAAAACCCTAGTGGATCCCAATAAACAAGTGAACCTTGATCCTATTAACCATTTTGAAGGCCTTGAAGATGGTGAACTCCCAATTATGGAAAGCTATGTTTATCCCCTAATCCAACTACTACCTCTACGATGTGTGTGATTGAGAAAGGGAAAAATTTTCATCCTAAAGATGATAAGAGCTTGAAAAAATTTAGTGTCAAGAATAATACTAGATCCCAAAAGCTTCTAGATGTGATGGCAACCCTGGGTAGATTGAAGTAGTTGAATATGTTTTGTTAAGTCCCCACTTAAATCACCCAACAATGCTATGATTTTGGAAGAGATAGCCAAGTTTCTCATCATGTCTTCTATTGGAAGGCTTACCCCTTCCTGAAAATCATAGGAGGACAATGAGGAATGGTAGACATAAAAGAAGAAAACATGGACAAAAAAAGTTGTTGTGGCTACTGACAGAAAAGTTGGAAGACTATCAGATAGGGTGCTAAGGTAGAAAGCCATGGCTAAGGATATTTCCAATGGTCGAAAAACAATCTTGGTCGATGGTAACACTTGGGTTAAGAAATGAATTTTCTTTCATGGAACATTAGCGGATTGAATAGCCCCCAGAAGGAGTTTTCTATTAAGCAATATATTCTTGATTTGAATGTTGATATCTATTTGTTGTAAGAAGTTAAAATGACTTACCAATCTTTTTGCATGATTGTTGATAAAATTTGGTTGGGTGTTGCTTTCTATTATGTAGAAGCTATGGGGGATCTGGAAGAAATTGCTACCATGTGGAATCCAAACAAGATACACAGTCAATATTTATACTTTTTCTCAAAACTGTTTGGCTATGACACTCAATCTTGGTGATTGTAGTCAACATGTGCTCAATATTTATGCCCCCAATACTAGAGTTGGTAGGAGATTGGTGTGGGATGAAGCCACTGACTATATTATGGAAGATTAGAATGCTCTTTACATGATTGTTGGGGACTTTAATACACCCATATTCCCTTCATAAAAATTGTTGGCCTCATGGACTACACTAACAACATGGGGGATCTGACAAACATCATTAGTGTGACAAGTCTCTTTAATATGGACCTCGAAGGTATTCCTTTTACCTAGTCAAACAATAATAAATACAATCATCTTATCCAAGTCAAGCTGGATAGATTCTTAGTCTCCTCCAGATGAAATATTGGTTACAAATCCTCCCTCAAGGCCCTCACAAGGACTACTTCTAATCATAGTCCTCTTCACCTACTTTGGGTTAATAAACCTCACTCTTTCCACTCCCTTCCTGATATGAAATTATGTGGACTTCCCACCTAGACTTCGGAGATTTTGTGAGAATATTGTGGAATACTTTGATTTAGGGGACTGCTATGTTCAGAATCTTAGAGAAGTTGGATCTCGTCAAAAGAGAGGTGAAGGGATGGAATAAATCTACCTTTGTAGATATCTTCAAGAGAAAAAGGGATACGTATTCCAAGTAGGATCATATCCAAAACCTTATGGTTGTTGGTGACCATTCTCAATCTCTCGAACTTGAGGAAGAGGAATGTAGGAACAAATGGAAGGATAAGCTGGCTAAGGAGGAAATATACTGGAAGCAAAGGTTGATAATTTAGTAGCTAAAAGAAGGGGATAAAAACTTTTCCTTTTTCCACCGCATCACTAGAAATCATAGAACAAGGAACACAATTAAAAGCTTAATTGATGCTCAAACATATAAGAGCTCACTCATGACACCAAATTGGTCAAATTGCTGCCAATTTTTTCATCCAAATATATGAAAAAAGTGGTGGGAGGAGTAATGATGAGGTGCAAGATAGACTCTTGAGCCACCTCACAACTGCTATTGGAGATGGTGATAACATACAACTTATGTGACCTATTTCTGTAGAGGAGGTCTCCAATATTGTCTTTTTTATAGGGGCCTATAGGACTGTTGGTCCTGATGAGTTCCCCCCTACCTTTTTCCAGGAGTTATGGGACATTGTCAGTTTTGATGTCAGTAGGGAAGTGAAGGACTACTTAATAATAGGTAAACTACTGAAGAAGCTAAATAACACCTACATTATCCTTGTTCCCAAATATCATGACTCAAAGAGTATGTTTGATTTTAGACCTATAAGCTTATGTAATACCATTTATAAGATTCTCTCAAAGGTGTTGTTAAATAGGATAAAGTTGCTTCTTTCTAGGTTTATTAGTCCTACTAAAAAAGGCTTTGTGTTGGGTCAGAAAATCCTTGATGCTGCCATTGCCACTCATGAAATCATTTAGTCCATGGACAAAAGTAGAATTATAGGTATGGATTTTAATCATGACATCTCTAAAGCTTATGATAAAATTAATTGATGTTTTCTATACAAGACTCTCTTAAAAATTTCCTTCAACACAAAAGTTGTTGATATGATTCAGGAATTTGTGGAGACAGTGCACTTCTTAGTTCTAGTTAATGGGGTTCCTTGTGGTTTCTTTAAAGCTAAGAAAGGTTTGAGACCTGGGGACCCTCTCTCCCCATACCTATTTATCATGATTGAAAAATTTTCAAGTAGGAAATTCCTAAACTTGGATGCTAATGGGAGAATACAAAGGATTTTAAAGGCAGTCTATACTACCCCCCTGTATTACAACAATTTGTGAATGATACCTTTCTTTTTGGAAACTCCTCTACGATTGAGGCTAAACAATGGAGGTGCCTTTTATCTGATTATGCTACTGATTTAGGTCAATACTGTAAAGGATAAAATGTGGATGAGGTCCTAGAACAATGGTTTGCACATAAAAGAGACCCCAAAGCCAATATTTTACACTTACATGAAATTGTATTGATATGTAAATATAGATGATTAATATTGAAATGAATAAATAAAGGTACTTACCTCTGAAAAAGAATTCGCTGAAAACCCTATTAAACCATCTTAAAATTGTTGAGTCCTAAACTGAAATTGCGAGATCAATAAAACCCATAAATATTTTTCTGAGATGAGATCAAGTCAAATTTGACCCTCATAAAAGGTCAAAGGCTACATCTTTATTCTAAAGGTCGATTTTGACTTTGTTCGCAGATCTCAAAAGTTTGTCGAAAAGGGTATCCAAATCCGATCTCAGATCTAAAATTCTGCACATGTACCTGCAAGAAAAATGGTTTTGTTTGTTGGGGGGAAGGGGTTTGCCTCAGTCAAACCCCAATTTAGGAATTAACCTTGAAATTGAATTGAAATTGCTGGAATAAACAAAGTAAATGGAACAATTCACCTTGCTTGAGTTGAACCCCTTGTGGAGGATTCGCATCCTTGAATCCACAAGAATGGATGAATGTAGAATCAAATGTAAGATATCTCCAATCAATTGTCATTAGATCTTCAACACCAATCTTGAATGGATCTTGAATTTGGAAGAGGCTTGAATGGAAATGGAGGAATCTTCAACAAGAGAGCTCCATAGAGCTTGAATCCTTCAATGGCTACTAATGGATCTCCTTGATGAATTGGATCTTGAAGGCTTGAAGGCTTGAATGCTTGATCTTCTTGCTTGAGAGCTTGAGAGATTGTGAGATGAGATATGAGATGAATAAAATGAGAGAGGAAGGCTCCCTTTTATAGTGATCTAGGGCACAAGAGGGACCTCATAGAAATCAATAATTAAGGGCCCATGGCACAAAAATCTAGAGAGGTGCACATGGAGAGGAAATTAAATTAAAGTCTTGACACAAAACTCTAGGAGGGGACCACCCTTAATATAGAAATAAAATAATTATTTAAGAGCCTTGTCACAAAATTTGAGGTAAGGCCAACCCCAAAGTTAATTTGAGCATTAGGCACAAAACTCAAGAAAGGCTAATCTCCAATAATAAATTAGGATTCCTATACAAATATCGAGAAAGGTCCACCTCAAATATTAATTTGAGAATTCGACACTTAGTCTGAGAAATAGTGGCCCCGAAGAGGGAAAAGACAAGATTTTGATGAAATCCTAAAATTGGAAGCTAACCCCAAGGATACCAGACCCTAGGGTCAAGGATGAGGTCGACCTTGACCTAGGTTAGGGTCAAGGTCAACCTTGACCCTGAGGTCAAGAATCTTAGGTTCATAGTCTAAAATGATGGGAAAATGCCAGGAAGAAGTGGAAAATGGGGCAAAACAAGGGAAAAAGCTAGATCCAAGTCGAGTACCCATTCAAGGCATTCAACATGACCCCAAACCACTTACTCAGAGGGATAAACACTCTTATCATGGAAGTGCTTCCATTTTAAGACAATACATTAAGCCCCCACTTTAGCAAGAGTATGGACTCGATGCAAACTCTTGGTAAAGGAGATCACAAAGAAAAAGATAATCTTGTTGAAATCAAAGGGACAAAGGAATCCTCAAGCCCCCAGAGACTCGATTCTTCATCAACTCCAAGATTGCAATAAGAGAGACGTCACTAAAGAAAAGAGAGAAAAGGAGAGAGAGGAGTGGTTAGCTCACCTAGTAAGATGTGTGTATCTCGCTATGAACCACAAAAGGATAAGATGGCCTACCAAGAAAACACTTGATAGTCACCCCATAATGTTGTGTGCCTTCTGGTGGCTTTGTGCATGTATGTAATGCATCTTTTGACAACTTTTATAAAGTACACATGGATCCATCTTCTTGTATCACCATGGAATACAAAATGTGTGTCTCCTCTGGATTTAGCAACTTATGTGTGTTACCTTCGAAAGATTTAGCATATAGATGCATGTCTTTTCAGGATTTAGCAACTTATGTGTGTTACCTTCCAAGATTTAGCATATTGAAAAATTTGAAAAATGTGTCTCCTTAGGATTTAGCAACTTATGTGTGTTACCTTCAGAAGATTTAGCATATTTGAAATTGGAAATGCATGTCCCTTCAGGATTTAGCAACTTATGTGCGTTACCTTTCGAGATTTAGCATGATGCAAAATAAAAGGTTAGAACAAAAATACATAATATAGAGCGAGGGAGGCCGTATATATGCCCCCCTCCTTAATATGGAAAAAACATACTATTTTGACATGTTAAGGAAAGAAAAGAACAAGGATAAAGCCCTCTTCAACATCAAGACAATATCCATAGACAACACCCAGTCCAAACCAAGAAGGTCATAGCTCCTATGAGGCTATGGAAGGGACAAATGCAAAGAGATATCATGCAAGAAGTGAAAAAGTAACCCTTGCGAGGGATAGCACACTGTTCAGCTTCCAAGGTTAGAGATACATCAACCATGGAAACCCAATGTCAAACAAAAAAATTGTTTGTGATCAAGGACAAAGATCCTTAATGCAAACCAAAATTTTCATGTGTTATTGGATATCACATAATAGATAAATACTGCTTAACCAAGGAAAGGGGTGAATCTCGGAAAGATAGAAAAGAAGGAGATGACATCCTTGCCCCCCAAGTGTAGGAACAAAGATGGAAGGGGACCTATTATGTCGCTCACAATGCTATGCAAGACAACGAGACCCCAAGGATTAGGCTAACATTGTTTAGATAATGTGGAGCTCCACAATAGGAACATAAATGTTATTTAGAGAAAATAGGATTGAAATACAACTCATTTCCACATGATATATAAATAACCTTACTATCAATGAGCTGCCTAATCTTATAATGTAAAGCTTGACATTCATGAAATCTATAATATAAACAAAAAGGAAGAGTCTTGAAGTGTTGACTACGTTTCTTTTTGCATTTAGGTCTAGTAATCATCTTAGCATGAAGGAGTTTAGGCAAAAGAACTTATTGGTCAAATTCCTTCATAGGTTCATCATGTTTTGAAGTGTTATTTGAGATGTTGTTAACATTGATTTGTTTTCGAGGACTAAATCCCAATCCATAAGAATGCTCATGCCCCCCAGTGTGTAAGGGTATTTGAATTCCCTGATTATGCTTACCACATCCTTGACCATTAAATCCTTGTATAACTAGGAAGTGATAACCAAGACCATAACAAGAAGCCATATCAGAAAGAGTCAATGGAACTTCAGCAGTCACAATATCATCCTTAGTAGATTTGATAGATTCATTGTGGGTAGAAGTAGCGACAAAGTTATTATGAAGGGCGTTAGAAGTAGAAGTAAAAACTCGTTGTTCAAATTCTCTTTTTTTCTTCATAAAATCAAGATCATTAACCTTATACTCTCCAATAAAGGTATGATTAAAATCCAAGGTTTCCCAATCATCATCAGGAAGAGCATTAGAGGAAGAAGGATAATTATTAAGAATAGGAGTAGTGTGAGTTTGAATATTCAGACAAGGATTAGGTGCATCATCCACATGAAGTGAATACATCTTGTTGTTATGTATAAACTTGAATTTATGGTGAAGGGTGGAAGGAACGACATGCATCTCATGCAACCAAGGTCTACACAAAAGAAGGTTATAATTGAGAGGTCTAGGCATAACATGAATAGGAGTATTCAGGATTACCAGTCCTACTTTGATAGGTAAGGTAATGATGCCTAAAGTGTTCTTAGAAATGTTATCAAAGCCACGTATAGAAACATTGTCAGGTTGAATAGTTGAAAGATCGACATTAATCACTTTGAGCATGTCCATGCTACAAACATTAAGCCTAGATCTGTTATCAATCAAGGTCCTATGAATGATACTTTTATTGATAGAAACAACAACCATAAGAGCATCATACTGATTTTGAACTTCTTTAGAAGGTAAATCCTTTTGAGTAAATACAATATCAGGATGACCTGGGGTAGCATGTATGCATTGTAAGAAGTTATTGATGTTCTCTTGATTAGGAGGTGGGGTAGGAAGAGTTGCTAGATCTTTTTGCAAGGCTCCATAGTAGGTAGGTGAAGTTTGAAGAAGCTCCCATAAAGAAATCTTGGCAGCAGTATTTTGCAATTGGTTTATCAAATCATACTCCTTACTAGGAAGATGGGGTGGAGGAGGAATAATAGGTTGAGAAGGTTGCAAAGAAGTAGAAACTAGCAGATTAGGTTGACAATTATTTCTTGTACGATATGTGTGAGCTATAGAATCTTGATCATTGAAGAACTCCATAGGTTTACCTTTGACATTAATGCGAGGACAACCTTTGACAATTAACAAGGGTTTAGGATAAATCATTTTAGTTGTCTCAACACTACAAATAGATTCACAAGAAGCAAGAAAAGAGGACATCCTAGGAGGAGATAAGGTAAGATCTTGATTCTACATAGGATCATTACTAAAAGGGAGAGCATTAAGGGAATTCATATTATTCTCCACTAATGCCTCATCACTAGAAGGAATCTCAAATGGAGGTAAAGGATCTATACTATCATCTTCTTTCACTAAAATGTCTACATGTGTTTTAGAAAAAGAGTTATCATCATGTATCAATATGTCATCTATTAATAAATCACCCTCTTGTATCAAAGATTCTTTGTGAGGAGGGGATAAATCAATTTCATTATCCAAGGGATCATCCACAATGGTGTCATGCAGAAGAGAGTAATCAACATCCAAATCCAAAGGTTCATCCTAAATAGGAGGATTATCATCCCTACCAATAAAGCACATTGTAGGGTTGCCATAATTCACTAAAGCTTGATCCCTAGAGGGGGAAGAAGGATATCTAGTAGGAGAAGAATTAACATCAATCCTTAACTCCTCTCCATAAAGAGAAATATGACGGAGATCACATGTAATAAATGAAGTCTTTCTAGGTGTAACGCCATGCAATGTTTGAAACAACTTACACATCATGATAACAAATAAAGAAATGAATATAAAATAGATTTAGTTATATCCAAATGCATTCAAATGAAAATCAAACACAATAGGGAATCTAATTCCACCAAAGATAAGAGATTTATATGCATATAATATCTAACATAAAATGTAAATCTAACACCACAAAAGAAAGAGTTGTCTATCGTGGGTTCACCAAAATGTAAAGGATAAAATATGGATGAGGTCTTGGAACAATGGTTTGCACATAAAATAGACCCCAAGACCAATATTTTACACTTACATGAGATTGTATTGATATAGAAAGTAAATATAGATGATTAATATTGAAATGAAGAAATAAAGGTACTTACCTCCAAAAAAGAATTG
Organism: Chamaecyparis obtusa; assembly: GCA_027943335.1. Classification (NCBI taxonomy): domain Eukaryota; kingdom Viridiplantae; phylum Streptophyta; class Pinopsida; order Cupressales; family Cupressaceae; genus Chamaecyparis; species Chamaecyparis obtusa. The sequence continues at coordinate 367,736 of BSBK01002765.1, read as the reverse complement.
GTTGAAAACCCTGTCAAACGATCTCAAAAACTGTTGATTCCCGCAACCCTAAACTGAAACTGCAAAAGCTCTTAAATAATTATTTTTATTTCTATATTAAGGGTGGTCCCCTTCTAGGGTTTTGTGTCAAGACTTTAATTTAATTTCCTCTCCATGTGCACCTCTCTAGAGTTTTGTGCCATGGGCCCTTAATTATTGTTTTCTATGAGGCCCCTCTTGTGCCCTAGATCATTATAAAATGGAGCCTTCCTCTCTCATTTTCTCCATCTCATATTCACTTTCATGATCAAGCTCTCAAGTGCAAGCAAGCAAGCATTCAAGAATTCAAGCCTTCAAGCATTCAAGCATTCAATTCATTAAGGAGATCCATTAGAAGTCATTGAAGGATTCAAGCTCTATGGAGTTCTCTTGTTGAAGATCCATCCATTCAAGCCTCTTCCTATTCCAAGATCCATTCAAGATTGGTGTTGAAGATCTAAGGACAATCGATTGGAGACATCCTACATTTGATTCATCCATTCTTGTGGATTCAAGGATTCGAATCCTCCACAAGGGTTTCAACTCAAGCAAGGTGAATTGTTCCATTTACTTTGTTTATTCCAACAATTTCAATTTAATTTCAAGGTTAATTCCTAAATTGGGGTTTGACTGAGGCAAACCCCTTCCCCCAACAAATAAAACCATTTTTCTTGAAGGTACAAGTGCAAAATTTTGGATCTGAGATCAGATTTGGATACCCTTTTCGATGAACTTTCGAGATCTGCAAACAAAGTCAAAATTGATCTTCAGAATAAAAATGTAGCCTTTGACCTTTTATGAGGGTCAAAGTCGACCTAATCTCATCTCGGAAAAATATTTATGGGTTTTGTAGATCTCACATTTTTGGTTCAGACTTACGAGAATCAACGGTTTTTGAGATCGTTTGACAGGGTTTTCAGCTGATTCTTTTTTGGAGGTAAGTACCTTTATTTATCCATTTCAATATTAATCATCTATATTTACTTTTCATATCAATACAATTTCATGTAAGTGTAAAATATTGGCTTTGGGGCCTCTTTTATGTGCAAACCATTGTTCTAGGACCTCATCCACATTTTATCCTTTACATTTTGGTGAACCCGAGACCTCATCCACATTTTATCCTTTACATTTTGGTGAACCCGAAATGTTGGGTTCACCAAAATGTAAAGGATAAAATGTGGATGAGGTCCTAGAACAATGGTTTGCACATAAAAGAGGCCCCAAAGCCAATATTTTACGCTTACATGAAATTGTATTGATATGGAAAGTAAATATAGATGATTAATATTGAAATGGATAAATAAAGGTACTTACCTCCAAAAAAGAATCAGCAGAAAACTCTTTCAAACGATCTCAAAAATTATTGATTCTTGCTACTCTAAATTGAAACTATGAGATCTACAAAACCCAAAAATCTTTTTTCGAGATGAGATCAGGTCGACTTTGACCCTCATAAAAGGTCAAAGGCTACATTTTTATTCTGAAGGTCAATTTTGACTTTGTTCACAGATCTCAGAAGTTTGTCGAAAAGGGTATCCAAATCCGATCTCAGATCTGAAATTCCACACCTGCACCTGCAAGAAAAATGGTTTTGTTTATTGGGGGGAAGGGGTTTGCCTCAGTCAAACCCCAATTTAGGAATTAACCTTGAAATTGAATTGAAATTGCTGGAATAAACAAAGTAAATGGAACAATTCACCTTGCTTGAGTTGAAACCCTTGTGGAGGATTAGAATCCTTGAATCCACAAGAATGGATGAATGTAGAATCAAATGTAGGATGTCTCCAATCAATTGTCTTTAGATCTTCAACACCAATCTTGAATGGATCTTGAATTTGGAAGAGGCTTGAATGGAAATGGAGGAATCTTCAACAAGAGAGCTCCATAGAGCTTGAATCCTTCAATGGCTACTAATGGATCTCCTTGATGAATTGGATCTTGAAGGCTTGAAGGCTTGAATGCTTGATCTTCTTGCTTGAGAGCTTGAGAGATTGTGAGATGAGATATGAGATGGATAAAATGAGAGAGGAAGGCTCCCTTTTATAGTGATCTAGGGCACAAGAGGGGCCTCATAGAAAACAATAATCAAGGGCCCATGGCACAAAACTCTAGAGAGGTGCGCATGGAGAGGAAATTAAATTAAAGTCTTGACACAAAACTCTAGGAGGGGACCACCCTTAATATAGAAATAAAATAATTATTTAAGAGCCTTGTCACAAAATTCGAGGTAAGGCCAACCCCAAAGTTAATTTGAGCATTAGGCACAAAACTTGAGAAAGGCTAATCTCCAATAGTAAATTAGGATTCCTATACAAATATCGAGAAAGGTCCACCTCAAATATTAATTTGAGAATTCGACACTTAATCCAAGAAATAGTGGCCCTAAAGAGGGAAAAGACAAGATTTTGATGAAATCTCGAAATGAAAAGCTAACCCCGAGGATCTCGAACCCTAGGGTCAAGGACGAGGTCGATCTTGACCTAGGTCAGGGTCAAGGTCGACCTTGACCCTGAGGTCAAAAATATCAGGTTTACAGTCCAAAATGCTAGGAAAATGCCAGGAAGAAGTGGAAAATGGGGTAGAATAGGGGAAAAAGCCAGATCCAATTCGAGTACCCATTCAAGGCATTCAACATGACCCCAAACCACTTACTCAGAGAACTAAACACTCTTATCATGGAAGTTCTTCCATTTTAAGATGATACAAACACATAAACTATACCAAAAGTAACCTCTATTTCTTTAAAATTCATGCAGATGTGTAGGCTAAGATTCTTAACATCTTTGGCTTCCAACCAACTAGCCTACCTAGGACCTACTTGGGCCTTCCTTTAACTGTCAAAGATGTGACCCCAACCTTCTGGAATACCATCCTTGAAAGAATCCAGAAAATACTGGCTGGATGGAAAGGAGAATTCCTAAGTAGTTCTGGGAAGCTCCAACTCCTTGTTGCCTCACTCCAGGGCATTCCAGTCTACTTCCTTTCTCTATTCAAAATATATGGCTCTATGGAAAAAAATTGAGAAGATCCAGAGAACATTCCTTTGGACTGGCATGGAAGAGAAGCACCTATCCTTGGTAAATTGGGATTTTTTGTGTTTACCAAAGTCTATAGGAGGGTTGGGAATTAGAAAGATAAACACCTTGAACAAAGCTTTGATGGACAAAGTTGGGTGGAATCTAGAAAAAGGTGTTTTTGATTGGTGTAATATTATTCGAGTCAAGTACTTGGAACATGAACCCTTCTATAGAAAGATAAACTCAAATGGCCTTCTAACTGGATCCAAGATATGGAACAACATTCTCAAATATAGACCCATAGTTAGAGAAGGATTAAAGTGGCAAATGGGGAATGGTAGAAAGAACAAATTTTGGGAGGATAAGTGGATTGAGGAAAAACCTCTAGTGAAAACTCATTTTTGTCAACTAATGAATATCCTAAAAGGCCAGGTTGGTGATTTTGTTGCTGATTATATTGATCCAGGAGGAGGAAAATGGAAAAACATTCTTATGTGCTTTGATGATTGTCTTGACCTCATGCCTAAAGCTCTGGAACTTCAAACCCTCCTTCACAATCTGAGAATTCCTGTATCAAACTACGATGATATTTTTATTTGGAGGGAGATCCACTATGTGGAATTCATTGTCAACTACCTATATATAATTTTTGAAATTCAATAGAGACATTGGTTGTTGGAAGAAAGTTTGGAACCCATAGTTAGTACCAAAAATTTTATTCCTTTTGGTGGGTTCTAATGCATGGAAAAGAGTTGACACGAGATAATCTAAGAAGGAGAAGCTTTCATATTCCCAATAGATGTATTATCTGTAAAATGGATGAAGAAACTATCAACCACCTCTTCATCGACTGCCCTTTTTCTATGCACATGGGTATGTGCAAGATCATGGTATGCCAAACTAGGCCCTTAAGTGGCAATGAAAATTCAAAAAATCAAGTTTAGGCAAGTTGACATAAAAAAATTGAACAAGCTATAAATATTAAATATCAAAAATATCTAAGAAGGGAATCTTTAGAAAATTGAATTTAGATTCTAAGATACTAGGCCTTTTTTGAAAAACAATTATTCTATATATGTTTTAAATTTTAAATTTTAATGTAGTAGTATGAAAATTTTAGGAAAAAATAAGTAGGTGTATGTCTAACCACCTTAAACATAATCAAATGACAATATTTTTTTACAAGATTATAGATATAAGTAGTAGACTCATGTCTGGATGTGACACATTTTTAAAAAAATTTATTTCCTAGTAAATAATTAATTATGATTTTTCTTCTACAACTTTTCCAAAATACAAAAATTCTTGTGTCTGACCATGTTAACTTAGTCTAAACTTTATCAAATTGATTTTTATTTTTTATTTTTCTTGTAGTAGGAAAATCATAGAATGTGACACATGTTTTGGATTTTCAAAAATGTTATACAGTTTGAAAGTTATAGATATTTATCAATAATTCTGTCAATCAGGACTAGAAAGATAACAAGTAGGTGTATGTCTAACCACATTAAACAAAATCAAATGATAATATTTTTTTATAAGATTCTAGATAAAAGTAGTAGACTCATGTCTGGATGTGATGTATATTTTTTCCAAGTAAATAATTAATTATGATTTTTCTGCTACAATTTTTTTTGAATATAAAAACTCTCGTGTCTGACCACCTTAACTTAGTCTAAACTTCATCAAATTGAAATAATTGTTTATTATTATTGTATTAGGTGAAGCATAGAATGTGGTGTATATTTCAGATTTTAAAAATGTTATATTATTTGAAATTTATAGTTGTTTTTCAAAGATTCTATCAATTAGGACTTCTTTTTCACATCGCCATTTTTTAGCATACCATGATCCTACATATACCCACATATGGAATAAGATCCTCCAAAATTTTAACCTTCAGTGGGTATTCCAGATGGATATACACCAGTTTGTCTATGGTTGGTCTCCACCTTCAAGCCATCCCCTAATTAAATAGCTATGGAGGAAAATCCCTCCCCACATCTATTGGAGTATCTGGAAGGAAATAAATAATCAAATTTTCAAAGATTCTGAAAGCCTCCCAGACAATGTCTTCAATAGCTGTTGTAAGATGATTATGGAAAATACATATGTTACAAAGTGGAAAACTCCTTCTAACCATCCCACTAGAGATGACTGTTGGATTGTTGACCAATGGAAACTCCCCCCAGAGTTCAAAGCCTTCAACAACACCAGAAACATTAATAGATGGAATATCAAATGGGAGTCCCCAAGCCCATCATGGTACAAGTTAAACTTCAATGGGACAACTAACAATGTTTGGCAAGTGGGAGGAGTCATAAGGGACCTCTATGGTTAGTTTATTGTTTCTTACTCTGGCAGATTGAAGAATCACATTGTCAACCAAGCATAGGGTATGGCTCTCTTGTGGAGACTTAAATTCACCCTTGCTATTGGCATCAGACAGTTAGAAGTCGAGGGTGACTCTAAGTTGAGGGCCATTATGGGGTTTACTTTTACTATCATCTTCCTTTTCTTAATCATCTTAGGAATAGGAACCTTATTTCTATCCCTTTCTTCCTTCTGCATTCTATGGAGGCTAATGTTAAAGATATTGTTGAGGCTCAAAGCTAGGGTAGGAAGTATACCATACTTCATCAAGGTTTAATCTACCATTTGTATAAGTTTCACTTGGCCTTTTGTCCTCCTCATTCTATCTCTGTCCAAAATGATTTTGGCTCCTAGTCTCCCCCAGCTGCTAGTATCATTCCTGACCATGGGTGCTCGAAAAAACTGAGGCTAAAGAACCCTAGCCTTAAAATGTAATTTGGTCCTTTGCATGATACCCCTCTTCTTCGGACTGTTGATAAACATAAGGGTAAGAAAAGAGCATGTCCCCTAGAGGACTCCAAACCCACTCAACCCAAAAAATCCAAGTTTAACATCCAATAGATTGACTCTGATGTTGAGATCACTGATGAGGCCAACACCCCATGTCGTTCTACATGACTTGCTATCAAACCGTTTGTTAAAGAAAAAACCCTAAAAGAGCCTTCCTCTTCTACTGATACAAAGGACACAAAGAGTGGGGAGAAAGATGAAGATACCCCAAAAAAATCGCCCCTTCACCCATTGCCAACAGGTCCACCCATGTTTCTGAGAGCCCTAATATGTCCGTCAATTTGACCCCTAAGCCCATAACTCATGCGATTCTCCCTCCCCTACCTAGAGGATAGAGAAAAATGTTATTGTGGAAAAAGCCAATAGGATCAAGGAGGATACTGACTACAAATTGGTTGATTTGGAGAGGAAGTTGAATGGGCTGGATGGGAAAATGTATGACATTATCAACAATACTAAAACCATGGGGATAAGAGGATTCAGGAAATTAGTTGCTTCGCATTGAAGTTCATGCACAATTCGATCACCACCCTCTGTTTGCTACAGGAGAATATCCACAAAGGTAAGCTGAGTGAAAAGGAAGATTATAAAGGCATGTTCAAGTTCCTCACCGAAGATTGGGCAATGATGTTGCTTTCCAAGCTCAACCATAGAAAAATGAATTAATGATGGTTTCTATTTAGTGGTTTTTTGGGTTGTTTGGTGGCCTCCATGGCCAAGTAGTAGTTATGTTTATGTGTTTACTCTCAGTTGGTTTTTTTGGACTCTTATTATTATTTCCCTATGTGGCATAGTATAGTTTTTATTAAGACTCTCATAAACTCTAGTAGTTTTATGACTTATAGTTTTAATATAGTTAGTAGTTTTATGATTTTTGATAGAGGAAAGTTTAGGTGGCTGTTAATGTGTTGATATTTTGCTAATAGTGTTTAATCTGTTGATGATTCTCTGATGATTTGTAATTGGACATCCCCCTAGTTTTGGCTACTTTATATATAAAAAACTTTCCAAACTTCTTTGGCATGCCCATTACACATCAAGGTGTGATTGCTAGTTAATATTAAATTGTTATGAAGATATGATTATATTATTAGGTTCTAATATATTTTTGACATTATTATTTTTTATGTTTGAACAAAACTTTCTACAAAAGCAAAAAATAAAGCTTTTGGTATCAAGTTATTATTAAATGTATGTTTTTATTAATGGTCATTTTTGCATCCATATGCAAGGGAGCTAAAGGACACTCAGTTCAATAACAAATCCATGTTGTAGGCACCTAGAATACATGAATCAATGAGTTTTAGGTCCACAAGTCCATTAGTCTATAGGACCAAGAGCAATATTGTAAACATTTTTCAAGTTCTTTTCATTGTTAGCCCTTCTGTAGTGGATTTTGATCAAGAAGTCTGTAGTTTTGTGAAGTCTTGCCTCCATAAATAGCTCATTTGGACTACTCACCTTCAAACTGTCCTTATATTGTGTACAAATATCCTCACATGTTGCATACACAAAGATGAAGTGCCATTCAATTTCCACAACTCCTTTATTGCAAAAAAGACAGGTCTTTCATCCCACACTTAGGGACATTCCATCTACTTGTCGCACACCTAAGATGGTGGGACCTAGTTCTCATTTGTGCAACTGGAAGTCTAGCCTTTCCCTTAATTGTCGCTATTAGACAGTCTTTTTCATCATGCTCACCCAAAAGGTTAAATTCTTTGATATAATTATCGATTACTTTGTCCACATGAAAGTTCTAAATTTATGAAAACAAACTTTTTTATCTCTTCGTTATTGGGGGAACAATCTTGCAAATTTGTGTGCATATGTGAATGTAATAGGCCATAATTACTATAGAAAACAATATAATGAAGCCTCCATTCCACGTGGAGACATCTAAGTTGACAAGAATTCATTGACTGCAGCCAATAAGAGCGCGAGTTAGATGAAAGGATGACCATTCCTTATCTAATGCCTTCAACGTGCTACGTGTCTCACCTACGAACAAAAAAGCAAACAGATATGAAACTCGTACAGCTCGGGGTTTAACGAGCCAAAAAATAAAGAAATTTTTTCTGTGTTCTTCCTTATAATTTTTTTTTTGGTAGGAGAGGAATCGAACCGCCATTGTCTGGCCAAATTTGAACTGAACACGGCATTATAAAAAATTGTTTTAGTCAAAAAAATATGGGCTGTAACGAGTTAGTTGAGCTTAAATATTTGGGGTTTTGATGTTTAGTCGGAAAGTTCCTGAATCTTCTGCAATGTCTACAACGTTTTAGCTGGAAAAGTGTTGTAAAGGACTTCCATGAAATAGATTAGTGTTTTCTTAATTTGAAGAAAAATGTTCTCGTAAAGCTTTGTTTGGAATTGACCTGGGACAATTCCTATATTGTTTGTGAGCCTAAAGCTTCCCAGAAAAGGCCTGCCGATTCATTTACTATTTAATGAATTTGATTGAGAAGAGGGTATTTTAAAGCTTTTTCCCTTTGTAAAGCAATCTTTGAAGAACTAATGGCGGAAAATTGAAATACTTAAAACTGTAGTTGATTACAGAGCGTGAATATGCAGAGCAAGGATAGCCTAGCATATTAACATCCGGCGTACAGTGTTAATGGTTTCAGATTTGCTGGTGCGGATTTCAATTTTGCAGCCTTAGATTGCAAGGCGTTGAGGAGGAATTGAATTTTTAATTTGTCATTCATTATCTTTCTGGGTGAAGTAATGGCCAATTCTGGCGTCATGAGACACAGGGTTTACAGCCAATCCTTCAATATGGTTCGCCATAGGGACGCCTGTCAAGATTTGTCGTCTAATAAATTTTCCAAGAAATTATGGCCATACAACGAAAAGCCGGCTGATTTTTTGAGTGAAATGGACAAATCAAAGAGTAAATGTGGTTTAGAAAATTCTGAATATGTTGAAGATAACAGCTGGGGATCAGTATCTTTGTCAGTTGTGAAGATTGTTGTGTGTTTTGTGGCGATGATGGCTACTACTGTTGTGTGGGCTGTAATAATGATGGTTCTGCTGCCATGGCCTTGTGCGCGGATCAGACAAGGAAATATTTATGGCCACGTTACTGGAAGAATGCTGGTACATCTCTTTACCCAACATTTCTCTTCTCGATTGATCTATGTTTTCCCTGATAATTTTAATTTCAAGGCACCTTTACTATTTTCACAAAACTGACTTCTGATGGCTAGTCCGTAGAGTATATGGCTTTTAATTTTGAAATGATTGATGATGAAATGTTCTTTTGATTTCCATTTTTTCCCCATATATCCTTCGAAAAAACCTCCTGCGGGAATCTTGAAGTCAGGCATTTGTCTATTTAGCTTGTTATCATCAACTATAACAATTGAGGGTTGCAAATCCTTGAGCTGGGAGAGCATTGGCTCAACCAGGCCATTCTATTTAAGCCTGATATCTGTCAAATTTATGTAGTTTGAGAGGGAAACTGAGGTTATTCTCATGTCACCACAAATGTGTCAGACTATCGTTATCCCAACAAATCAATTGAACCAAGAGAGACAGGGTGCTCCTTGGTTATTCAATTAGAGAATCTCTTGTCAGGTCCATAGAAAGTCAGGGGAACGGATCCTGAAAGTTTGTTATATGCCAATTCCAACGCAGATAATTGAATCATCTTCCCAAAATGTCTGGTATAGGTCCATCAAGATTAACCTGGGACAACGACAAATTTACCTGGTGATATTCCATCCTTAAGTGCATCGAGATTATTGTACTCCAGAGATAAATTCTGCAAAATGGTCTATGCCACAATGAAATCAATAGCAATACACAGAATGAAATACTGTTTCCAGGGTTTGTTAGCCCATTGACAACAGTTGGGCATGCCAAAAGCAATACACAAAATGCAACAGAAAATAATACCACCGATCTACATCTCCTGTATTCAATGAAGTTCTCTGGATCGTCTGACAGACTAGTTGTAACTGAATTCTCTTGCTTCTCAACAAGTGACATACAACTGCATCCATGTGAACCCTAATGATCAAAAGAAAGAGTATTTGGGCACTTGAAATTTCATGTATTTTCATCTCTGTTTCTGGTGGAAGTCTGTGACCCAAATCTAACCCAGGGCTGAAATGGGTTCCCTACCATTCATTACCTTATGCATTCTACATTGCAACCCTCACCACAAAACCCCTTTTCTATCCCTCACCACAAAACCCCTTTTCTATCTTTCCCTAACATAATCTAATAATAACATTATACGCACTAGATATTGAACATTACCCAGCAATCTGAAACAAAAAGTACAAAAAGAAGGGAGGTAGGAGGTATCAAAAACCACCCAGCTATAAGGAAGGAAATCCAAACAGAAACGGGACATTAGACATCACTCAGCAGTGAGATTTGAAAAAGTTCAAGATGCAATTGAGTTTAATCATATGTATGTACATTGCAAATCAAAATGGGTTCTGAGGTTGAAAAGGGAACTCGGTACCATTATAAATCTCTCTGCTGACATATCTAAATTGATTTGAAAATCGCTGTAACCCGTGACAGATGAAAACCCAAAAACACTTCAACCTAAACGGAGAGGTAATAGTCAAGTTAAAAAAATGTTGGATAGTAAATCTCTGGTCCAGCGAGAGTACCCAGGACGCTAGAGAGTAGGCTTATGCACGCTAGTCTTAATCCTTGATGAGCTGTATATCACACTGTTGGGTCTTTGAACATGCGGCCACTTAACCTATAAAACATTACCCCATCACTAAATCATGAGTATGACACCCATCAGATAAAAACAGGCGTATACAGTTCTATGGATCATTAAAAATATATATTTCATCTGATATTCTATGGAAAGTCAACTTTTTTATTGTTTAATTAAAATCAACATTCGTTTATTTTGATGTGAAATGGGGAGGGGTTTTTCATCTCAGAAAGTATGGAAAGTAAGAGTACATTCTTTTTAGTGGGATAATGGAATCAGGAAAATATTTTATTTTAATGTGAGTTTTTAACATTAGAGCACTTTAACAGTTTATTCAATAAAGAGACTATTGAGAAGATAGGTATTTTTCATCTCTTTGAATAAGAAAAAACTAAAATATAAAAGATTAAAATAACAAAATTGACTGCTCATAGACTACTTGTAACCTCTGAATATATCACTATCTATCTATCTATCATATCAATCTTCTCCAATCAATTTTATAAAGTTAAATAAAACATATTAATGGAAAATGACAATTAGAAAAAAATTAGTAGTAGAGGTCATTCCACCCATCAAATAAAAACAGATGTGTACAATCTTATGAATCATTAAAAATATATTTCAGTTGATATACTATGGAAAGTCAAGATATTTATTCTTTAATAAAGAACAACTCTCATCAATTTAGTTGTGAAATGGGGATGGGAAAAAACCCAAAAAAAGCCTTGAATAAAGGATATACATTTTTTTGTAACAATGGGACACTGGAATCAAATGAACACGGGATTGTAAAATGTGAGGTCTTCAAGGACATCATAGATGAGCATACCAAAATAATGACAAGTGTTTCTTGACATAGTTTAAAAAAAAAAAAGCTATTAAGAAAATAAGGATATCTATCATCTTTTTGCATAGAAAAAAGAACAAGATTGACTGTCCCATATACTTTTCTAACGTGTGAACATTTAATATCAATATCTAACTATCAATCATATAAATTTATAATTTATTGATTTAACCATATCACTTTAAAAATACCATTTTCTCCAATCAATTTCATCAAATTAAATAAAACATATTAATAAAAAATTACAATAACCCTGAGTAACAAGATTTACCTATTTGTCCTATAATTCCACTCATGTATTTGGTTTTTTACTCTAGACATTATTACTCTGCTTCTCCTCCCCTTAAACCTCAGTCATATAGTCCCTGTTAACAATACACCAAAAAAAAATGTTTTTTTTTTTTTTTTTATTGCATTATTTTGGATAAGGTAGTCTTATGTTCAGGTGTTTCATGCTATGCTCAACACCAATGAGAGTGATTTAGGTTCAAACTGGTTCAAACTTCATAAAGAAACAACAACAATCAATTCTCTATGGATGGAAACTGGGTGGCCTATGATTTATGAGTTTCATCTGTACTCACTGTTGTAATTTCTTGTCACGTTTATCTTGGCTGTACTGCGTTTTGTGGCTCCTATATTCCTGTCATTATGATGGAATGGGCTTTGCTACTAAGATGCGTTTTGTCCCTATTTGCTCTTGATAGACATTTTTATGAACTCTGATTTTATGTTCTGATGTAATCTTTAAGTCTTTCCACAAACAATAAATACACAAAAGAGGTCCCCTCCATATTTTGTTTGTCTCTGAAATTGATATTGATCACGAAAACCCTTGAATTTAAGTTTTATATTGGAAAAGCCCCATTCACGAAAGCGATTGATAAAAACCCACCATAAGAGAGGTCCTGTAGTACGTTTAGCTTTACTGAAAAAGTCATTGTAATAGGTATTTAAATAGTGTGAGCACACATTTTCTACAATAATAAAAAGTGCGTACAAAGGTTCATATAAGGTTGATAAAACTTATATTTTTAAATAACAATTGTACTTCGTTAAATTGGATAGTTTTTTATAACTTGAAAAAATTAGGAACTAATGATATAAAATTAATTGATATCTATTTAAAAAGAGTGAGATAACTAGATGACATTCCTTCTATATATATTAAGCATCGTTTTCAATTTTTTATAATTTTGTGCATTATCTTTTAATAGGGAAGTGGTTTAATATGGGGTTTTTTGATATATTTTTATAGAATAAGGTATTGTGTAA
>BSBK01002765.1:152500-350000 GCA_027943335.1 Chamaecyparis obtusa | reverse complement strand
AATCTAGGCAAGAGAAGAATTCTAACCATATATCAACAAGATCTACAGGAATGAAGAAAATAAACTTTCTTTGAAAAGAATTTAATCTATGAGGGTTTCAAACCCTACCTCAAACCACCAATTGATAGAAACCATGAAGAATAATCAAAACCTTAACAAATTCCAAAGTTTTCACAATATCCTCCAATTCAATCCTTCAAGCTAAAACCTACAAATCTATCTCCCATAACAAAGGCCAAATCCTCCTAATAAAGGAAAAGAACTTGAAACTCGAACTCAACCATGCAAACTCGGAACTCAACTCAACTCCACAAACTTTGTTAACATCAATATCTTTTTGCATGATTTTCAATTTTCTAATTAATAATTTAATCCACTTTTAGTATTTCTTGTTAATATCAATTCACTCAACTTTTAAAAATACTTTATTCTTTTATTTAGTTTTAATTGATTGTGCAACTTAATTGCAAATCAATTACAAATAAAAGAATATTGTTTTAATCATTAATCCAATTGATAATTTATCATTAATTAATAGATTTATCTTTAATTAAAATTTTAATATTTAATTAATCCCTTAAATTTCACAATTAGACTTTAATTAAGTCTTTTAATTGTTAAATGTATTTAATTAATTTGTATTAATCAAATACCCTCACATTTAATTTTTTTTATATTTAATAAGATTTAATTATCAAATCACATAATTAATCTCAATAATTCAATTAACCATTTCACAACAATCACACCAACTAGCCAAAGAACAGAAAAACCAACTAAACCTAAAAATTGATAATCATGCTCAATGGAAAGGCTTATGAATTCACGCCACTTGGACGAATTCAAAAAGGTAATAATCAGAAATTTGTCCACTATTTTAGGACAATAAAATAGCTTAGGTTGGGATTCAGACTTGAACGTTATCTCCCCTCTCTTACAATTGAGACATTGTGATAGGGCATGCTCATCCTGACAATTCAGGGAAGTCGATGCCCGATACCTGCAAACCTACATAAAAGACAAGCATGATATATATACAATAAGAAATTGCAAGGATTGAGACATCATGTGGATCCCACAAGTAGGTAACTACTGAAAACCGAATTATACTGAGAGGGGGAGGGGGTGAATCAGTATAATCATAAAATTTTAATGCTGAAAACTGAAACAGAGAACACAAAATAAAGGAGACAACACACGTGAATTATCTCGTAGAAACCCAAAGCGGGAAAAACCATGGCATCACTATCCAAAGGGCAACAACCCTGTTACAATCTGAGAGCTCCAACTCTCCTTATACCAACCAGAATTGGCTCCAACCAGTTTACAACAAGGCTACAACCTTTTTACAATGACAAGTATCTCAGAATTTAAACTCAAAAGAGATTTCAATGTCTTCACAGAAATATGAAGACCCAACTGTTTACAAACTACCTCTGAATCAAAGTTATACTTCCCTTTTGCTGATTTATCCTCTCTGTGACATGTATCATTCAAAATTTTTAACAGTCCCTGAATTTGAATGTGTTTAACAATAGTGACTGGAGCACTGTAGTTAAGCCTTGCACAATAACACCGATTGATCCTGCTTAGTATCTCAGTTGCCTTTAGAACAAAGAGCCCCAACTTTTGATTAATACACTGCTTTCCTTTTCACTCCTTCAAGATGTTGATTCCTTCTTTTCATTATGCGACAGTTCTATATATTAAATGTATTGACTATTCTGTTTATTTGCCCTTTAGCAACCACTATATATCTGCACTGTATCAATTCAGATTACTACACCATTAAATTAAAATCTATCAATAGTGTCTCCCCTTTTTCATGCTACACACCCAACTTGACTGCCATATACACGTTTTGAATCTTCTTTTCACAGATTCGACCTGCTGCACCCTCCATGATAGCCATTTTGGTTGCTTGTATATCTTTTTCAATAATTTTTTTTAACGACAGTCCAGTCCTTTACTTATTTCTGTAGCAATTTGTGTGACCACGTATTCAAACATATGATGCTCAGCTATTTAAATGACAACTTTATTAACAGTCTTATCTCACCTTTCTGATAGTCAATCGAATCAATCTCAACATATGTTGTATCTTGTTACGCATTCACAACCATGTTTCAACACCCCAGTTCCACACCCCCGAAAATGTTGTTTCTCTATCTTCTCTAAAAATACACACACACACACCGTGAGCAGTCCCGTTATTTCTTACATATATGAATAATGCGAAAGACTCATTCTTCTAGTCCCGACCAATAGCAATTTTCAGTCCTACATTCTGCAATGCCAATATTTTTTAATATTACCATCCTCTGTAATAGGAAAATGCGATAACCATCCCCATGAAAATATGACTCCTTGCATTCTTTTTATTAAAGCTTATTATTCTTTGTCCAAAGTCGACAGTCTGCCATAATGCAGGAGCCATTTTTTTACACACGACATGCACTCATTTTTTTAAAGAATGTTACTCTCAAAAATGTTTTTTTTGAGTTGTCAAAGAGAAAGAAATGAGAAAAATGCCTCTCCTACACTCGACACAGCATGCACAATATCTACTACCTCTAGCTGCTCAATAACATACATTATTGAAACACCACCTATGCACCATTTAAAAACATGGTGGCATATATTAATCAATTTCTATATGCAGTCGATGCTGCATTAGTTTTAACAAGTATATTTTAGATGTTTTCATGTACTTTGTTTTGTCTGTCCTATTCGCATATCAAACAAAAACATCGACACCTATGGAGCAGCAACAATATTTTGTTTTATCTAAAACTCAACACCACATACTTAGTTTTCCCATATCAACAGGTGTATGTAAACAGACATTCTC
Organism: Chamaecyparis obtusa; assembly: GCA_027943335.1. NCBI lineage: Eukaryota > Viridiplantae > Streptophyta > Pinopsida > Cupressales > Cupressaceae > Chamaecyparis > Chamaecyparis obtusa. The sequence goes on along the minus strand of BSBK01002765.1, from coordinate 347,149 downwards.
CAAGACACATGCTGAATGACATAAAGAGATGTTGATTGTCTTTGAAACCAACCAGACTAGAATTGCACACAACACACACTTGTCACAAACGCAAACATCAAATGACATAAAACTAACAATCTCCCCCTTTATGTCATTGATGGCAAAACACTAAAACCAATAGACAAAACAAAAGAGCTCCCCCTGAGCACATGAACTAATTTGAAAAATCTGCCAATCAAAATGACGCTGAAAAAATTCTAAATGAGCTCCCCCATAATACTGAACCACTTGAAACCAATTGAACTGAAGAAGCAACTTACACTGATAGTCTACTCCCCCTTTGTCATCAATGACCATAAAACTGAACCATGACCCGAAAGATATAGCAATGAAGCACTGGATGCAAACCTTTCATTGAGGAGGAAGAACACCAAGCTTGCTTTGAAGATATTCGAAGCGATCCCGGGGTAGAGGCTTTGTAAACACATCTGCAATCTACTTTTGAGTGCAAACATAATTCAACTTAACAACATTGTTTGCAACTTGCTCCTTTAGATAGTGATACTTAATTGGAATGTGCTTTGTTCGAGAGTGCATAATAGGATTCTTCGAAATATCAATCATGCTTGTGTTGTCACAAAAGATAGAAATAGGACCAGCAATCACAAGCTTATAATCATTCAAAGTGTTTTTCATTCATATTACCTGAGTACAGCATGATACTGCTGCAACGTATTTAGCTTCAGCTGTAGATAAAGAAGTGCAAGACTGTTTCTTGCTCAACCATGACACCAAACAACCACCTAAAAAGAATGCACATCCATTGGTACTCTTCTTGTCATTCACTGAACCACCCCAATCTGCATCTATATATGTTGTTAATAAAAAATCAGAACTTTTAGGAAACCATAAACCATAATCAGTTGTACCTTTCAAGTATTTAAAAATTCTTTTCACTGCTACAACATGTGTTTGCTTGGGAAATGTTTGAAATCTAGCTACATAACCAACAACTTGCATAATGTCCAGTCTAGTGGCTGTCACAAATAGCAAACTCCCTACCATAGACCTGTAATAAGATTGATCAACGGAAGGAGACACATCTTCCTTGCTCAATTTACAACCAGTTTCCATTGGTGTACTAACCGGATTACAATCCTCCATTTTAAATCTCTTAAGCAATTCTCTAACATATTTGGCTTGGGAGATGAAAATACCTCTAGAAGTTTGATTAATTTGCAACCCAAGGAAATATGTCAACTCACCCATCATGGACATTTCGAACTCATTCTTCATAGATGCAGCAAATGTTTTAGACATCTTAACATAATCACTTCCAAAAATTAGATCATCAACACAAACTACCACAATAAGAATGTTGTTACCTTCTTCCTTGACGTACAAGTTGCTATCCACAAAACCTTTCTTAAATCCCTGCTGCTGCAAGTAACAATCCAGCCTGTCATACCAAGCTCTAGGAGCTTGTTTCAATCCGTATAAAGCCTTTTTCAACTTGCAAACATAATCAACATTCTCAGAAATCAGACCTTCCGGTTGTTCTACATAAATTTCTTCAACAAGATCACCATTCAAGAAAGATGATTTAACATCCATTTGAAAAACTTTAAATCCTTTAAAAGAGGCAAAGGCAAGAAAAATTCTGATTGCTTCTAGCCTAGCAACCGGTGCAAATGTTTCACTAAAGTCTACACCTTCAATCTGAGAGTAGCCTTTACAAACCAAGCGTGCCTTGTTTCGAATTATCTTACCATCTTCATTTACCTTATTCCAGAAGACCCATTTTGTACCAATCATATTCTTGTTGAGTGGTCTTGGAACAAGTTCCCAAGTATTGCTCTTCTTGATTTTATCTAGCTCTTCTTTCATGGCAGCCACCCAATGCTTACCTATAGCTGCTTCTTCAAAACACTTAGGCTCAATCAAGGAGATAAGTGAGAAATCATCACCCCCAAAGTAATTGACTTTTTTTCTAGCATTTCTAGTTTGCCTTGCACCTATAACCTGATCAACAGGATGATTCTTTTGCACAAACTTTGAAGGAGTTTTAAATGTAGAAACATCACGTTCATCTTGAGAATCAATTCTAGAATTATAGTGTGGATTTTCAACATCAATAAGGATAGGACCTAATTCTTGGTGAGCAGATTTTACTTTACCTTGGTCATCTTCACCACTTTTACTAGCTGATCCAACCTGTATGTGTGTAGAAAAAGAGGGTACAACAGTGCTGGAATTTACTTTAGGAGCCACCGTATTGCTAGTTTGAGCTTCACTTACCTCGGGGCTGTCATCATCCTTATCAAATTGATTAGTAACCTCATGAACCTTTACATTTGCACTTTCAACTCGTTTATTCAACCTCTTATTGTAGCATTTATAAGCCTTACTCTTAGAAGAATAACCAAGAAAGATGTCTTCATCAGTTCTAGTTTCAAACTTACCCAAATTATCTTCATCTCTTTTAATATAACATGGACTCCCAAAAATTTTAAAATACTTAACCGTTGCTGGTTTACCTTTCCAAAGTTCATAAGGAGTCTTTTTGAGCTTGGGTCTTAACAAGGTTCTATTCTAAATATAAACAGCCTCTCTCCAAAACATGTCTTTTACCTTGCTCTCATTCATCATGCACCGTGCCATCTCTTGAATTGTTCTATTTTTCCTTTTCACAACACCATTTTGTTGTGGAGTCCTAGGAGCTGAAACCTGTTTCTTGATGCCATGCAACTCACAAAATTTGATGAACTCATTAGAGGTAAATTCTCCCCCATTATCAGAGCGTAAACATTTGATCTTCATATCCATTTCATTTTCTACTAGACTCTTAAAGATCTTGAACTTATCTAATGCTTCTGATTTTTCTTTCAAGAAAGTAACCCAAGTCATACGTGTATAATCATCAATTAGAAGCATGAAATATTTCTCACCTTGTAAGCTTGCTATCCTTGTTGGTCCACATAGATCCGTATGAATGAGCTCAAGAGGCCCATTGCTGAATTCATCTTTTGGTTTGAAGGAAGCTCTTGTTTGTTTGCCTTCTTGACAATTTTTGCAAACACTATCCACTGGTTTTTCCAACATAGGCATGTCTCTAACAACCTCCTTCTTGCTGATTTTAACAAGGTTATCAAAATTAACATGTCCAAAGCGCTTGTGCCAAAGCCAAGCATCTTCAACCTTGCTTAAACAACAAGTCTCAACATTAGAATCATCAAGAATGTATGGATTATTTGCAGCTCTAGTAGCTTTAGCTATTACATCAGTCCCCTTTTTAATAAAACCAGCATTAGAGTTAAAATTGAGATCATAACCTTAATCACATAGCTGGCTCACACATAGTAGATTATGTTTCAGCCCTTCAACATAAAAAACATTCTCTATAATAGTTTCATCATTGTTAATTAGAACTGTACCTATACCAGCAACTTTAGCAGAAGAGCTACCACCAAATCTAACTTTACCACCTTTCATCTTCTTAAGAGAATGAAACTTACTCACGTCACTTGTCATGTGCCAGGAATAGCCACTATCAACATACCAAATGTCTTTTTCATTGCTAGCTAGAAGGGCTATTTGAACAACAAGAGCTTTGAGAGGAGTCTCTTGAACCTTTTTCTTCCAAACCTTAGTCACCTTTGCTCTTCTATTAGGCTCACTATTATAAGACGAATCTACATAGTAGTTGTTACAAAATCTAGAAGTATGTCCAAATCTATTGCAGCTGTAAAAAATCAGATTTTACTTCCTAAAACCATTTCTTCCATGCTGATAATAATTCTTATAGGGGACAGCTCTACACTCAGCAGCCCTATGTCCAAAATAATTACAAGCAAAGCAATAACCATAGAAGAAGGGCTTGTTTACCTTGACATGAGAAAGTTGATCATTATCCGGTGATGAAGAGTTTAGATCAGATTGAAAAACAACACCTCTTCTATCCTTGGTAGGTCTTTGTGAGCCAAGAACTTCATCCAATGTGACTTTACCTTTGCTGAAGGACAATTCTTCACTTGATAGCATGGATGTTTTACCAATATTTCTAAGTGAGACAATTTCAGCTTCTAATTTTGTAATATTTTCCTCTTTCATATGAATTTGATTTTCTAAATATTCACGTATCTTCTTAGCCTCTTCAATCTAAATTTAAATATCAATAAGCTGATTTTCAGCTTCTTTGAGTGATGTAGCCAACTTCAATTTCTCAACACTTTCTACTTGAAGAAGATCAACAAGATTCTGATTTTTCTTTTTCAATTTTTTAATTTTAGATTGAGCTGAAATCAATTCAAGCTCAAGATCAACATCACCATCTTCAACATCACCAATGTCATCAGAACTAACATCTTCAATAACAACATCATCTATAGCCATAAACATAACTTCACTTACTCTAGAATCACTCTCACTGCTTGAAGAGTCATCGCTGTCATTTTTTGAGAGCAGCACTTTCTTACCTTTACTGGACTTCCACTTTTTCTTAGTAAACCTTTTAGACTTTCTGTACTTTACATCCTTTTCATCATCGCTGTCCTCATCTTTATCAAACAGACACTTAGAAGCAAAATGACCAACCTTACCGCAGTTAAAACATTTCAGACCAGTCCTACCTCTATTTTTGTTAAAACTTTTTTTCAGCTTTCTAATGAGATAGGCAAGTTCCTCATTAGAGTCCTCATCCGAGCCTTCACTAAGACTTGTCTCTTTATCCTTGCATTTCTTTAAAGCCTTGAATGCTGATTCAGATTTAGAAGACGCTTCAACCGTAGTCCTCATTTCATAAGCAGTCAAGATGCCATGAAGTTTATCAATTGTAAGATTATCTAAATCAGACATTTCTTCTACAGTAGAGACTTTAGCATCTAGTCTCATAGGAAGAGATCTAAGAATCTTTTGCACAACCGTCTTCTCTTCAACATCCTCACCTAAACCTCTTGAGGCATTCACAACTTCATCAACCCATAGAAAATATGCAGCTATGTTTTTGTTGTCCTTCATTCGAAGACCCTCAAAAATTGCCCTGTGTGTTTGAACTTTGGCTTTCCTTACCTTGTCATCACTGTGATAAGCATTGTGTAATTTATCCCAGATTTCTTTAGCTGATTCACAATGCATGGCCTTTACAAACACGGCTTCAGTTAGACCACATAAGATAGCATTCATGGCCTTGACATTGTTCTCAAAATCTTTCTTCTCATCAGCATCTTTTGGAGGATCAGTAGGGATTTTATAGCCATTCTCAAAACTGAGGTACACATCGCAGCCAAGTGACATAATATAAGTCTTCATACGGACACTCCAGAAATTGAATTTATTCCCATCAAAAAGAGGAGCCCGATTTGTTGCTAGACCTTCTGGGGCACTCATCTTGAACACAAAGACCAAGCTCTCAAGCTTTTAAGCACAAGAAGAGAGAAACCTACTCTGATACCAATTGAAAACTGAATTATACTGAGAGGGGGAGGGGGTGAATCAGTATACTCATAAAATTTTAATGCTGAAAACTGAAACAGAGAACACAAACAAAGGAGACAACACACACGAATTATCTCGTGGAAACCCAAAGCGGGAAAAACCACGACATCACTATCCAAAGGGCAACAACCCTGTTACAATCTGAGAGCTCCAACTCTCCTTATACCAACCAGAACTAGATCCAACCAGTTTACAACAAGGCTACAACCTTTTTACAATGACAAGTATCCCATAATTTAAACTCAAAAGAGATTTCAATGTCTTCACAGAAATATGAAGACCCAACTGTTTACAAACTACCTCTGAATCAAAGTTATACTTCCCTTTTGCCAATTTATCCTCTCCGTGACATGTATCATTCAGAATTTTTAATAGTCCCTGAATTTGAATGTGTTTTAACAGTAGTGATTGGAGCACTATAGTTAAGCCTCGCACAATAACACCGATTGATCCTGCTTAGTATCTCAGTTGCCTTTAGAACAAAGAGCCCCAACTTTTGATTAATACACTGCTTTCCTTTTCACTCCTTCAAGATGTTGATTCCTTCTTTTCATTATGCGACAGTTCTATATATTAAACGTATTAACTGTTATGTTTATTTGCCCTTTAGCAACCACTATATATCCGCACTGTATCAATTCAGATTACTACACCATTAAATTAAAATCTTTCAATAGTGTCTCCCCTTTTTCATGCTACACACCCAACTTGACTGCCATATACATGTTTTGAATCTTCTTTTCAAAGATTTGACCTGCTGCACCCTCTATGATAGCCGTTTTGGTTGCTTGTATATCTTTTTCGATAATTTTTTTTAACGACAGTCCAGTCCTTTACTTATTTCCGTAGCAATTTGTGTGACCATGTATTCAAACATATGATGCTTAGCTATTTAAATGACAACTTTATTAACAGTCTTATCTCACCTTTCTGATAGTCAATCAAATCAATCTCAACATACACTGTATCTTGTTACATATTCACAACCATGTTTCAGCACCCCACTTCCACGCCCCCGAAAATGCTGTTTCTCTATCTTCTCTGAAAATACACACACACACTGCGAGCAGTCCTGTTATTTCTTACATATATGAATAATATGAAAGACTCATTCTTCTAGTCTCAACCAATAGCAATTTTCAGTCCTACATTCCGCAATGCCAATATTTTTTAATATTATCGTCCTCTGCAACAGGAAAATGTGATAACCATCCCCATGAAAATATGACTTGTTGCATTCTTTTTATTAAAGCTTATTATTCTCTGTCTAAAGTCGACAGTCCACCATAATCCAGGAGCCATTTTTTTACACATGGCATGCACTCAATTTTTTAAAGAATGTTACTCTCAAAAATGTTTTTTTTGAGTTGTCGAAGAGAAAAAAATGAGAAAAACGCCTCTCCTACACTTGACACGGCATGCACAATATCTACTACCTCCAGCTGCTCAATAACATACATTATTGAAACAACACCTGTGCACCATTTAAAAACACGCTGGCATATATTAATCAATTTCTGTATGCAGTCGATGTTGCATTAGTTTTAACAAGTATATTTTAGATGTTTTCGTGTACTCTATTTTGTTTGTCCTGTTTGCATATCAGACAAAAACATCGACACCTATAGAGCAGCAACAATATTTTTTTTTATCTAAAACTCAACACCACATACTTAGTTTTCCCATATCAACAGGTGTATGTAAACATACATTCTCCAAGACACATGCTGAATGACATAAATAGATGCTGATTGTCTTTGAAACCAACCAGACTAGAATTGCACACATCACACACTTGTCACAAACACAAACATCAAATGACATAAAAATAAAAACTATGACTCTGTCCCTCAACCACATCAACAATGTCAAATAGAGAGGTAAAACACACATGATAGCCATACACATGCAAGTATGAGGTATGTAACATCATGAATATAAATGACATATTTAATCATATAAATAATCATCATTGAAGTACTTACATCCTCTAATTGTAAACATATAATATCTCATGACTATCCAATATCAAATCACCATGTAATGTCATATATCCAAAACCACATAATAAAGTTGAAATAATCAACACACACATGAACATGGCCTAAAAGAGCTTGGCAATATAAAATTGAAAAAATAAATCATGGGTGGGCACTACACACACATTACCTCTCCACTCCTTGTATAGGGTTTAGATGATAGAGTGTAGGATATAGGGTAAAAGATTGATGGCATAGGATTTAGGATATTACCTCTCTCTCTCTCTCTCTCTCTAGGTTTCATGCTCCCTTTCTCCATCTCCCCATCCTTCCTTACCCCCAGATCTATCTCCCTCCCCTACACTCTCTTATTATGTCTTCCTCTCTTATACTCTCTCTCCATTGTCTAGGTCATCACCTCTCACTCTCCTTTCTAGGTTTTTCCATTCCTCCCTCTCTACCTCACCACCTCGAGGGAGATAACTAGAGAGGGTAAAGATAGAGATGTGAGAGACCTAGATGGGGAGAAAATGGTGAGATAGATAGAGGGGGATATAAGAGGAGAGAGATGAAGATCTAGAGAGGGGAGGAAGAAAGAAGAAGAGAGAGAAGAATACAAAGAAAGAGGGGGGATAAGGAGAGTGGGAGGGAGAGGTAGAATGGAGTGAATGGGAGACATAAAGAGGGGAGAGGTGAGGGATAAATGAGAGAGAGAGAGATCTTGGAGAATGTGAGAGTTTTGTGAGAGAGAGAGAATAAAGAGAGGGAGAGATAGATAGATAGATAGATAGAAGTATCAATAGGGGAAATGTACTCTCAACCCTAAACCTTATATCATACACCCTATACAAAGGAGGGAGAGACAATGATTGAGAGGGAAGGGATAGATAAAATGGGAGAGAAAAATGAAGAGAAAGAAAGGGCTAAGGAGGGAGGGAGAGGTAGATAGGGAGCGACTACGAGACTTAGAGTAAGGGTAGGTAGATAGGTGAGGGAGAGAGAAGCTCACAAAGAGAGAAAGAGGGGTAATGATGTAGGCAGAGAGGGAGGGAGGGAGCGTAGCGATAGAGGTGAGAGAGATAGGCAGGGAGAGAGAGAGGTGGGTAATGAGATAGGGAGGTAGATGCAGTGAGGTAAAGATGGAGGGATGGAGAGACCTATGGATGAAATGAGAGGGAGAGGGTGGGAGGTCTATATAGTGATCAAGAGAATGGAGAGAGAGGAGAAATAAATAATAAGAGAGGGAGAGAAGAATAGAGAGGGAGGGAAGCAAAGATAAAGATGGGGGTAAGGAGGGAATGCAAGGTAGAGAGGGTGGGAGAGACCTAGAGAGGGGTGAGAGAGAAGAGAGGGAGAGAGATAGGTCAAGGGTTTGGGGAAGATAAAAAGAGTGAGCTAGAAATAACACGAGAGAATGTTGGTAGGAGGATGTTTATTACTAAAAAATGAAACAACTTTTGAGTATTCTGATAATATATACATGAAATGTAACAAAGTATAAGAAAGGAAAAAGAAATATGTTATATTTTATGTGGATATTCTTGTTATAATATTGAGATTGACTTGAGATGGAAATATTTAATGAGAGAGAGAGAGAGAGAGAGGGATTTCCAATGTAAAACATTTGACGAGTGCCAAATTTGGCCATAGCCAAATTCAATAAATGCATTTTTTACATTTGGCATGCACCTACAAATAGAGATTAGAAGGTTCAAAACCAACAAATGAGAGCCTCTCTAGATATTACACAAGGAACCTTTCCTTCCCAGTGCCACAACCTCTTTTGTACAACCTCACTTGGATACAGTCACATAGGGAGTGACTTTGTTTAGTCTATCCTTTATTCCTAAATAAATCACCAAGGTGGAAGCCACTAGATGGGAGTGGACTAAATCAATTTTGGGAGACCAAATTTGTATTAGCTATAGAAATCTTCTATGAAAACCTTGAAAAATAGGCTTAAATGGCCAAGATTTTCTTGTTAACATGTATTTTTATCCAAAACATCAAATGGGCAAGGGGTTATTTGGTCTTGTGCTAAAAAAATATTGTATTTTTTCACTTAAAAATCTATACATATCACAGTTCCATATAACTTATAGGAGTAGAAAAAAATTGCAAAAGAATGAAGTTACCATTATTCACCAATTTTGGATTCAACAATGATTTGACTTTGCGACACTCTTTGATAGATATATGAGAAGGAATGTGCAAGCATTTCTCTTATACCATGTTGACTATTGCAAGAATTTGAATGCACAACCTTCTTAAAAGTTAAACCAAATTAGCACAAATAAAAATATCTATCATTTACAATGAGAGTGTAAGTAATGTACATAGAGAGTGTTACATATATAGGCAATGATGATAAGTGATTAGATAGGAGAGAATGACTGACTACCCATCCAAACATGAGACATTTGTGAGTAGACTTGACAAGTGTGTGAACAAGTGGCTAATGTGCATTCACTAGATTTCTCATAATGCAAGTAAACACAATTCAACTAGATAAAGCGAGACAAAAGACTAAGTCTCTAAGTGGAGACTTATGCAATTTGAATAGGACTATCTCTAGGTATACTAATAGCTAACATGTTTGATAAAGTCACTAGATTTACACTAACAGTCAGTTGTTCTCCATTGTTGATTTTACCTAGCTTTCTTTCAATTATGAAAGTTAACTCTTGCCTATATATTTCTCAACCAATGTGTTGGTTATGTGATACCATCTCACACAAACTACTTTTAATCCCTTTTGAAACTTGATAATGAAAGATTGTATCACATAACCAACACATTGGTTGAGAAATATATAGACAAGAGTTAACTGTCATAATTGAAAGGAAGCTAGGTAAAATTAACAATGGAGAACAACTTCCTATTAGTGTAAATAGTGACTTTATCAAACCGGTTAGCTATTAGCATACTTAGACATAGTCCTATTAAATTATTTAATTAATTAGATAATTTGTTCCTCTATAGCAAATAGTTTAGTAAATTGGAAGAAAGAGAGTGTATTTTTACTTTCAAGAAAAGTATCAATAGAAAAATATTTTATTTTAAAGTGTGATGTTTTAAGAATAACAGAAAAGTTATGTTAATATCTTGATAGCTAACTTTTAGATTAATTTAATCAACTAGAAGATAATTGAACAGTTAGAAACAGTATCATCAAATTGCACCAGAAAAGACACAATACAGAAATCAGTATGTAAGCAATCTGTCTTATAAACTATTTTTTTTCTCATAAACATTACAAATAATTAGTTTCTTTCTTTTTCCTCAAACGTCCTAGAAGAAAAAAAACTACCAGGTTTATAAATATAAATATAAAAATATAAATGAAAACCGCGATGACAATCTTCAGACAATTTGAAATGATAACGCGACGGGAAAACAGTCAGTGGGACAGTTCTTGAGTATTCGAACAAATTTAGTCTGGAGAAGCGTTCTCATAGGATTTCGGGAAACATGGAAGAAGTTTCAACAAGATTTTGGTGCAAAGGTATCAAGCAGATTTTATAATTCTGCGATGAAAGATTGAAACGTAATTTGTTTCTTGTTTTTTAAAACCCTTTTTAATAGTCGTTAGTGCAAACGATTTGTTGAAACTCTGAAAAATTCCTAGTAGTTTAGTTAACCAAGAAAACTATATTTCTACGCTTGTTGATATGCTGGATAATTTGAGTTATTAGTGGCAGAATATTGACATCCATTTAAGCTTTAAAGTGTCGGCTAGGGTAGTGTTCATAAAATCCGTTTCTCTTCGAAGTTTCTATAGTTCTGGATTCGAATTTATGTTTTTAAAAAATGTTCTGCTCAACTGTATTTGAAGGTATGGGCCATTCGATCATTTTAGGTCAATAAATGTATTGAACTAGGGTTTCGTCTGTCCACGGTTTTTAGGAGGAATCTTTGAGCAGAGGCTCTGTTCTAATTTTTTTCGAAGTAGTGGATCTGACATCAATTTTTGCGCACCCCTCTCTCCCCACCCCTTAAAATGCATGCTGTTCGGGAGGACACTAGCATTGTCTTTTAAGTCATATTAATCGCGACATCGGGTGTGATGAGATAGAGAGGATATGGTCAATCCTGCAGTTTGGCTCAGCATGCGGATCACTGTCAAGATTTGTCCACTGATTATGTTCCCAATGAACTCATTTCACAGAAAAATAATTCGGCTAATCTTTCAAGAAAAGGGAAAGGGGGAAATTAATAAGCAATGTCCGTTCCCCAGAAGAAAAAAGAAAATGTTGCTGGGGAGCTGTGGCTTTGTGTTTTCCTGCTCTGTTTCGTGGTTAGGACGGCTACCAGTTTTATTTGGTCTGTAATAAAGGCGATTCTGCTTCCCTAGACCTGTGCAAGGATTAGACAAATAATTTCTCTATATCCTTTGGACGGGAAGAATTCTGGTACATTTCTTTTTCCCTGTTCTTTTAAAAGATATTTAGTGGTGTTCATAAGAATTTTATTTTTAGTGATTGTGAATTATTTATTTAGTATTTATTGTATTTAAATGCTGTTTGACATCAGGTATTTTAATATTTTATTCTTTCTCAGTATTTGCTTTATTATTATTTTTCTTAAAAAAATTATTAAAAAGTTTTCTTACAATCAAATACAAAATTTGTCATCTTATTTGTAAAATCTTTTAAAATTTTATAAAGAACACATGCTTGAATCTTCTCTCTTTTTAATTTTTAGATTTGAAGTTTTTTACTTTAAAAGTGAAGATTAAAATGAAAAAATGATTATGAGGAAAATAAAAACTACTAAGAAATGACCTTTTAAATATATGATTAAACATTTTCAGAGTAGAGTACCATAGTTCCGAAATGAATCATCAGTTTGCCTCTGTTACCAGAAAGACCTTAGTTTCGCATTTCGACGGCCGAAATGGGTTTCCCGTTGCGAGCGGCCGTTTCTAAGCGTCAATTCCTGCTGATGCCTTCATTCCGCCAATTGCTACAAATAAATTTGAACGAACCCTTTCATTCCGATTAATTGCTGCAGCTAAATTTGGACAAAGATCAGTTATCTTTCAGCTTTTCCCAATTTTAAGGACTGTAGAAATATAAAATGTCAATAAATTCTGAGACCATTTGAACATTAATTTACATATTTTAATGGATTTTTTAAGTAGTTAATTATACATTATAGATTTTGATGGTGTTTTTTTCCAGAAGTAGTTAATTATGACTAATTTTTTTTTGATAACAGTATATTTATGCTACATTTTATGTAAACAGCTTTAAAATAAAAAAAAACATATTTAATTTTTTTTTATAGAATGCTTTAATTTTTTATCCATTAATTATATATTTTTAGTTTTAATATTTATTAATATAAAGTATTTGTAAATTAAAATGATTTAAATTTTTTTAATTATATATATATTTCTTAACCTTTAGATATTGTGTTTCTGATTATGTTATGTTGCCATTCCGTTTCCGGTTTATCGTTTCTGATAACATAGGTTTGCACACCTACAAAAGGTGTTAATGGTTGTAACTGATTTTAAACAGTTCAAGTGACTTCTATCCACTATGGGTTCTCAATTTTTACCTGCAATCAACCATGCCATTTTTAATCCAATAATCTAACTTGTATTGCAGTTTCTTGAAGGCTAGAGATGACGAAAATTTGTTCAAATTGTTATTGACTTATCATACGTCTTGCTTTGGCTCTTTTACCCTCCCCTGAAGTGCGGACTCTGGTGTTAGGGATGCTTTCTTTTTTTTCTTTTTGAAGGTTTTCAACCGACTCTGGTAATTATGATTCATACTTCATATTCTGTTATATCTAATTATCTAATTAAGCAGGAAACTCTCTTTAGTATTTAAACTTGTAAATGAGGTTTTTAGTTCGGTGCCTTTAAAATTAATAATTATTTATCATGCACATTTCATATACAAAAGTCATGATTTGACAGTTGACATATACATGTTTCATTTTTCGTCAAAGCTTTTGCTATTGTTGAATTTTTTAGGATGACATAAGATACTTCTATTACGATTTGATTAGAACAGAGAAGGCATATGAGATAAGAAGAATGGAACATTCTTTTCCAGCTTGAAAAGGGTACGTTTTTATGCATGTAGAGTCTAGACATAGCTGTACCTGTATGGATCTATCTATGCCCATCTAGGGAGATTAAAGATTTTATTTCTAAAAATGAATGGTTTACAAAGAAAAGTAAAACATAAAATAGTTTGACTTAGCTATAATATAGGATAAGTTTTTTTATTATTATTAAAATGTATCTTTGAGAAAGGTATTAACTATCAACTACTTTACATAGAATAATAATTCCATTCCGTTATGAAATGCATAGTTTTGAGAAAGGTATTAATTCGTAACATATAGAATAATAATTTTATTCGATTATTTAAAAAAGGCCCTATTACAATCTTGAATCTGAAACTGTTTATGCAGTATTCTTTTCACAATAGATGAAATCTATTATTTCTTGAAGAACTCGAGGATCAGAAATATTCCAAGTGCAATTCAAAATTCTAGTATGAAAGTGCTGTTTGTATTATAAATCAAAGGAGGTAATCTAGCGGAATTTGTTAAGAATCTCTTAAGAATAGGCATTTGGTCAAAGTGGCAGGTATAAGTTTCACCAATATACATGGTTCAAACTCACTCCAAACATTAAAAAATAGAGAAGAACTAAATAGTCTTAGAAAAATAATAGAAAGAATCAGACAGCTGAAGACAAAAACATATCACAATAAAAGTCATTTAAGGACTTAAGAGTTTTGAAATCAAGATAAGGATGCAACTTATGAATGCACCTCTTGAAGGGTGGTAAAATTTTATTTAAACAGTACACATATGCCAGGTTTAATTAATTCCTAATCCTTAATAGAACTGAATACATTTTGCAAGCATTAACTACGAACTGTGGATGCCTATGAGCTCTTGGAAACATGATCCCTGCTTAGCCAATAATTGCAAGAGCTGACAACAACCATCATCATTTAATGGACAAAACTGTGATGTTTGGGCAAAGAAGATGAAGACCATGATGGTTGCAAACGATTTGTGGGAGTTTGTGGTCATTGGTTTTCATATATGTAATTGACCTAGCTTAGTTTGCAGCTCTCACAAACAATCATAACACCCGATTGAAGGAGACAAGGAGGAAATACGCAAAATCCCTCAGTTGGTAGAGGTAGCCTTGGCAAAGGTAGTATTTCCTAGAATAGCATCAACTAACTATGCAAAGGAAGCTTGGGAAACCTTCCAAACAAGGTTCAAAGGGATTGATAAAGTGAGATTGGTGAAGCTCCAGATGCTTCGATGAGATTTTGGGACTCTCCAAATGCAAGACAATGAGTCCACTTCAAATTTTCATAGAAGAGTCTCTAGTTTGATAAACCAATTTAGGACAAACAGGGAAAACAGGGAAACCATGGAAGAGAAGAGGATTGTGAAGAAAATCTTGGGGAAGTTTGCCCTCCAAGTTTGACGCAATAGTGATTTCTATTGAAGAGGTCAAGGACCTCTCAACACGGACGACAGATGAGTTGATGAGTTCACTTCAAATCCATGAACAATGCCTAAATAGGCTTGCAACTTCTTCCCAAGAACAAGTTTTTAAAGCTTAGGCCAATGCAAGAGGCAGGGGGAGAGGTAGAAACAACTCGAAATATAACTCAAGAGGCAGAGGTAGAAGCAACTCTGAACAAGGAAGTTCTAGAGTAAATAGCTTGAGACAAGCACACAACCATGAGGGAGCAAGCATCTCTCAGTCCAGTTTGGGAGAAACCAAGAAGAAAAACAACTCGAGTCAAAGGTATGATAAGAGCAATGTAGAATGTTATGATTGTCATAAATTTGGTCATTATGCAAGCGAACGCCAAAAAAACAACGTAATCAATTTATGAAAATGTGGTTGAAGGTGAGTCAACAACTTTCATCATGTGCAACATTGGTGAACAAGGCGGTGCTGAAGTATAGTACTTAGATGGTGGTTGCAACGACCACATGAGTTGTAATGAAATTTTATTTTCTTTTATTTATAGAATGTCAAATCTAAAATTAAAAGAGGGAACAATGAAGTAGTTCTAGTTGTGGGCAAAGGGTCTGTTATGATCTGCACCAAGAGAGGTGAGGAGATAGAGAATGCCCATTTTGCCTCTGGTATACAACACAATCTTTTGAGTGTTGGACAGCTGATCCAAAGAGGTTATAAAGTGTTGATGGAGAAGGGTGAATGTGTCATCTTTGACAAGAACAAAGCACGAATATTGTTGCAATAGTTCAAATGACAAAAAAAAATGAATGTTTCATTTGACAATAGAGACATGTTTCTCATCTCAGTTTGTAGCTGCACCTCCTGGACATGGAAATTGTACAACAGCATAACAACAATCAGTCTTCAAAACTGTTATTCAAGACCCCTCTATGCTTTAGCATCTAAGGCATGGCTATTTAGGCTATGCTGGTTTGAGTCTTTTGTCCAAGAAAGTTATGGTTAGAGGTTTGTCAACCATTGTAGAGCCTAGTGATAAATGTAAAGCCTACATTTTAGGCAAGCAACATAGGCAGCCTTTCAATCAAGCAACTCTAGAAGGGGAAGAGCACCATTGGAGCTAGTGCACACTAATTTGTCTGGCCCTATGCAAACCATTTTATTGGGAAGAGTCAATATTTCATGACCTTCATCAGTGATTACAATTAAAAGACATAGGTTTATTTTTTTCAGCATAAGTTTGAAGAATTTGAAAAGTTTAAAATATTTAAGGCCTAGGTTGAGAAAGAAAGTGGACACTTCATCAAGGTCTTGAAGTCAACTAGAGGGGGAGAGTATACCTCCAATGAGTTTGTGAATTTTTGAAAGCATCATGGCATCAAGGAGTTCACAACCAGCTATACTCCGTAGAAAAATGGAGTGACTAAGAGGAATAATAGGACCATCATGGAGATGGCAAGAAGTATGTTGAAATCCAAGGGAATCCCAAATGAATATTGGGGTGGCGCAGCAACAATAACAATTTATTTGATAATAGAAGTCCCACAAAGGGAGTTTGTGACAAGATTTCGCAAGAAGCATGCACAAAACACAAGTGGACGGTTGAGAACTTGAGAGTGTTTGAGTGAGTGGCATATACATTTGTGCCAATAGAGAAGAGGCAAAAGTTTGATGAAGAGGGTGAGAAGTTCATTTCCATGGGCTATAGTGAGCATTCCAAGGCGTATCGGCTATATAACCCTGTCACCAAGAAAATTATGATTAGCAAAGATGTCAAGTTCATGGAAAATAAGTTATAGGATGGTTCGGTGGACATCTCTTCGTGTATCTTAGTTACAGTGCCCATTGATGATGAAGATGAAGAGTAGCAAACTGATGTTACAATAGGTATGGATACTAAAAAATAGCTCTAGAGAGCTCTAGATCCACATTGGCAACTAGACAATCAGCTCTAGACAGATCTTGACATAGTTGAGCAGCCAAATAGATAGCCATAGACAGCTAGCCAATCGACTTTAGAGAGCTCGAGACAACTACTTATCGTTGCATAGAGAGTGAGTACATGTTCCGAACAGCTCGGGTCATGGTTTGCACAATAGAGAAGTAGTAGTAATGAGAGTTCAAACCTTGGTCTCGCCTCCCTAATGCCATGAAAGACCAAGAGTCTAAGGAAGATCTACCAAAGTGAAAGGTATGATGATGAATTTGATGAAAAATTAGATTTTGCATTATTTTCTTTTAGTGATCCGATTTATTTTGAGGATGTTGTGAAAGAAGAGAAATGGTGTGAGGCCATGGATGAGGAGATAGATGCAATAAAGTGAAATAGAACATGGGAGTTAACTGATTAGCCTCTCGGTAAGCAATTTATTGGAGTGAAGTGGGTCTATAAGACCAAGAGCAATGACAAAGGAAGGATAGAAGAGCAGAGGCAAGATATGTTGTCAAGGGGTATAAACAATAGTTTGGAAGAGATCATAATCTAGTTGCAAGAATGGAAACTATGCAGAGAGTCTTAGCAATTGCTACCCAACTCAAGTGGAAGACATTTAAAATGAATGTGAAGTTTGCCTTCTTGAATGGAGTGTTGAGTTAGGAAGTTTATGTGGAGCAGCCACCTAGTTATGAAGTTCCAAGGCAAGAAAACAAAGTGTATAGGCTGAAGAAAGCTCCACGAGAATAGTACAACAAAATTGACACATATATGTTGAACAATGGCTCTAGCAAAAATGATGGTGAGCCCACTCTTTACATCAATGCAACTAATGGTAAGTTTTTGATTGTTGTCTTATACATAGATGATTTAGTTTTAACTAGCGATGATGATTTCTCATTTGATTTTAAAGAGGCCATGAAAAGAGAGTTTGAGATGACAAACTTAGGTCTCTTGAGATTTCTTTTTAGGCATAGAAGTAAAACAAATGCATGATGGTATATTTATCTCTTAAGCAAAGTATGCAACAGAGATTTTGAAGAGATTAAGAATGCAAAATAGAAAGCTTTCACCAACAGTAACAGCCATAGGTCTAAGATTGAGCATGGAAGATTGCAACGACAATGTGAATCTAACTATGTATAAAAGTTTGGTTGGAAATTTAACATATTTGACAACAACTAGGCTTGATAAAATGCATGCAGTAAGTCTTATTTCTAGATTTATGGAGACTTCAAAGGAGACTCATTGATAAGCAGGAAAGAGAATCCCAAGGTTTGTGACTGGTACCAAGAGATATGGTATTTTGTATGTTGCAGAGAATAAGTTTGGGTTTGGGTAGGAAGTATGGATGATAGGAAAAGCACATTTGGATATGTGTTCCATTTCGGTTCAGGAGTTATATCATGGGCTTCCAATAAACAACACATAGTTTCCCTTTCTACAATAGAGTTTGAGTATATAGAAACAAATGCAGTTGCATGTTAAGCTATTTGATTAAGGAGAATCCTAACCGATTTGAAAAATAAAATAAAAGGATGGAATAATAATATTTTTTGACAATGTTTCATCAATAGATTTGACAAAGAATCCAGTATTTCAGGGAAGAAGCAAGCATATGGAAATCAGATATCATTTCATAAGAGAGTTGATTAAAATTGGTGAAACCAAAGCTAATTATTGTAGGTGAAACCAAAGTTAATTTCACAAAGCCTTTGAGCAAAGAAAGCAGAGAGTGCCTAAGTAGCTTGGGAATTATTTGATCTAGATCCAGATTGAGCATGGAAGATGGATCAATATCTGTCAGGAGCAGCTGACAAATATCTTGGGATCTTTATCCCTCCTACTTGCCCATGACATGCAGCAGCAGCGCACATTTTGCTAGTAGAGTAAATGTTGGTGGGTGAATTTGAAATTTGAAATAGCGCGGGAAATTTTCTGAAGGACAAGAAGAGACAAATAGAGGAAATGTTGCAACAGACAATTAGTCTAGTGAAGAAGAATTTTTAACAGTAGTTCTAAGTAGACAAGAGGAATGTGCATCATCAGCTGAATGTGTAAGAAAGCTCTGAGCAGCTCCAGACAAAAGAAGAAGTTAGTGTGAAGCTCCAGACAAGCAGAGGACGGAGTTCTAAGAAGCTCCAGATTTAGTGTGATTGGGTACAGCTCCAGATCACTGCAGATAAAGAGTTTATAATTTATTTTGTAAACTGACTTAGAAATTAGTTTAAAGTTATTTGCATAAGTTATTTCGTGATTTAATAGAAGAAGAAATTGCCTGTCTCCAGCTTGTTTGTTTTGGGTTTTATTTTTGTGGATTACCTTCTGTTTGGAAAACAGAGAAGCAGCTGTGTCGTGCATTTGGGTGTTTTGAGATTTTTTGAATCCTTCAAGTGGTAGATTTGCATTCTTTCATATTTCTTTTCCTATCCACAAAGCAGTTACTTCTAAAATTTTCCAAATCTATAGGCTGTTTGCAGGTATTCTGTATCTTTTGTCTTATTTTGTAGCCTTTTTCGTTTCTTTTAAATCTTATAAAATGCTAATTTTGATTAACCCATCTGATCAAATAAAGAAAACAACTGTCATTAACCTGCTGCTATTTGTCTAGCATAAAACTAATACAGAACATTAAAACTATTTAGACAAGCTTTCACATTTTAAAATTATACTGCTAGGTCCTTTCACAATTTCTCTGTTAAAGAAGATCCACTACACTCCCTCGAGAAATTATAAAAATGAAATCATTCATATTTCAGCAGTTTCATAGTCTGGTTGAATTAGACTATATCCATTACTCTGACTAGTGTTCTTTTGTCTATAGTTACTGTTTTTCTCTGACGTTGTATATGTTTCTGACAAAATATTTCGTACTTGCCCTGGTTTTAAAATTCTGATCTTGAATCATTCTCCAAGGCTCTTTGGAATTCTCGACTTATATATAACGAAAGACTGTATCCTAATACATTTTTGTTGTCAGATGTGGATTTTAGGGAACTCCATTGAGATAAGAGGTGCCGAGCACTCAGATTTGAAAGCCATTTATGTGAGCAATCATGCATCGCCTCTTGATATCTTTCTTATCATGTGGCTTACACCCACAGGTACTGTGGGGATTGCCAAGAAAGAGGTAATAAAAGTTCTTTTCATGTGTACTTTGAACTTTTTCCTTTTGAGTCATACTAAATGTTTGTGTCACAGTTTTCATTGCCAATGTATATGCCTATATTTGAAGTTGAAACAGAGGCCTTTTTAAATGCACTTATCACTCTGAACTATGCTGAATGGAGTCTTTTATTAGGAGTTAAAATTAACGCAAATTTCTTAAATATATTGGCTACTATAGCAAGTTGCATTTTAAATTTAAGTTCACATGATCCGAAAACTCTCGGTTTATTGACATTATGTTTGATCTGCACTGAAGATAACTGATCTAACACCAATCTGACCCTCTGATGCTAACCATCAAAAGTATGTGGTGGTAATATAATGTTTGAATGGACGTGTTTAGATAAAGCAAAATTTCAATAAATCATAAAAGGACTTGGGCCACACCTCATTTATTAGACGGACCTGTTAAACGGGTCAATGACAATATGAAGCATCACAAAAGTTAAATGCTTACTCTTATCAGTATGGTAAACCGTTTTTAAAATTGAGTTCTTTATAAAGGTATAGAGTTCGCTTTATAAGTACTTTGGTCTTGAATTATAATTTTGCAGTCTAATGCATATATGAACTTTACATGTTTTGTTCTTATTGGTATAGTAAAATCGTTAACTAGAGATGAGTTGCTAATTGAAGACCTTTATTTGGTCTTTTGGTATAGATTGCAATTCACCAATATTGATTTTGAGTTCTAATCTTGTGGCCTGCCGCTTATATGCACATCACATGCCCTACTTCGCTATTGTGCACATCAGTGGTGTGTTACAAGGCTTTTAAAAAGTGAATTCTTTATTGCCCTTGTTGGGTCTTTCCGTGCAGACTCAAGTTCACAAGCATTTGGTTCTTTGTTTTAATTTCACTGCTAGTGTCTATATGCATCTGACATACCTTCCTCTATTTGATATAATAGAAAATCCTTAAAAAGTGAGTTCATCATTGATGACTTTAGTATGATATTCTGACGTGTATTCAAAAGTTTACAATAATTTGGTTTTGAGCTCTAATTTCACAATACGAAGTTTTCAAAAAGTGAATTTCTTACCAAAAGTGTATATATATATCTTATAGGTATGATACAAAGTTTTTAAAAGTGAATTCCTTACCAAAGGTGTCAGTTTGTTCATTGCCATAGATTCAGTTTACAAGTTATTTGATTTCAAATTATAATCTCTCTCTGGTACCTATATGACCCATGTACAAAATCCTTTTGAATTCTTTACTTAAGGTTTTAATTTTGCCTTTCAAAATGGACTCAAATTCACAATATCTACTTGCAGTCTAGTGCATATAAGCACTCCTGCCAATACAATATTCTTTTCGTAGAAAAAAATTCCTTACCAAAAGCTCCACGTTAATTTTTAAATGAAAATTCAAATTCACAAGCATTTAATTCTGAAATTAAGAAGAGATTTTCCATCAATAATTAGTAAGACAGATATTTGCGGGTGTTTTTTCATGACCCATAGTTATTTAGAAGAGATTTTCCATCAATAATATTCAGGATTGCTGAGATAGATATTTGTTAGTGTTTTTTCATCGTCCATAGTTATTAGTTAATAGATCTGAACCAGTAGAGCACCTGCCAATGATTAAAATTCATGTGACTTTTTGTCAAAATCTTTATACCATCTTCCAAACAATTCTTAATGGAGGTGGCGGAAGTTAAAAAAATGTCGAATATGCCAATGACTTAAATAGACAATCAGACATAATGGATTGCCAATGGGGTGGCAAACAAAGTGGACTTAATGAGTGCTAAGTCTTTTATTCATTCTCATGAAAGATGGGTTCTTGTGAACCACTACTCATGAAACATCCAGGTCAATAAGTTTGTCTAAAAGACTAGACAGTTGAATCCTGATAGCAATATTACAACCATTTGTAGGCTTCATAAAAAGGTTGGGCAAGCATAAAAGAATGGGACAATTTTTTGTTATCTGAAAAATTGAAGAATTGTCATGTTTTTATTGTGGCAAAAACATTTAATTCAATTCTATCGCTGTTCTGCAATACGCATCTTGTTGAAAGGTTATGAAGAGGGGGCAATATTCAAAATACTGGTAATAAAATATTGAAGATTCATGCACCTAGAAAAATTCTTTTTGAAAACTTATAATTATTCTCTTTTAGTCATTATTTTGGAGGAAATTGATATGTCAATATATATTGTCCAGGGGTACCGTTTACAAAGCTAAGACCAATGAGTAAATAAATAGCTCTAATATTGGCTGTTTCCTCTATTTTCACATAATGTTCTGTCAGAAAATTTAGCACTGTTTATATGATACTCTCAAGTTACAGTCTTTTGTGTCTGGCATAAAATTCCATGTTACAGCTGGAAGATTTTCATCTATATTTTGTATGCTTCTATGTTTTCTGATGACCAATTGTTATGGCCAGATTATATGGTATCCTTTGTTTGGCCAATTGTATGTGTTAGCGAGTCATCTTCGCATCGATCGTTCTAATCCAACTGCAGCTATTGAGTCCATGAAAAAGGTACTCCAACTACATCCTTCCCAGGTTTACTATAGTTGTTTTCTTTAAGGGTTTTCTTTTTCAACTGCATTGACCTTAGCACAATATGTGACTGTATAGGCAGCAAGGACTGTAGTGGAGAAGGACCTGTCTTTGGTCATCTTTCCTGAGGGCACAAGATCAAAAACAGGAAGATTGTTGCCATTCAAGAAGGTGCTTTATCATGGGTTTACACGATTTCGCCTTATTATTTTGATTGTTTTCTCTTATTGCTTGCTGGAAGACTCATCTGGCTTAAACTTAATAATCCTGCATACATGCAGGGCTTTGTGCATATGGCCATCCAGACCAGGCGGCCCATAGTTCCCATTGTTCTTACCGGTACCCATCTGGCATGGAAAAAGAACAGTTTGCATGTTCGACCGGCACCATTAACTGTCACATTCTTGCCTCCAATAAGTACAGAGGATTGGACTATAGACAAAGTTGATGAATATGTGGAAATGTTGCATTCGCTTTATGTTGAGCATCTCCCAGATTCACAGAAACCTTGCAATGTCCAAGAATAGCATCTTGATGCAATTACTTTAATTTGATGATCTATAGAATTCACATAAACCTTGGGAAAGAGAAAGGAGATTTAAAATCTAAAAACCCTAGATGCTGCTAACACCTACCCTGCATTACAAAAAATGGCTGCCAAGAAAATTGCAACCAAGTCTGATAAATCAAATTCAGTAATTTTCACACGTAACAAAGCATTCATTTCTTGAAGCCTTAATCTGGTTTCAGAACACTTAAGACATATAATATAAAAGCAATGGAAAATAATTCTCATTTTTGTGAACTGACAGGTTATCTACTTTCTTGGTTGTATTTTCTACAAATTAATTTGTCTCAAGGCAAAGTATAGTTTTAACTTTTGGGAAGTCTGACAACGGATGAGTTAACGAGGTTATCAATTCTTTTGTGCGTAAGCATTTAATTGATCTCTAATGTGAAAATCCCGTGATCAGAGGACGGATTAAGGAATCATGCAGAGGATTGTAGAAAGGCAAATTAAATTACTCAATCAATGGTGAAGGTTCCAATAGCCACAAACTTAAGCACGGATTTCACCGCAACAGGCAAAGTTTGCTATTGGATTCCATTGAAACATGAAAGTTACTCTATCTTGTAAAGAGAAATGATCGTTGATAAATGCTAGTAAATTTCTTAAACAAATTTTATTGTTAGGTCTTGATTCATTTGGTAGTTCAAACGTGTTTGGATGTAGATTCATTTCGAGGGATTTTGTAAGGATTTCAGGAATTTTGAGTTTTGTTTCAAATTAATTTTCCTTCAATCTGAATTTCTTTTATTTTTTTATTTACAATTTCTAATATTTGATTTCAAATGTTTGGAATTTAATGCTTGTTTATTTTAATATAATTAATTATAAATTATTTCTGTAGTTGATTCAATTTATAAAAATAACAAAATAAAAAAGAAAGAGGATAAAAACAAAGGAGTTTTACGAGTATCTCATGTTAGAGTTGTTGGAAATATAACTACTATTTAATTACAATATCTAAACATTTATTATATAAAGACATACTTGTCATACAAGATATGTCTTTTAAGTAATATATAGAGAAATTTGTTTAAAGCTTCTAATTTTAGCAATTGTAATTAAAATCTTTTAGTTGTAATTATAAAGGTTATTGTTAAATCTAAAAGGTAGTGGGAACTTCTCTACAACAATTTTGTTCTAAAATGAGCAACACTAAGATAAAGCTTATAATTGAAGTAAATAAATACTTGATTCCAAATAAAGAGAAGAGTAAAGAGGGTTCTTATACAAACATTAAAAAAGAATTTCTTAATATAATATAATATTAAAGATACTTTTAGGTGTGCCATAAATTTTTAAAGGAATTTTGTAAACAATATATAGTTTATTGATTTTGATAATCAACAATAAAAACTAAGGTGTTGACCCTTACAAAACTATTGTTTGAGGGTGTACAGACACAATACACTTAACAACAAATAAACATTGAAAGCAACTTGGACCAAAACTAGTAAAGAGATAAACTTAGGCCATAAGTTAGTGGCTTATACCTATTAATACAAAGTAGTACCAAACAAAAGAAAAGAAGCTAAAACCCTATTTGAGATCCTACTAGTACAACCAATGTTGTAGTGCAACTAACAAAAAATAAAAAAGCCACATGAGCTATAAGCAAAAATTTACAAGAAAGACCTAGAGGGGTAGGAGGTTAGTTCCTTGTTAAACCTTATGTGAGGATTTAATATCGCAACCAAACTAATGCAATACATGTGACCAATCATCAGTGAGGAATTTGAACAAATCTTTATAATTTCCTTCCTCTTGCTCGTCCTCCTTGAACATTTTTTTGTTGCATCAAACATATAGAATTTGTTGACCTGTGCATCACACAAAGATTGAGCTTGGAAATGTTGCTACTCCTAAAGAGCATTAATGGTTGCCATCATTCAGTCATACAGTCGGTAAAGGAGACAAGACATGACAGTTGGTCAATACACAAAGCCTAGACACTAAGCAGAACATAAGGCAGATCACTAAGTTAACCGAACATAGCTTTGACTAAGCACTCTTACCAAGCAAGATGATCACCAAGTACTGAGTACCGAGCACAGTAGTCACCGAGCATTCATATGAACCGAGCACTAGTTAATTACTGAGTGATGAATGTAGTTTACACCAAATGAAACAGGAAATGATATAGTAGTTTGGAATGACACATAGTACAAGGCAAACGGTTTACACCAATTAAGAAAACGGTTTACCAAGATCAAGACAAAATTTAATATGGATGTAATCATTAAATTGTTGATGATTCCTATATAATGATGATCTAGCTTTTTCATTTCTACCGTTGATCTTAGGTTTTCTAAGATAGAGTCTAAACCCTAATTAGGTTAGGATTAGTTTGATATGAAATTTGTAAGGATGTCATTTTGACATGTATCATCATCAAGAAGTAGCCGCACTCATGGACATATGAAGATCATATAGGGTTATGATTGACAAGCATTGATAGAACATTCAGTTTATCAGAAATAGAAGGCTACCGAGCAGTATTCAAAGAAGAGATCAATCGCATTAAGGTGATAACAGATAAATACATTACATATTCGAATCAGGCATGTTAAGTTGCTATTTACAGATTAATCCTATTGTTACTCTTTAGCCATTGTAGTAGCTTTTAAATCTCTTAACAGAGTGAACTTAACAGTTCTTTGGTAAATCTCTTAACCGAGTGCACACTTGATTGTGTTGCTAAAATCCTCTAACCAGGTAGATCTAGTTGATCTCATTGTTACTCCTAACAAGGTAAGATCACCAGAAGCGATCAAACTATTTGTAGCCTTAATTGGAAAACTTTGTTATTGCAGTAGTGAAGCTTTGTGGGTGTCATCCCCACCGCCATTTTTACCTTCTAACAAGGGTTTCTGCAATACCAAAATACCGAGTTATGTGTATAAAGTTTCAGGACTGATTTATTGATTAGTTTACATGCGTTTATATTTCAGTTATGTTTTGGATGCATGTTAAATGCAATTGATACAGTCGGTTAGTGATATTCATGTTTACAAAGATTCAGTTTGAAAAGTTTTAAGGATATTGATTCACCCCTCCCCTCTTAGTACACATCTTTCCATAATCCCAACAAATGCTTCCAAGTTTCCTTTCCACCTTTCTCATTATGTTGTTAAGACTACCCACCTTACTCTGTAAGCTTTCCAAATGCAACGTGGAAGCCGCATCGAAGCTAGACAAAATAGGGTTCTCCTCAGTTGGCGACATATTAGTACCAGAATTGACAGGTCCTGCCTTCACTTTATTATAAGTATGGGTTGAGTTGTTTGAGGTCAATTTCTTTGAGCTACCACTATCATCAGTTACCAAATTCTCATCATTTGTGTTCTTATTTTTCTTAGTCCCCTTATCAACTGTCAAATTCCCATGTTCCATGTCTTCCTTAGAATCATAATTGACAAGTAGCTTTTTCCCCTTTTTAGAAAATCTACTTGCAATTCTCACCTCCTTGTCATTATCAATGTTAACCTCTTGGATAAAACAAAAAATGGCTTTTTTAGCAAGGGGAGGGGAGGTTTTTTTCCTTTCCATTTAGAGGTAGATAGTGAAGAGTCTTTACCATTAAGGCTAGCCTTAGGGGCAGTAGCATCAAAGTTCATGACTTATGGGCTGCTTGTACATGAGGTAATTTTTGTGGCCCCCATATTTCTAATACTTTTATCTTATTCTAACCAGACATGTCAACAATGTTAGCTGATAGGGGGATTATGACACAAGAGCATCATAGACAATGATCGATTTAGGAGGGAAGAGGGCCAAATGAAAATTATAAAGAATGAAAATAAGGCCTTAGTGTAAGTAAATCAAATTTTCACCTTGGCATACACTATCCTTGACACCAAACACAAAGCTTTTAAGAGAATTCAACAAGAAAAATGAAAAAAGAGATGATTTCATGATTCAAAAGTGACATATGGTAATAACAATAAATTTTAAAATGCCCTTCCAGAGTAAAGTACCTCATGATCATATAACAGACTTGGTCCCAAGGAGGGGGCAACTCATTCCTGTTGTAACCACCTTGCTTCTTTACGAGAACTTTGCTGCCCTTAAAGAACTTGTTTAGACTGTCAGTGTCTACTATTTGGCTAGTCTTCTTCCATTTCCTTCCCTTAACGGATAACCTAGTGGCATTGGCGATGACCTCTTCACTAATCTCCAAAGCAATGCCCCCAATCAAAACCCTCCCATTATCCGTGGAGCTGGAAAATTGGGCAAAGAGTCTCTCATCAAACCTAATAATGAGCTCAATAAAATTGGCAACCCCACCCTCCTTGAAAATGTGCCACACTGTGGGGTCATTCTTGAAGTCGTAGAATTTGACATCACGTTGTTGACCGAAAGGCAATCAAAGGGAAATTATTGGCTAACCAACTAGTAGACGCACTATTACAAGATACACAACTTATCATGGTGGATTTTCCTAATGAATCTATTCTCCATTTAACGCAACATCCTTGGAAATTGTACTTCTATGGTTCATTCACGTAACAAGGTGCAGGTGTTGGAGTTTTGTTCATCTCCCCATAGGGTTACAAAATTCCTAGGGCATACAAAATGATCTTCCCATGCACTAACAATGTGGAGGAATATGAAGGATTAGCTAATGGACTCAAATTGGTCATTGAATGGAAAATTGAAGAGCTTCATGTCTATTGTGACTCTTTGCTGGCGATCAACCAAGTCACCGATGAATACCAAACTCAAGATGAAAATATTTTCCATACAAATGCATGGTTGATGATTTAAGGAAATAATTTATGTTCATCACCTTCCAACAGTTACCATGTGCAAAGAAAAGAGTAGAAGATGCTATGGCTACCTTAGCCTCCATGATACAACTAGAAGAGTGCCAATTTCTCTATGACTTCTTGGTGGAAGAGCTCCCCTTTCCTGCCTATGATATGCATGATTCCCAAATTTTCTACACCATCATTTCTTCTAATACTTCCTGCTATAGCTAGATCTACGCTTACCTTAAAGACCAAACCATACCTAAATCTCTATCTTGGAATGAAAAATGGAACCTCATTCGAAATGCCTCTCGATATCTCATCATCACAAATGAATTATTTAGGAGAAGTCTTGATAGTACACTTCTTAGGTGTTTAGAGTGTGAGGAGTCTTAGAGAGTGTTTAAAGAAGTACATGAGGGTAACTGTGGACCACACTCGAACATCCTATCTTTGGAAAAAAAGATCCTTAGAGAAGGTTACTACTGGCCTACCATGGAAAATGATGCTCTCCAACTTGCTAAAACTTTTCAGAAATGTCAGTTCCATGGGAACTTGATTCATGCCCCTGCTTGGGACTTGCTAGCTTTCATTACTCACTGTTCGTTTTAGCAATGGGATTTTGATCTTGTGGGTCAGATTTACCCTTCATCTTCCAATGGAAATAATTTTATCATTACAACTATCGAATACTTTACCAAATGGGTTGAAGCGGTACCCCTTATCAAAGCAAAAGGAAAATAGGTAGCTATGTTTATCCTCAACTACATCATTTGTAGATAAAAAATCCCCTCCTCGATTGTTACAGATAATGGAGGTCAGTTCAAGAATAGTGACATTAATGAGCTTTGCAATAAGTTCCACATCATGCATCATTCATCCTCTATCTACTATCCTTAGGGGAATGGACAAGAAGAATCCTCCAACAAAACAATCCAAAAGATCCTCCATAGAACAGTTAGCAAATTAGGAAAGGATTGGCATCTCCAAATTAATCTAGCTCTATGGGCTTACAAAATGAGCATTAGAACACCTA
Organism: Chamaecyparis obtusa; assembly: GCA_027943335.1. Taxonomy (NCBI): domain Eukaryota; kingdom Viridiplantae; phylum Streptophyta; class Pinopsida; order Cupressales; family Cupressaceae; genus Chamaecyparis; species Chamaecyparis obtusa. The sequence continues at coordinate 318,236 of BSBK01002765.1, read as the reverse complement.
TAGGGGCTACACCATTTTCATTGGTCTACGGTTTTGAAGAAATCCCACTAATCAAAGTTGAGATACCTTCACTAAGGGTATCATTACATGGGCTTATCACAGATGAGGATTACAAAATTTCCTGACTTCAAGAGCTAGAATTACTAGATGAGCATAGAAAAGAAGCATTTGACCATTTGAGGATCTATCAAAAGTGAATGTCTAAAGGCTACAACAAGAAAGTTCATCATTGATAATTTTAGGTCGATGATCTCGTTCTAAGAGAGAACTCAAAGAATCAACAATATTAAGAACCAAAGGGCAAATTTGAACCTAACTGGTTGGGTCCTTTTGTCATCACTACAACATTTGGTTCTGGAGTTTATCATCTAGCTACTCCAGAAGGCAATGTTCTCAAAGAGCTTTTCAACACTCTTAACCTGAAATGATTCTACAACTAGACATTTTGCATCTTGTACAATAATTTAAAGTCCTGAAAAAAATTCTAAAAAGCATATAAAGTCCTAAAAAAGTCTAAAAAGCATAAAAAGTCCTAAAAAAAATGATCATCTTGGTGAAAAATTGGAAAGAAGCGCCTTGATGTATCCACAAAAAAATCAAATATAAAACAAGTAAAAAAATGAAAAGATCAAAAAAATCAGAAAATGAGAAAAAGTGCCTTGGTGAAAACTTGGAAACAAGCGCCTTGGTAGAAAAAATAAAATAATTCCAAGTGGTGAAAACTTGGAAAATAGGCGTCACTTATAATCAACTCTGCATCTATCAACGTGTGTCTAAGCTCTCATGCTCTCATCCACCTTATTTCTTCTTTCCGTCTCGCTTGTTCCGTCATGGGTTGGAACTAGTCTTAGTTTTGTCCTTGGTTCTCATTTGTCGCCTGGGGGAAATCGTAAACCTATATGAGTTGTTCACACTTTATCACTTGATCAATCTCTTGAGCTTAACCTGAGTCAGTTTATCAGTCCTTATTAATGGATAATTTACCACTGACACTACTTGGTTTTTCTCAACACCCCAATTCTACAGTGTTTCTTAACACTACCAATCTGGACATCACTGTGTTTCTCAACACATCGGATCTTGCACTTTCTACTACACACTTGCACTTTGACACAAGCTCAAAGGTGTTTATTAACACCCAACACAAACTATATCCTATAAAACTAAAAATGATAGAGATATGCTAAACTATTATCTTGTGTGTTGTTTGTTATCACTGATTTTCGCTTGGTATGTCTTCTAAGGTCGCTTAATGACGTCTACTTGACTAGAGATTCATGACTATGGGCATAACAATGTTTTCTTTGATTTCTTCTTGTGGTGTGATTTCAATGATCCTAAGTGGTCTAATATATTGGGTGTCTGTGGTAAGAGCCTCCATCACGATTAGAACACCGCACATACCTCGACCCTGTTTATTTGAACACTTAAATGAGGTTAGAATTATCTCCTTGTCTGTTGCTTGTGTGTAGCATGTAAGATGATACTCTTGGTCATCTTGGTAGCTTTTTCCTTGATACATGTGTTATCTTACAACAACAAACTAGAAACCGCATTTAGGTCATCTCAACACTAATGCCTTGATGCTTACATGTGTTTCCCACATCTTATCCGATATGGTCGTATTCATATATTCATGGTTTCTCTTGCACTAGTAAAGGTTCTACTAACCTCTGATGTCCCAAATGCTCCAATGATGATAAATGAATGGCTACAGGATCAGTGACTTGACTCATGTCTTAGACTGCCTAGGGCTCCATTTTAGTTGTGCTTGTCTGGTTCCCTTGAGCTATCCTTCCTTTCTCTCTGCCAAAGCGATCAATTGCAACTTTTCCTTTTGAATTTTACTAGTATCTACATAAAACCTAGGTCAGTATCATCATAAAAGGGCCCTCAAGTGCTAACTTTTCATCATCACATATATGAATTAGTATGAAGGAAAAGCAACAAGTGATACATGATATCAAAGAAGAGGCAACATTATTATTTACATCTACACTATGCAGTATCAGTGGCAACACATGAAGTAAAGATATGTGGATCAACATTATATAAGTAGCATGAGATATATTCATCAAGGACATAAAAGGAAGGATCAATTAAAGCATACATGAGCATACAAAAAGAACAACACATAAGCATCGAGAGATAACAACCATAAATCAGAATATCCCACAATATATATATCTCAAAATATGTCTTGAATACAAAAATGGTGCATCCTCAATGCAGATATATAAAGTGAAATACATCAAAAATGTCTAAGGGGATAAGACAAGAAAGGGGAATTAGGACCAAAGCCCTCCCTCCACCTGATCTCGAGGTGGAGGAAGAGGGGCATTTTTTCTCATGGGTACAGGTACAACTCCCTTAGACTAGGAAGAAAATTGGGAATATGATGGTGCTCTGGCTGTCGATGGCACTGCTCTAATATGCAATGCATAGTAGTAAGTTTTCCATGAGGCCTGGTATGTGGTTGTCTTCTGGGCACTTTGAAGCTCTCGAATCAAGTGATCCCTATCTCACTCTACCATTTGTAGTTGTGCCTCGACCATTGCCCATTGTGTCTTGGCCTCTACCAAGTCTTCTCTAAGCTGTGCATCTCTTCTAGTGCTACTATGTACTCCCTCGACCCTAGGTACCTTAGTGGGTGGAGCCTACACTACTGTCTCCTTATCCATAACCCCGATATCCTCCTCCTCTAGCCTACAATTCATATCTCTCTAAGGGAGGTTTCCTCTTTCCACCTTCCTCCTCACTAACCTCTCTCCCTCATCCTCCTCCATATCTTCCTCCACTTCCACCGCTACCCCCACTACCCCCAATGATCCTCTCTCTTCCCTAGTCCTCCGCTAACTTGATATCGGTGAATGACTACTGCTAACCCCTACAGATCCCTATGGCCTCCCACCCTGTCCACTAACAAAACCTCTCCTCTGTGGCTCATTGGTGGGCTCATCCTCATTTGGTCGGGGCACTCGCTTCGCCGGATATGTAAAACACAGAAAGGGATGATCGATGCGGTGTTGTCTATATGCTGGTGTCATCTGCACATTTGTAATAGTGGCCAAGTTGTCCCAATCTACCCTGACCAGATCTCATAGCTCTTGCACTATGGTGGCATGTACCGACCATGGCCCCCAATCAGCCTCCTCATCTACATATCGAGCATATGCCACAAACTCAGTAGGTGTGTCCTAACGTCGTCCAAATTGGTGCTAGACACGACTGATGCAAAATCGCTCCATGATGGGAGCACTCTTGCAAGACATATGTTACATGTCAAAACACAGAAAGGATAAGATATATCAAGATAAAGGAACATTATTTACAATGCATCAGAAATCACAAGGGACTTAATTTCCAATCAATGGCCTGTTGCTGAAAATATATGAATACTCACGGGTGAAGCCCATCCACTTCTCACGGCCTATATATGGCTGCCACACTACTGTAGTCATACCATCAAACTGCTGATGCCAAAATACGGTCTTGACCAAATTGGGCTGATGAATGTAGCTTGTGTAGCGAAAGATATATGGCAACCCGCTCCTTGGGTAGGCTATGTAACAGGGCGTGCAATGGGAATGTGCTTCCATGCCCAGATCTATAGAACAATGACTCCGGTCGCCATACTCGTACCGTGCCGATAAATGATCTCATGTAGCTCACAGTACATGTGGTAGAGTAAGAAGGCTCCCCAACTAAATCTTTGCGGCCTTGTCAACATATCATAAAGAATGTGGCGCCATCTGTACTCAAAACCCTATTGGCTCTGATCAAGGACCGCCAAACAACCAATCAGGACTGCAAGAATACATGCTAATGGGTACTCCTGCTCATACTGACTAATCATATAGTCCCGTATGATATTTCATCCATGATCCTGTCATCAGTAAAAATCCTCCTCATAGTTGTGATGCCCTCTGCGAGATCTTGATCGTAATAAACTAGGTCACATGCTACTGGTAAGAAAAGGATCTGATACACAACCTTTGGTGTCACTTTGATCTCACTGATCAAAAGATGGAATGTGTTATGCTCAGAGTGGAAGTGCTTTGCTAGCGCTATGAGTAATCTGTGGTTTACATAGATATCAGGTAGATTCAAGAGCTTACCCATCCTATACTGATCAAGAATTGCCAGATCATCAAGGGAAAGATAACGCACCAACCGAAGTGCCTATGGATATGCACATCAGAAGATTGAATTAGGAAGATGAATATGCAACATAAAAAACAAGGAAAATCATTAGTAATCGGTATAAATCGAACATCAAGGTATCAAAAATAAACTACTAAGCATCTGTGAAAGGCTACAAAGCTACAATGGAAGACAAAAAAATTTCTACAAAGGCTAAAACTTCAAAATTTGACCCATATGATGAAAGAATTGACCCACATATATCGTACGATGAAACTCAACAAAGGGTACGATACGATTTTTCAATACAATACAGCTTCTCGTATCATATGATACGAGGGTACCTATCATACGATAAAACTCTACATTGGAAATGACACACATGTTCTAACCAATTTTTTGTACGATAAACCTCAAAGAGGCATGCGATAAAATTCTAGTATTATACAATAAACTGGCACCGAAAACCTAACACGTGGCTAAAACCAATAAAAATAACTAAAATTGACCAAATCACGAAGTGGGATTGGATACTTAGCATTGCACCGTATGCCTTAGACTGGTTATGAAATCTCTATAATGTGAATTGGTGATTTTGGATAGGAATCGACATCTTTATCACTCTGGAAGGCTTTGGGCTATCAAAGTCAACTGTAGCAAATGATTTGAAAGGACCCCTTTGGGCCCCTTTTATAGATTTTGACCTAATTTTCAAAGTGCTCAAAATCCAGTGAAAGTTGCACCCCTTGCTAATTTCAACATTTTGAATCCATTTTCATAATTGAAATTGAAAGCTGAGATTATTTACCTAGTCAAATTGCAAAGTCAACCCTTCTTGGTCAAACATAGTTGACCACTGATGTTATCACTTCTCGCTCGCTTACGCCTTCATTTCTCGAACCTCTGAGGTCAATCTCATGCAAATATATTAAATCTAAGTGATTTTATAATAGTCAACTCTGGTCAAACTTTGTCAAACTTTAGTCAAATCTAGTCAATAGACCTCAAAATGACCCCAAACAAGCTCCAATCTTTTTTGAATCTACTGGAAACCTAATCTTATTGATCCTAATCTATGTCAGTACACTTTCAATCAATCAAATCAGGTGCTAACATCTCTGCCTCATTTCAATTTTGATCTCAAGGGGGCATGACAATATAGAATCAAAAAATCAATTCAAGCTTCATGGCTTGGGGCATCTCATCTTCATTAGGAACCATATCAAGTTGATATTCTTTGCATCTCTCTGAAAGAGTGATCTCATTACTTCATATCAGGTCACTCAGACATACATCTTTTTGATCTCTTGGGGCATGTCAGGTTCATCAGGACCCATATCAATCTAACATCATTCTCGGGGCATATCAGGTTCATTAGGACTCATATCAATCTGGTATTTTCTCTCAATAAGGTGATTGGATTCCTTTGAATCCTAGTCGAAGAAGTTATCTCAATATATTTGACAAATATTCAATCTCATCTCTTCATATTAGGCTAGATACTCTCGTCTCTCTCATCAGTCTTTGCTCAATCAAGTCTAGAGCTGATATCTCTTTATTGATCTTCTTTCAATCAAGCTCAGAATCGATTCTCCTTATCAGAAATGGTCTCATTGCTTCACAACAAGTTTTTCTCTAATCTAGTTGCTATCTATTCTTTGAATCAATGCACTGCTCGCACATCGATTCAAAGAGGGGCAAATTTAATCACCTAAAATTTGTCTAGTAGAACCTAAGCCCCTAATTTCAATTAAATTACTTTAAGACAAATTCTAAATCACAAAGGCATAATTTACTAGACCTATTTATGTAAGTAACTTGAATAATACCCCTTGCATAATTAAATTAAATTAAATCATTTCTAAAACTTGAAAAATTATTTAATTGTCAAAACTTATTTTTACTATAAAGTTTTAGCACTTTTATTAAAAAGAGCACTTTGTGCAAACTTAATCTTGATTAATTAATAATTAAACGGGGATTTTCTTTTTTTTTACTTGTTCTCCAATCAAGATTGGCCAATGAAAAATCTTGAATCCTCTCACATGGATTGATCTTTCTCACCACTCATCTCTACCTAACATATTTTGCCTCTTAATCTCCACCCTCTATTGTTGAGGCAATTCCTTTAAAAGGAATCTCTTCCATGGCTCAAGGGATCCATATTTGTGCATTCTAGAGTTACTATGCTATTTTGAATTCCTAGTTCTTAGTTTCTTTCATTATATACTCATAGTTTTCTTGCATTTTAATCTAGTTTACTTTCTTGCATTGTTTATCATAACATAGTTTCTTGCAATTTCATTCTAGAATACGAGCTGTTTTGCATCCATTCTAGCTTAGTTATCTCATTTTATCATTGTTAATCTTGCATTGTAGTTCATTTCTAGTTTTGCATTATATTTGAATCTTCCATTTTGGAGTACTCATGTTACTAATCCTTCATGCTAATCGGATAAGCATTATAAAAAAGGATTAAAATCACTTCATCTAGGAAGCAATAAGCCAATTTTGAGGGTCTAGTTGGTTCATTAATATGGACTCCTATAGCTAAATTATTGAGTTAATGGTTTATTGAGTGTTGGTTGCATTCCAATTGAGTATCAATATTTAACTACACAGTATTATACTTATATACATGATTATCATATTTGAATGCATGTATTTTGTGTTAGAAGATCCTTAACCCTGTTAGGAGTTGTCTTTACAATGCTTTTAGTACAGTGACCTTGTCAAGGGTCGGACCCTATTAGGAGTCTTTTATAATAACCCTATTAGGGGTGAGGACACACTGTCCTAGAGCTCACTGCTCAAGTGGTGAAAGCTACAATACACACTATATCTGCTAGATGAACTGGTGTTGTGACACTGCTTGTCAGATCAGTTCCTTTGATGCACTGATGCTTTGACCTCTTGCAAAGCTCTAATACATCTTAACAACTCTTCCCACACTTTTTCTCTACTTATCTCAACTCTATAACAACTTCCATACCAATTACAAAGGGTGCATCTCATATTTATATGCGCTTATCATAACAATTAACTAGGTCGACCTACTACTAATTACATACAACGCTTCCAATTGAATTGGCTTAAGCGTGTTTACATACAAAGTTAGTTACATGTCTATACCCTAATTACAATAGGCACATAGCCTTTACAAAACAATAATATAGTCGCTAATTAAATTACCAACAGTCGACTGCATACTCTGTTCTATTTTGGCATTCACTGGTTGTACCCTTTTTAGCTATCTATATCTTCATCATATGACATCATTTGATCATGCTCTCTTAGACTTAGCATGAATACATACATACAAGCCTAACTTCAAGGGTGCATACCATAACTAGGTCATACGCACATGCGCTGATGCTCTGATCTACTGGTGCTTTGTTAACTATCCAGTCTTCTGTACTTAGCCAATTTCTGATCTCCTTATCATGTGCACTGACTCCAAAACACTATATGACTTTGTTGCCATAATGACAACACTATATTAAGTCATATACAATAGTATAGTCAACTTGCCAATAATCTCCCCCTTTGTCATTGATGGCAACAAAGGAATATGGCAAAGTTACTATCTGTCCTCTTATACAAAAACTCTAACTTATATCTCCCTTAGTCTTATTACTATACATCTTCTTTACATATCTATAACTCCATATTCTATACATACTCCCTCTTTGACATTAATGACAAAGGTGGTAAAATTGAACCTCTACAAGTACTTACAGGGAAAGTACATCCAAATATGCTATCTACAAATTATGGATCTCTTGCTTCCAAAATGCAATCAGTGCATTGACAGTTTAGAGATGGGTGCATAAGGCATATGTTAGCTTCTCCATATTTTCCAAATCAGTGCTAGGACCTTGATCATATGTCACCATGGTGGCATTGATCTCCTTGATGTTCTGATTTAGTACATCTAGAGAGGGTGCAAGAGCATTCCTTAGCTGTGTTTGCCTTGCCCTTATCTTAGACATCTCCTTTTCTGCTCTTTCAATCTTGTCAATATGTCCTTGATATACATTATTACACATATTTACATTAGTTGAGGGATCTTCCATATATTTCCTCACATTCTCTACCATAGCCTCTGCCTCTTGGATCTTATAGTATAGATCAGCTGTTAACTTCTCCTGATTCATGCAGTTAGCAATAATCTTCCTACCCTTTGCTGCAAACTCTTTTAAGGATGCTTGACCAACCTTGAGTGAACTTAGGTCAAGTGCAAATTTACTGACCAATTCACTGAGCCTCTTCTTCATATACTTCTCTTCTGCAACTAGGGATGCAGATTCTTCCAAGCTAGAAAAGTTTGTCTTAAAATTTGAAAGAATTGTGTTCACATCATCCAATAAATGAACCTTAGACACTTTCTTGTTTGAAGGTAGCAGGTTGTTCAAGATGTTCACTAACTCAACAAATAGGGATTCCTCATCACTTGTTTCTCTTTGGCCTTCTCCATAGCTAAGACACTGATCTTGATCAGGTCTTCTTCTCCCCAAGAGTCCAAACTAGTGGTGTCAGGTGTCAAGCTTGACAAAAATGATGCTGAGGGAGTGATAGGAGTGCTATCCATCACTTCTTGCTTTACTGTGATTAGCTTTTCAACAGATGGCTTATTTGTTGATTCACTTTCTTTTACCTCTTCTTCTCCTTTCTCCTCTTCCACCTTTTCTTCCTCTTTCTTGGTTTCTTTTTCTATCTCCTTTTATTCTTTTTCATCTGTTATATCCTCAATCATTACTTCTTCTTGTTGATTGGGAGGAGTGTTACCACAAAGAGTTTCAACCTCTTGTGTGCTTATGAAAGCTTCTTCAAACTTGTCCAAATCGTCTGTGGCCGCCATAGTAATTTTTACATTATCAATGAAAATTGTGCCATCTTTGTGTGTCTCTGTCATGGGCGCAAACTTTGCTGCCTCTGTAGGTGTTTCAACTGCAGGCGCTAAGTCCTAAGGACCTATCACTGGTACATTAGTGGGCTCTGCCATCTTGACTTCCTTTGTGGGCACTTGAGTTGTGTGCGCAGTAGGTGGGTACATGTGTATGTTCAAGAAGACCTTCTCAAAGGCTTTCTCTGTTTCTTTTGCAACCAACTCATAATTCTTATCCATGATATGTAATGTTCTTGTCTTGGTTTTGAGATGTGGTTTCACCAGATCTAACAATAAAGTTTTCTCCTCTAGAGAACATACTGGGAAACTTTCATCTAGATTTTTTTCTCTTATCCTTTGATCCTCTTCAATGGCTTGTCTTTTTAGGAATTCTAAGATATTCCACACATTGTCTGGAATCATTGTCTTTAGTTCTAGGACTATTCTTTTAATCTTCAACATGTGTTTGATAATCATTCCATGAATTTACGACTTATCAATTTCATTATACTTCTCATATAACTTTCCTACTTGATCTATCCTGCCTTCATCAACAATCCTTGCACTCAACACACTAAGACTAGGTTTGAATCTTACTTCTGGAGGTGCTTGAGTGTTCTTCTTACTTCTTGTTGCTCATGAGGATGGATGACTAGTGCTGATTTATTTCTTCCTTTTAGGCATTTCCTTATACTCTGGAGGAGCAGTAAGGTCAATAGTTTCCTTGGGTGCAGGAGGGGTATCATCTATTTTACCCTTCAGATCATCAGACTTATCCACTTTTACCTTTTTCAAATTTGGATCATTAGACTCTGCCTCTTTTGCAGATGCACTCTCAATTCCCGAGGAAATCTTTTCTTGTCTTGCTTTGTCCAGGTCTGCTTGAGTTACTCCGTGAATTTTCAATATCTTAGAAGTAACCTTGGCTACTTTTCTTTTAGTTGCTGTGCTATTTAAAACTGCATCAACTTCTCTTATTTTCTCTTCATAAGTCCCCCATCTTGGCTCATTAGGGTCCTTAGGTGTTGATAACAGTACTTGAGCATATGCTTCTAGGATTGGCTTCTCAACCTCATATCCAAGTGGATGGATCCACTTTGTTCTTGGCTCTACTGCTTCCATACAAGTTACATCAGTTTCTACCATAAAGAAAATGCTATCTTTGTACTTTTCAACAATGCTTTATGGAATCCTATAACTCATCTACATTTTGGCCCTAAATATCTTCAATTCCAGTGTTATGTAGTCTTTTAGTGTACTCTCAGTAGTTTCCTTAAATGATATATGTGGCATTGTAGGCATACTCTTGTCCAAATACAAATTTGACACCTTTCCAAGAATGTGGAAGTACATGTATATGATCAAAGACCCAAACCTGAATATTTTGGTGTTGTCATGTTTAATGGCTTTGATGTTGTCTATCAGTTGTGCGCGCAAGATCTTGCACAAATTAAACTCTCCATTTTCTCTCACAAGTCTTATTGTTGCAAGAATTATGGCTATTGACACACTGTTCACTCTGCTGGTGTGTTGAAACCTATACCCTAGTATCATAGACATCAATTTGATGTCTTTCTCCTCTATAGGCTCAATGGTCATTCCACGCCTATCACTTCTTGACTTGCATGACTGTTCTACAAGTTTTCTAACATCCTTGCCCACTGGAAGAATGACGCCAGTCCTTGAGAGGCCTGTCATTTCATGTATTAGGTCTCTTGTTATTCTGACTGACACTTCACCTATCCAGAATAGGTCATCATGAATCCTGCTAGGTAGAATATTTATCCATTCGGACTCATAGAGCTCATAAGCTGTAGCATATTCAATTATAGGGTGGTTTTCAAACTACGCATACTCATCCAGGAAGGTTTTATTTGGTTTCATCATGGTTTCTAAGTGCGCTCTTATCCTCTCAAGTCCTACTAGTTCCTTCTTGCAGTAAATATATGCTCGGATGTCTTCTACATGCATAACACCCATAGGAGTGCGGGAGAATGCCCCTTCTAGGTCATCCAATATAGATTTGAATGGGTGCCTCTTCAATACATATCTTTTGTTCTCCGCAATATCAAATACAATAGGAGTAGCCATCACTTACTTGTATATCACTTTCCTAATGGTTTCCAAGAACTTGTGAATCAGTGCGATAGATTAGGGCTTTAGCAACCGATCAAACACACTACTTCATTGGTGAATCAATCTGCAATCCTTCAAAATTGACTGTTGGGGCTTTTGTGCTCTTCAATCACTCAAACTTGAAACCAATGAGAAATCTGTAACACTATGTGTACTTTAAAGTGAAAATTTTTGCCATTAATGCTTGCCGCGTAAACCAGACTTTCACTGAAAATCTCCAACTTTCATTCTATAATAAATCAGGTAGTGTGATCTTGCACATATCATCACATAATATCCAAAAGGTTAAATCCAAAGGCACATACTCTAAGGGTGAGTATACTAGCCGCACAAGGGGCTAGAGCTAAATTAGCTCCCCCTATGACCCTAAGGGCTATTCATTTAGATGTAGAGGGTGTGTCCACTGTGGATGCATCCAATACATTCTCATCAATCTTATCCTTCTTTGTCTTTGACCAAATCAAGCTCACATCTTCTGAAGCTTTCACAGAGTTGACTTCTCCTTCGGTATCCAATATTGTTTCTTTTGGCTTTTTAGGGCTTTCCTGACTTTGTGTTCTTGATCTACAAAACTTAGAGATGTGTCCAACCTTGTTACATGAGTGGCAAATAATTGGAGGCCTTATATTCCTCGGCACATTGACATGGGTTACCATTTTACACTGTCTAGATGAGTGACCATTATAGTTACATATTTGACATGTAACATTCTAGGAACTTCTTGTATTTGTTTGATTCTGATTTCTCTGATTATTCTGAGTCTTGTTCTTCTGACTTGTTTTACAATTCATAGCTCTATAACCAAATTTATTGCAAGAATAACAGTAACCATTGAAAGGTCTTACATCTTCACAATTCCTTGCTATATGTCCATGCTTGTTACATGCATAACAAGTTCAGTCTACTAGCTTGCGCTCATCCATAGATGGTTCAATATTGTTTTTAGTCTGATTTCCAATCTCCTTAGCATCTATGGTGTCTTCTGGTGCTTTCATTCTTGCTCGCATGTTGTCAATTTGATTTTGTGCTTCATTGAATCCAATGCCACTGGTATCTCCTTTAAGCTTTTGAGCATACAACTGAGATTTAATCAGATCCTTGCTTGTGTGTAATTTATCAATGTGATTCTTAGCCTCTTTGAATTCGGATTCCAAGCTTTCTTTTTTGTTTCTTAGTTCCAAGATTTCCATGTTTGCTTGCCTCAATTCTTCATTCAGTTGAAGGTTCTCTTTGATCTGTTCATCATAGACTTCCTGATTGTTAGTTAGCTTGTCATCCAATTCTTCAATCTGATCTTTCAGAGACGTGTTCTCTTCATTTAGCTTTTTGACCATGATCCCTAAATCACTGGTAGAACATTCTTTTAAATCTTTCCTTAGTCTTTTGATGACTGCTTGAGCATCACTGAATTTTTCTTTTAGTTCTTCAATTTCCTTTTCAGATTTGTCTAGGTCTTCAAGAGTAGCTTCAAGATTTCTTTTCAGATGTTTCACTTTTGTCTTGTCCATGATCTCCTCAAGTGGTTAAACTTCTTTGTTGAGGACCAGAGCTTTGATACCAATTGTTAGGAATGGGAACATTGAGAGGGGGGAGGGGGGGGTGAATTAGTGTTCACTATATTTAATCTTTTCTCTTTACTCTTTAAACTTAACTTGAATGCTTAAGTATTGAAATGAACATTAACATAAAAAAGAAACATGAACTCAACACATAACACCAATGTAATTATGGGGAAACCCAAATAGGTAAAAACCTCGGTGGGAATTGACACCCACTATTAATCTATACTAGTGTCTTATTATCCTTGTTAGAAGATCCTTAACCCTGTTAGGAGTCTTTTACAATAACCCTATTAGGGGTGAGGACACATTGTCCTAGAGCTCACTGCTCAAGTGGTGAAGGCTACAATACACACTATATCTGCTGGATGAATTGGTACTGTGACACTACTTGTCAGATCAATTCCTTTGATGTGCTGATGCTTTGACCTCTTGCAAAGCTCTAATACATCTTAAAAAATCTTCACACACTTCTTCTATGCTTATCTCAACTCTATAACAACTTCTATACCAATTACAAAGGGCGCATCTCATATTTATATGTGCTTATCAAAATAATTAACTAGGTCGGCCTACTACCAATTACATACAATGCTTCCAATTGAATTGGCTCAAGCATGTTTACATACAAAGTTAGTTACATGTCTATAAACTAATTACAATAGGTGCATAGCCTTTACAAAACAATATTATAGTCGCTAATCAAATTACCAACAATCGGTTGCATACTCTGTTCTATTTTTGCATTCACTGGCTGTACCCTTTCCAGCTGTCTGTATCTTCATCATATGATTTCATCTGATCATGCACTCTTAGACTTAGCATGAATACATACATACAAGCTTAAATTCAAGGGCACATACCATAACTAGGTCATACGCATGTGCACTGATGCTCTGATCTACTGGTGCTTTGTTAACTGTCCAGTCTTCTGTACTTAGCCAATTTCTGATCTTCTTATCATGTGCGTTGACTCCAAAACACTATATGACTTTTTTTCCATAATGAAAACACTATATTAAGTCATATACAACAGTATAGTCAACTTGCCAACATTTTGTGCTATTGTGGTTGATATATATAAATAATGGTAAATGACAATAAGTTTATTGATGATTTTAGTTTTGACATTATATCATGTGTTTCTCATGATTCTCATTCTTCTCCTTATTGTATCATATCAATTTTTTAGTGTATCATGATCTAATATACCATTACAGTTATTACTTTTTTTTTTGTGAGTCTTATCCCACTTGTTGTGATATATGTTGAATGCAACATGTGTACATATATTTGGTAGAAGACATTGAGAATACTTATTCAACTCCTTCATTAGGAGGAATGACTATCTAGACAAGGATTTGCTAATGGTTATGATCATATATTTAAGAAAAAAAAAATGATAGTAGTGAGATAGGGAATAGTCCAATGACATACAATATTTTAGTAATTTATTTTATAAAGTATAATGGTAGAAGTGATTCATTGATTCATTGTCAAATATATCTCTAAAACAAAAGCCTCAATTATTGTCAGTGCATCTTTCTTGTTAAGTTGTTTTGAATAAATATAGGGTAGTACTTTTCCATTTCATAGTTTATTTTATTTTAATAATGCTTTCTTACTTCAGATGTAATGGTATTACAATATCAACCCTATGACATTTATTTACGTAATATATAGTGTGAAAAATACATGTGTCTATTAAGTAGTGAATCACACCATTCTGAGATATGATTGTTAATTTCAAGTTTTTGAATATGAGATGAGGAATTTGAACATATATTTATTGAAAAAATATTATAAATGAAAAGGAAAAGAACATGAAGCAATAAATATTTAAATCATGATATTTTAAGCTTTGACTTCTAATTTGAAGTCGTCACTATGCGATGAATAGATCAAGCATATATTTATGAATGGTTTACTCCCATTATTGAAATGTAAAATGAAATACAATACTTATTATTCATTTTTATTAATTATATGTGCTAGTGTATGTAATTATAACTATTGCTTGTTCATTTTTAGAGATAACATGTCGATTTAAAATGAGCACATAATTAATGGTGCATTTTGATACTTGTGGATTTAAACATTTTACATATATAACCTTAAAGAGAAACATTTGTTGGCATGGAACAATAAAGCATAAACCATTGGATACATTGAATCATTTTGTTGATTGGTTTTTTTTGCAGAGCTCTTTATATTAGTCAACAAGCATTTATCCAAATTTACAAAAGCCACATCTAAATGTTTTTATTTTTTACAAGGCAATATGTTGAATTTGTTATCATTCTAGTGAATAACATTTGTTGTTTTTGTTTTTCCTAAATGGTATCTTAAAAAAAAGGTAAAGCACATAAACAAGAAAATGTATTCATATTTCTCAAGCTACATTGACATAAGCTCTAGCCATTGTACCCATATGCGATCTATCAATGCAATATTTTGAAGGTTTTAAACAAGATACTCATGTCAAAGATTGAGAGTAATGAGCCTAAAGACACATTCACATAGAGGAAGAAATGTGTCAAATAAATATAGGTTTGAAATATATATTTCTCAGTGTCATACCTTATATTTTATAACCTTATGGATGTTTTCTTGAATAGGATCAATCTATCTTTTTTATGACTGTGGTGCACTGTGATGTTGTATTACAAAATTTGGTAAATGATGTTGTGAATTATATCTATAAACTACATGGAACTTAGTTGATTGTATAATGAAATAAAATAGCCAAGGTTACCTTAGAATTAGGCACATAAACTTTTTGAAAAGATGCCTAAAAAAATTGCGTAATGTTGATTGTATTGCAGGAGCAGTATGAGTATGTTGGGAATATAAAATCAAATGTGTCGATTTAGCATTGAAGGCACAATATACTGAAATAGAAGAAAACAAGAGAGAGGTTATGTACCTTCACTTTTAGATATGTAGTATGGTGTTGTTGTTTTAAGTCATAATAGATGAATAAAAACATGATGGAAACAAGATATGCACAAAGAACAACTTTTATAATTCTCTCATTGTTCTCCTAATTTGACACAAACCCTACCTTAGACATTTCCACAACTCTCAGAATCTATTTGTACTACCTCAACACACACACACACACATATGTATATGTATATGTATACATATATATACATATGTATATATGTATATACATACACACACACACACACATATATATATATACATATATATCTATATACATATTTATATACATATATCTACACATTCATATACACACACACACACACACACACACACACACACACACATACATACACATACACATACACATGTTAGCTTGTGGTGACTGATTAGGAAAGTGCTATCTAGGAAAGTACTGTACACTTTTCATTTGTCGTGGGGTTAACTCGTCAAGCATTTTTGAGTTGACACGTCAAACATTTCCCTAGGTTGACTCAAGCATTTTCTTAGGTTGACTCGTCAAGTATTTTAGGGTTAACTTGTTAACTGACATAAGCCTTGTTATATTGGCTTAGGGTTAGGGATTTCATTATGATGTATGATTTTAGTACTTGTAGCAGAATTGAGCTGTAAGGGATTACAGATTGTAATCAGGTTGTAATCCCTGGATAATAAAATATTGGACTCACTGTTGGTGGACGTAGCCTAGGGATTGGGTGAACCACGTTAAATCTTTGTGTCTTGTGTTCTCTTCTGTGTGGTTTATTGTTTTCTAATATTGGTTATATTTGCACATAATTGTTATTTCTGCCTTGTTAATCCTAACAAGTTGTATCAAAGCGAGGTTATTTGGTTCATTCTTTCATCTATTCTTTGAAGCAGGTCTCACAAGTTAGTGGGAGAGTCTCTTAGTTAAGTGGGAGAAATGGCAGACGAGGGTAGGCTGAAGGTTTATAAGTTTAATGGGTAGAACTTCCAATTATGGAAGATGCAAATGGAGGACTATCTCTATTAGAAGGATCTATGGTGGCCATTAGAGGGAATAGCCAAGAAAGAGTCAACAATGTCTTAGGAAGATTGGGATATTTTGGATAGGAAGGCACTGGGGAGTATTCGTTTATGCTTGGCACAATTGGTGGCATTCAATATTACTGGAGCAATGAAAGCTAAAGATTTGATGGATACCCTAGCGAAGTTGTATGAAAAACCTTCAGCTTCAAACAAGGTATTTCTTATGAAGCGTTTATTTAATATGAAAATGGTAGAAGGTGGATCAGTCACTGATCATTTGAATGAGTTTAATATAGTTACAAGTTAGTTAGCCTCAGTTAAAATTACTTTTGATGAAGAGGTTAGGGCTCTCTTGATTTTGTGTTCTTTGCCAGAAAGCTGGAATGGCTCTGTAATGGCTATTAGTAATTCTATTTTTGGTTCTAATACTCTAAAGTTTGATGATGTTATTGGTGTTATATTGAGTGAGAAAATTCATAGGAAAAGCTTAGGGGCATCCACATTGAGTAGTGTATTGAATGCATAAAGAAGAGACAGAACAATAGATAGAGGAAACAACTCTGGAAATCATGGAAAATCATGAGGGAAGTCAAAGGGAAAGAGGTCTCAGTCAAGAGGACCTAGCAACTGCTGGTACTGTGGAAAACCATGACATAAGAAGAAAGATTGTTGGTCTCGGAAGAAAGATCAAGGAGACAAACATGATGGAAACAAGGAGGTAAATGTGGTAAGTAATAAATCTGAAGAGGATGCTTTGATTCTTTCTTTAGAAAGTATTGATGATTCATGGGTTTTAGATTCCAGGGCTTCATTTCATGCTACACCCCATAGAGGTTATTTTGTTGATTATGTCCAAGGGGATTTTGGGCTAGTTTATTTGGGATATAATGAACCTTGTCAGATAGTTGGAAAGGGAAAACTTAAGATTAAGTTGTAGAATGGGAATCATTGGCTACTACAAGAGGTAAGACATGTTCCAAGGTTGAGTAGGAATTTAATTTTAGTAGGGCAACTAGGTGATGAGGGTTGCACAGTTAATTTTAATGATAGAAATTGGAAAGTTTCAAAAGGTTCCTTAGTAGTAGCAAAAGGTGTGAAAGTAGGCACCTTATATCTTTGTACAGGTCATACTGTTCCTTCTACTTTAATTGTTTCAGAAGATAATGAATGTTCAGGAACAATGGCTGCAGTTGAGCAGGAAGAACATCAAACCGTTGCTATGGATTCTGACACAACACTGTGGCACAATAGACTTGGGCACACAAGTGAAAAGGGTATGAAATTACTTCATTCAAAGAAAGTTTTACCTGGTCTGAAATGTGTCAATATGGATTTCTGTGAAAGTTGTGTTTATGGAAAACAAAAGAGAGTTAGTTTTGTGAAGAGTGGGAAGGAAAAGAAAAATGAGAGATTAGAGCTTGTGCATACAGATGTATGGGGACCAGCTTAGGTATCTTCCCTTGGTGGCTCTCTGTATTATGTTACATTTATAGATGATGCAACAAGAAAAGTATGGATTTATTTCCTTAGACATAAATATGATGTATTTCAAACTTTTAAGAAATGGAAATGCTTGGTTGAGAATGAGACTAGTAAAAGGTTAAAATATCTCAGATCTGATAATGGTGGTGAGTATTGCAGCACAAAATTTGAAGATTATTGTTCCTCTAATGGTATTCGTAGGCAGAAAACTATACCAAGGAATCCACAAGAAAATGGAGTGGCTGGACGCATGAACAAGACAATAATGGAGCGTGTAAGGAGTATGAGGTTGCATGCTAGGCTGCCCAAAAATATGTGGGCAAAGGCTATGAACATTGCTATTTATTTAATCAATAGAGGCCCCTCTACTCCTTTGGATTGTGGTATTCTAGAGGAAGCATGGAGTGGTAAGAAGGTGAGTTATTCTTTTCTCAAAACCTTTGGTTGTGAAGCTTTTGCACTTATAGATTCTAAAAATAGAACCAAGCTGGAAGCTAAGTCAAAGAAATGTGTATTTGTTAGATATGGCATTGATGAATTTGGTTATAGGCTTTGGGATTTTGAAAATCATAAAATTTTAAGAAGCAGGGATGTCATATTCAATGAGAAAGTATTGTACAAAGATCTGTTGCAACAACATGAGAAGAAAGAAATTGATTATGTAGTACTGGATGATACTCCAAAAGATGATGTTCCAGTAGTTCCTTATGCTCTGCAACAATAGCAACAACAAATACAACACACCCCAGTGAATGTTAGACGGTCAACAAGGCTAAGTAGACCTCTAGATAGATTCTCTCCCTCTTTGTATTCTATTTTATTAACAGATGCTGGTGAACCTGAATGTTATAATGAAGCTGTGCAAGTGGATACAAAGCTTCAGTGGGAGTCTGCAATGACAAATGAAATGGACTCCTTGCTGAAAAATCACACTTGGGATTTATGCAAGTTACCTGTAGGTAAAAGGGCTTTACAAAATAAATGGGTTTACAGGATAAAAGAAGAGGATGGAGGTAAGAAAAGATTTAAAGCCAGGTTAGTTGTAAAAGGATTTGCACAGAAAAAGGGTATTGATTTTGATGAGATATTTTCTCGAGTTGTTAAAATGACTTCTATCCTTACTGTTTTAAGTATTGGGGCTACTGAAGATTTTCATTTACAACAACTTGATGTTAAAATAAATTTTCTTCATGGTGATTTGGATGAAGAAATATATATGGTCCAGCCACAAGGATTTGAGGTCAAGGGTAAGGAGAATTTGGTGTGCAGATTGCAGAAAAGTTTATATGGCTTGAAGCAAGCACCTCAGCAATGGTATATTCAATTTGACACTTTTGTGAATGAGCATGGATATAGTCGATGTCATTCTGACCATTGTGTTTATTTTAAGAGGTTGGATGATGACAGCTACATTATTTTATGTTTATATGTTGATGATATTCTTGTAGCTGGGTCTAACATGGATCACATTAAGGGGTTGAAACAACAGTTAGCACATTCATTTGCTATGAAGGATTTGGGGGCAGCAAAACAAATCCTTGGTCTAAAAATTTGTAGAGATAGGAAAAATAGGAAATTGTCTCCATCTTAGGCTAATTATATTGAGAACGTGTTGTAACGTTTGTCTATGGAGAATGCCAAAGCTATCAGCACACCTTTGCCTGGTCATTTGAAAATGAGTAAGGATATGTGTCCCAAGACACCAGAAGAAGAGAGTAAAATGTCTAAGGTACCTTATGCTTCAGCTGTAGGGAGCTTAATGTATGCTATGGTATGTACTAGGCTAGATATTGCACACGCAGTGGGAATCGTTAGCTGATATATGAGTAACCCTGGTATTGAGCATTGGAATGCAGTCAAATGGATTTTTAGATATTTGAGAGGTACATCCAGTAAGTGTTTACACTTTGGAGTTCTACTACTACTGTACAAGGCTATGTTGACTCAGATTTGGGAGGAGATATAGATAGCAGGAGGAGTACTATAGGTTATGTATTTACTATTGGT
Organism: Chamaecyparis obtusa; assembly: GCA_027943335.1. Lineage (NCBI taxonomy): Eukaryota > Viridiplantae > Streptophyta > Pinopsida > Cupressales > Cupressaceae > Chamaecyparis > Chamaecyparis obtusa. Next base: position 298,064 of record BSBK01002765.1, on the reverse strand, counting down.
GGGACAATAGTGAGTTAGATTTATCGACTAAAAAAGGTGGTTTCTTTATCCACTACAGAGGCAACATATGTTATTGCTATAGAGGTAGCCAAGGAGATGATATGGCTTCGATTATTTATGGAAGAATTGGGACATCCTCAGATGGGTAATTTTCTGCATACAGATAGCCAAAGTGCCATTCATCTTGCAAAGAATTCTGCTTTTCACTCAAAGACAAAACACATACAGTTGCGGTACCATTTCATTCAATCAGTTTTGGATGATGGGAAGTTAAAGCTGGAAAAGATACATACAGATGATAATCTAGCAGATATGTTTACAAAGGTAGTAACAAGGGAGAAGTTGAACTCCTGTTCAACTTTAGTTGGTCTACTAGACTAAACAGAATAAAGGGACAGTTGAGTCCAGGGTGGTTGGATCTAGTGGGAGCCTCACAGGGTAGCAGTTTAGCTACACGACCAGTCTCCAAGTGGGAGATTGTTGTTTGGTGTGGAGTCTGATCAGTCCTCAAGTGGGAGATTGTTAGCTTGTGGTGACTGATCAGGAAAGTACTATCCAGGAAAGTATTGTACACTTTTCATTCGTCATGGGGTTGACTCATCAAGCCTTTTCTTAGGTTGACTCGTCAAGTATTTTAGGGTTAACTTGTTAACTGACATAAGCCTTGTTATATTGGCTTAGGGTTAGTGATTTCATTATGATGTATGATTTTAGTACTTGTGGTGGAATTGAGCTGTAAGGGATTACATATTGTAATCAGGTTGTAATCCCTAGATAATAAAATATTGCACTCACTGTTGGTGGACGTAGCCCAGGGATTGGGTGAACCACGTTAAATATTTGTGTCTTGTGTTCTCTTCTGTGTGGTTTATTATTTTTTGATATTGGTTATATTTGCACATAATTGTTATTTTTGCCTTGTTAATCCTAACAACACATACACATACACATACACATACACATACACATACACATACACATACACATACATTTACATATACATATACATATACATATATGTATATGTACACACACACACACACACACATATATATATACACACACACACACACACACACATATATACCTATATACACATATATCTATCTATCTATCTATCTATCTATCTATCTATATATATAGTAATGAGTTATGACATGAGAACGCAAAGCATTGAGCTACCTTGAGCTATGAGGTTAAGAAAGAAATGGATTTGATATTGTCTATAAGGACTTATAAATGGATCACTCAAATCAAAGTATTGTTGGTGGCACATTTTGTTATGGATTTTGAATTTCCCCAAAATGACATCATCAAGACATTTTCTAATTTGGACCTTTTACTATTTTTTCTAATTATGAACAAACCATAGTATAATAGAACCAACTATTTCTTCTAATTGATTTCACAAGGAACTTCTATGAAATAACTAATTTTTAGTCTTGGAAGTATTGGATTGGTGGCCAACTTAACATGGTTCAATTAGGGATAAGGAATTAATTATAACCCTCTCCACTTTAGGCTTTGTGAAACATGAGAAAATGAACCCTAAACAATATCCTTTAAATTCTAATTTCTTTTCCTTATGGATATTGTGATGGATTAATTCTTAGTGTATATAATCAAGTCTATGTATGGTATATGACAATTTGGCTATATTCTTGATTTGATGATCTTTGTAGACCATGGGAACAAAATAATTTTGATCCTAAACTAAAGCTAAGAACACAAAAAACTCTAAACAACATGAAATGAAAAGGTCATTTTTTTATTTTAAAGGGTTTAGGCTAAAGCTACTTAGATAAAAGAATTAGACTAATTCCTTCCTTGGGCATATAGATTTGTGAAAGTATGCATAATTTTGAAAAGTGTAAAAACTATAATTAGAAATAGAGTCCACCAAATTATCACCTTGTGTCAATCAAGTATATACAAATTAAGGACATGTCATACAACTATTGCATATATCTCACAAGATCCCTGCAAGTGCCTCAAGAATTTTAAATCCCTACTTTAGAGATATCAAGAATCACTCACACCATTGTTAACACAAAATAATAGATAAAACTAGAAAACCCTTGATTTATGATTTTATTAAATCTTGAACATATATGAAAGGACAACATGTTAAATCATTTCTTTTATTTTTTAGTCAAGTTTCTGTAATTACAAAAGTTTCTAAAAATATAGACCATAAGACAAAATAAACCTTTTGATTCATATCAATTCAACTTCCAGACCAAAAAAAAACTTTACAATGACTAATGACCTATTGGACAACTAGAAACCTTAATATAATGCCACAATTTCCTATTTATAGGAAAAGTGAGTGAACAAACTTCAATCCTTTTACAATATTTTATTGATAGTAGGTGACCACATTGTTTCTAGAAGATAAAAATTGCTCTAACCAGTTGACAAATTTTTCTTACATTCCTTTATTCTATGCAAAGGGGTAGATGAAGTTGATTTCCTTGAAGGTAATCCAAATAAAACTCTAGAAACATATTGACATGAAAAAAGAATGATGTGGAAAACTTGTTCATACATCCTTAACAAAGAGCATCTTATGATGCCTTTCTCAAAATATATACATTCACTTCATAATATATGGTCAGATCAATTCCAAATAGATACCAAGAAAGGCTCCACTTGTTCATAACAATCCTTAGAAAAGAACAAGGTTTAAGAAAATCCGTTTAAATATATTGAGCATCCCTTGAAAAAATATTAGGCTCCTCTTGAGAATATGGACTAAATAATCTCGTAGAAATGCACCTATTTCCTTTCTCATACTAATCCATAGAGTCCTCTCCAAGAAGAAAACATGACCTCTTAAGGGGGAAAGTGTTTAGAGAGGAGAAAATAGTAGTAATCTCATTCTTGTTATATTCTCCAAAAAAATATATAGAATTTAGAGCCTTATTCATTCTCTTCCATGGTTTTAACCTAATCCCCTTTCTTTTTTGTCCTACTCACAATTTTTTGCTTAAAAAATATGTTAGGAATGAATGCTAAAGTGTTTGGCACCCATTCTATAGCAGTTGTTGTTGCATTCATGACTATGATTGTCATTGATGTCCAGACAGTGTTTTACCGAAGACTTGCAGAGAAGCAGACAATGTTTTGATTAGCGCACGTGGTATATTGCAGTTGGCGCTATGCGATGTTGAGGATATACTCTTTGATATGTTATATGTTTATGGTTAAGAGTGCAGATAGTAATTCTTTTATTCATGAAAGTTATGATCATTTTGGTGGAAGCAGTATTCAGGCAGTGTTCCTAAGTAGCGGTTTTTGGAAAGCGGATGATATCTCCTAATTGGGATGGAATCTGGCTTTGCCTAGTTAAAGGGAAGTTAGAGACACATTGATAGTGATGTGGATGAAAATGCAAACTTTGAAGTCACATGAGTGAAGATTTATTATTTTTGGAAGCCGACAGTTTTATGTAATTTTGGTGTAGCGTGTAGAATCTTTTATTTTGTAATTGTGTGCTGACTCATTTGTAATTATTTGAGTGTGGTATAAAGGAAGGAATTTTCTTCCTTGTTGTATAGTGAGAGTGGTTGATTATGAAGTTGTGAAAGTGAATTGTGAAGGAAGACATGCGAAGTACAGAGATTTGAAATTGAGATCTGATGTAGCAGTGAGTGCAGTTTGGCATAGTCAGAGAAGAGGTAACATATTATTCTATTGAATAATGAAAATATTATTTGGAAAGTGAGTTCAGTGATCTTACCCTGAAGCTGTTTGGGTAGTGGGTCCTTCTATCTTCCATAACTCTTAACAGGATTAGAATCTTTTAACAGGGATTCAAAATCTCCTAACAAGGATTTATATGTACTGAATGTATTTCATAAGACTCCTAATAGAGTCCATCCTTTCATAAAGAATATTCATATTATTGCATCTTTTGTGGGCATCATTCCCCTCGGGGTTTACTCTTTGATCAAGAGGTTCCCTAGTCAACATATCTTGTGTTATTGTGTAATTGTGTATGAATATCTTTCTATGGTTGGTAATTATATTGCTTATATGGTTTAATGTTGTTGAAGATGATAAAAGTTATAATTATCTGATAACTAATTCACCCCCCCCTCTTAGTTATCTTGGTGGACTTTACTTTCTAACAATTGGTATCAGAGTAGCAGGTCCTTGAAAGAGAAGTTTAACAGCTTAAGGAGATCCATGACAAATTTCAAGAAAGAAAGCCCTAAGTTTGATGGAGTAAATTTTGACAGCTGGAAAGAAAAGATGAAGACGCACCTACTATGTTTAGGACCAGGTTATTGGTTGACTACAAAGAATGATAAGACTATCATTGAAGAAGATGATCTTGAGACATGCTCTAATGATGAGAGAGATCTATTCATGTGTAACATACTTGCAAGAGAAGCACTTTTGACAGCACTTCCGGAGAATGAATATAGTCAGGTAAAATTTTTGAAAAAGTCTCATGAAATTTGGAAAGCTTTGCACTCTACTTTTGAAGGTGATGAACATGCAAAAAGAATTAGATTACATAATTGGATATGTGCATTTGAAGATATAAGAATGTTGGAAGATGAATCTGTTAGAAGTTATATTGGTAGAATGTCAGAAATTGTTGCAGGGATAAAATCTTATGGAGGAACAAAGATAGAGAATGAAGTAATATGGAAAATTATGAGGACATTGACTCCTGTATTTAAGCAGACAACACAGATGATTGAACAAGTTATACCTTGTACTATGAACTTTACAAGAGAGACTCTTCTTGGAAGATTGGAAGCAACAGAGATGAACCCGAGGTTATTAGGAGACTTACCTAGAATGGAGACAACATTCAGTGCTCTTAGTATTCACCCTACTTTGTTAAGAAGCATCAGTGTGAGCAGAGATTATGCTGGCAGCAACAGATCTAGAAATGAAGAAGACAAGAAGATTGAAGAAGGTATTGCCTTGCTTGTGAAAAGAGAACCAGATGGTAAGAAATTTTTTAAATGTTGGACTTGTCAAGAATATGGTCATTTTGCCTCTAAATGTCCTAAGAGGGTTAAGAAGTACAGAAATAATTTCAAGCCTAGAAGATCTAAGGAATGTTATTATGCTAATGATGAAGACCTTGAAGCTAGTATTGAAAGAACTTTAAGTGAAAGTGATACTGAGAATAATGATGAAATAGGATTTGTAGCAATTAAAGAAGAAAATTATGAAACTAATGTTAAGGAAGAAAAAGCCTTAGTTTCCCAAGTTGAAAAGAGAGTTGATTGGATTATAGATAGTGGTTGTTCACATCATATGATTGGAGATATGAAAAAGTTCATAAAGTTTAACAATTATGATGGAGGAGTTGTTAGAGTTGGTAACAATGCACCTTGTTTGATTAAAGGTATAGGGTCTACTACTCTTGATGGAAAGACTAATACTGATGATGTTTACTTTGTGGATGGATTAAAACATAATCTTTTGAGTGTTGGACAGTTAGTTGATAAGGGATATCAAGTTTGGTTTATTGAGAAAACTTGTGTGATAAAGGATAAGGATGGAAATCTGATTGGAACTAGATCTAGAACCAGAGGTAATGTATTTCAGTTGAATCCTACTAAGATGACATGTTTGATTACTAAGATTGATGATAGTTGGTTATGGCATCGAAGGTTTTGTCATATAAACTTTGATAATATTGTGAAAGTGAGTACTACACTTGCAATAAGGGATTTGCCTAAAATTATGAAGCCTACTAACATGATTTGCAAAGAATGTGTGATGGCTAAGCATAAGAGAAGTTAATTTCCTAGTAAGAAGTTCACATCGACAGAGAAGTTGGAGATTGTTCATACAGACTTGAGCGGTCCTACTAGGACTAGAGGATTCTATGGAGAAAGGTATTTTATGATTCTTGTTGATGATTTTACAAGAATAATGTGGATTGCATTTTTGAAAGAAAAATCTGAAGCATTTGATAAGTTTAAGATCATTAAGAACAAAGTTGAGAATGAATCTGGAATGAAGATTAAATGTTTGAGATGTAATAGAGGTGGTGAATTTACTTCTAGAGAGTTTAACACTTTTTGTGAAGTGAATGGTATTAAGAGACAGTTTTCAGCCCCTAGAACACCTGAACAAAATGGTATTGCAGAAAGAAGAAATAGATCAGTGACTGAAGCAACAAGAGCTATGTTATTTGAGAATGATTTAGCGAAGACATTTTGGAGAGAAGCAGTGAATACAACAGTATATACAATGAACAAAGTACAAATCAGAGCAGACACAGACAAGACACCTTATGAATTATGGTTTGGACATGCACCCTCAGTTAAGTATTTTAGAATTTTTGGAAGCAAATGTTATATAAAGAGAGATGATGATATTGGAAAGTTTGATCCTAGAAGTGATGAAGGTATTTTTCTTGGATATTCTTTGAAGAAGAAAGCATATAGATGTTACAATAAGAGAACTAAAACTATTGTTGAGAGCGCAAATGTTAAAGTTGATAAAAAGTTCAAAATTTAGGAAAGAATGCTTGATTATGAATCTAATGAAGAAGCTCATCCTAAACCTAACATTGAAACTACTAAATTATTCTATGAGACTGACAGTGAATTGTTGTATGAGAGTCATGCTGAAGAAACCAGAGAGGAATCTAGAGAAGAATTTACAGTTGAAGCAAGATCTGAGACTATGACACCAAGTAGGTATTTATCAAGACATCATCCTATTGAACAAGTTATTGGAAGTTTGGACATAGGAGTTTTGACTCAGAATAAGGTACATTTATGTTTGATTTCTCAAATTGAACCTAAATATACTAGTGAAGCTTGTGAAGATGAACATTGGATTAATGCTATGAGAGAAGAACTAGATCAGATAGAAAAGAACAAGACATGGGAATTGGTCCCTAGACCTAAAGACAAGAATGTGATTGGAACTAAATGGGTATTCAGAAACAAGATGAATGAGCAAGGAGAAGTTGTAAGAAACAAAGCAAGATTGGTATGTAAGGGATACTCACAACAAGAAGGAATTGACTATGAAGAAAATTTTGCACCAATAGCAAGAATTGAAGTAGTAAGAATGTTTTTGGCCTATGCAGCTTTTAAGAAATTCAAAGTGTATCAGATGGATGTGAAGTCAACATTTCTGAATGGAGAATTGGAAGAAGATGTCTACATTGAGCAGCTTGAAGGTTTTCCTTTGACTCAAGAAGGAGACATGGTATGCAAACTGAAGAAAGTATTATATGGACTAAAGCAAGCACCTAGAACTTGGTATGCAAGACTGGATAAGTATTTGTTAAAGTTGGGATTTGCTAAAGGAACATCTGATAGCAATCTGTGCACAAAAGAAATTGAAAATGGTTTGTTTATTATAGTTATTTTTGTTGATGACATTATTTTTGGAGGAGAAGATGAGGCTACTGACAAATTTGATAATGAAATGAAGACTGGATTTGAAATGAGTATGATTGGTGAAATGAAATACTTTTTGGGATTACATATAACACAAAACAATGATGGTATCTTTGTAAGTTAGACAAAGTACTTGAATGATTTGATGAAAAGATTTGGAATGGAGGACTGTAAACTAGTTGGAACACCTATGGTAACCGGACATAAGTTATCTAGCATAGATGAAACACCGGCAGTTGAGCAGAAGAAATACATAATCATGATTGGAGGATTGCAGTATTTGACACACACAAGACCAGATATAGCACATTCAGTTGGAATTGTAGCAAGATTTCAAGATGAACTTAGATAATCACATTATGCAGCAGTAAAGAGGATACTGAGATATTTAAGAGGCACAATGGACTATGGATTGTGGTATGAAAAATCTGATGATTTTACCCTATGTGCATATATAGATGCTGATTGGGGAGGCAGTGTTGATAATAAGAAAAGCACCAGTGGAGGAGCATTTTTCCTTGGAGGAAGATTAGTTTCTTGGCTAAGCAAGAAGCAAAATTGTATTTCATAGAGCACAACAAAAGCAGAGTATGTAGTAGCAACAAATAATTGTAACCAGATAATTTGGATGAAGCAAATGCTAAAGGATATTGGAATTAAATTTGTTGAACTTGTTGTTATACATCGTGACAAAACTAGTATAGTCAGTATGTCTAAGAATCCTGTACTACATTCTAAGACAAAACATATAGAGATCAAGTATCATGTTGTAAGAGAGAAATTTGCTGAGAAAGAAGTCAGACTAGAGTACATAAGCACAAAGGAATAGATAGCAGACATATTTACAAAGCCTTTTCCTAAGGATACATTTGAGTATCTGAGAGGTATGCTTGGGGTTATGCCCCAGCCTACTTTTGAGTAGTGATGCAGTTGGTTGCATCTGTCTAGTAATATATGAGCCCTATCTTTCTTTTGGATTGGATGTTGGTACTTCCTCTATGGGGGAGTATGTGTATCTGAGCTGAGTCACGAGGACTCTAGTAAATGTATTTTTCTTCTGAATAGTGTCTTTTGACATTGAGTTGTTGTTGACATAGTGATGAAATTTCTGTCATTGATGTCAATGGGGGATAAGTATGCATGAAAATCAATATGAATGAACTGAATAGGATAACAAAGCAAGATTTGATTGATGAAGAGGATTTGAAGAAGCAGTGTTACAATATTGGATTTTTGGAACATTGGATGTTTTTCATCTATTTTTCCATCAATGCCAATGGGGGAGATTGTTAGGAATGAACGCTAAAGTGTTTGACACCCATTTTGTAGCAGTTGTTGTTGCATACATGACTATGATTGTCATTGATGTCAAGACAGTGTTTTGATTATCGCACGTGGTATATTGCAGTTGGAGCTATGAAACATAGAGGATATACTCTTTGATATGTTATATGTCTATGGTTAAGAGTGCATACAATAATTATTTTATTCATGAAAGTTATGATCATTTTGGTGCAAGCAGTATTCAGGCAGTGTTCCTGAGTAGCGGTTTTTGGAAAGTGGATGATATCTCCTAATCGGGATGGAATCTAGCTTTGTGTAGTTAAAGGGAAGTTAGAGACACATTGATAGTGACGTGGATGATAGCACAAACTTTGAAGTCACACGAGTGAAGATTTATTGTATTTGGAAGCTGACAGTTTTATGTAATTTTGGTGTAGCATGTAGAATCTTTTATTTTGTAATTGTGTGCCAACTCATTTGTAATTATTTGAGTGTGGTATAAAGGAAGGAATGTTTTTACTTATTGTATAGTGAGAGTGGTTGATTATGAAGTTGTGAAAGTGAATTGTGAAGGAAGACATGCGAAGTACAAAGATCTAAAATTAAGATATGATGTAGCAGTGAGTGCGGTTTGACACAGTCATAGAAGAGGTAACATATTGTTCTATTGAATAATGCAAAGATTATTTGGATAGTGAGTTCAGTGATCTTACCCTGAAGATGTTTTTGCAGTGGATCCTTCTCTCTTCCATAACTCTTAACATGATTAGAATCTTTTAACAGGGATTCAAAATCTCCTAACAAGGATTTATATGTACTGAATGTATTTCATAAGACTCCTAACAGAGTCCATCCTTTCACAAGGAATATTCATATTAGTGCATCTTTTGTGGGCATCATTCCCACCAGGGTTTACTCTTGGATCAAGAGGTCCCCTAGTCAACATATCTTGTGTTATTGTGTATGAATATATTTCTATGGTTGGTAATTATATTGCTTATATGGTTTAATGCTATTGAAGATGATAAAAGTTATAATTATCTAATAACTGATTCATCCCCCCCTCTCAGTTATCTTGGTGGAATTTACTTTCTAACAAAATATTGATGTGCAAAATCATTTCCACACCCAAGAAAGTGCCTTATGTGGCCTCAAACATCTTACCCACCTTTCTTGTAACATGAAAGATAACCATGCCATAAACTAGGATAGTAGTCAATAAGACCTTAATGAGAGAAATCCTTGTAGCAAGTCAGAGACATTTACATTTCAATGCTACCAAATTTCTCTATAATTTCTCTAGAACTATTTTCATCCCCATAAAAAATGTAAACTTCCATATAATGATCTTTTAGGAAGAATACTCTAGATTTAAATGGGATACCTCTTTTGGCTAACAACCATTTCACATCAATTAAAAATATTTTAGAACTCTAAACTCTTTATTAATAGAATACATAAATAAGACTATATTATGGATAATTTATAGAAAAGTGTCATTCTTAAACCCCAAGGAAACTTGAAAACCTTTTAAATTGACCATGTAAACCACCATCTTTATGGTAACTTCAAGAACACTAACCCACCTTATTAGGACAGTCACAATAAGTACACTCCTAACATCCTAATAGATTCATTTAAGATTGGGAAAAAGATTAAAATGCCTCCATAGATGGTCCAACACTCCCACCTAATGACATAAAACCTTCACAAATGATCAGTTGTACCCATCAAATAAAAGGATTACACAAGAGACGTCATTAGTAGGGTACATCGTTGAGCATTCAAGTGTATCAAGAGGTAAAATGGGACCATGAAAAGGGTAAAAAAACTCAACCAGATGTGATCGAGGTGTCGATTCAAGCCCACAATGAACAAATTGCAATATAGGTTACCTTTCAACTTTGCACTGAGTGTATTTGACAATTTTTGGATGAACAAAAAAATTGTTTCCCTACAAAAACCATTCCGAGTCTTGAAAAGCTAAGATAGGTTATTGTAGAGAGTCCTAACATGACCCTATAGGTTCATACAAATCATGTGTAAGTGTCACAATTAGAAAGAAATAGTATGTCAAATATTGACAATTTATGTACTTAGGGTACATAAGGGACATCACTGGTAGGGTATGGCGCTGAGCATTTGGAAATGTCGAGAGGCAAAATGGGACCATTCCCATGGTAAAACCACCCAATCGGACATGATCACTATCTTGGTTTGTGCCCATGATTAATAGAATGTGATATAGGCTACATGGAAACTTTGCACTAAGTGCATCTAATAATTTTTACATGAACAAAAAAATTGCTACGCTGCAAAAACCACTTCGAGTCTTCAAAAACCAAGACAAGTTATTATGGAGGGGCCCAAAAAAACCCTATAGGTTTAGATAGATTGTTCAAAAGTGCTACAACTTGTAAGAAATAGTTTGTCAATGTTTAACAATTTTATGCACTTAGAACACACAAAGGACATCATCGGTAGGGTATGTCATTGAGCATTTGGGCATGTCGAGAGGAAAAATAGGACCATTCCTGGGTTAAAAATACCTAATCAAATGCAATAATGGTGTCGATTTGTGCTCGCTAAAAATAGAACGAGATCTAGGCTACCTGACAATTTTGCATTGAGTGCATCTGATAATTTTTGCATGAACAAAAAAATTGCTTCCCTACAAAAACCATTCCTAGTCTTCAAAATTGAAATAGGTTATTTTAGAGGGGCCTAACACAACCCTATAGGTTCAGATGGATCGTGCACAGGTGCCATGATTTGTGATAAATGACCTATCAAAGTTTATCAATTTTATGCACTTAGGACACACAAGGGACATTATTAGTAGGGTATGCCATTAATAAGGGCCTGTTTGGTTGCTGGAATTAACCTCGAATAGGAAAACAGGAATTGGTGAATTGGCATAAGTTAATTCTCATTTTGGTCCAAAATGAGCATTCATCTAATTCCAGGTTTTGAGAGGAATTAGATGAATTCTCATTTTGGACCAAAATTAGAATTAACTTATACCAATTCACCAATTCTCATTTTCCTATTCCAAGTTAATTCCAGCAACCAAATGGGCCCTAAGTGTTTGGGCATGTTGAGAGGAAAAATAGGACTGTGCCTAGGGTAAAAAAACCCAACTGGATGCGATTGTGGTGTTAGTTTGTGCCCACGATAAATATAAAGAGATATAGTCTACCTAGAAACTTTGCACTGAGTGCATCTGCCAATTTTTACATGAACAAAAAAATCTTTCCTTGCAAAAACCGCTCCAAGTCTTCAAAAAATGAAATAGTTTATTGTAGAGGGGCCTAACACAAACCTATAGGTTTAGATGGATTATGTGCAAGTGCCACAATTTGCAAGAAATGGTCTCTGAAAGTTTGATCATTTTATGCACTTAGGGCACACAAGGGACATTGTCAATAGGGTATGTCATTGAGAATTTGAGTGTGTTGAGAGCCAAAATGGGACCATGCCTAGTATAAACCCACCCAACTAGACGAGATTGCGATGTTCGTTCATGTTCATGGTGAACAAAAAAAGATATAAACTACCATTGATTGACAAGAAAAAACATTTGGGTGCAAAAAAAAAAGAACACTGTTCAAAGGGACTACAAATGGACAAGTTCATAGTTTGATTGTGTTATTTTGATGAATGCATTAATCCTTTAGATCAAGAAACCTTTCTAAAAGTTGTGTGAAATATCTTGGTATGTGAAGCAAGTTGAACTCATGATGAATCTCCTTAGGCCTAATCATGATGTTTAGAGGATCAAGGGTTGTAATAGTAAGGTGATTAAAGTACGAGCCATGAGCCAAGTCCTTGAAATACCCCTACTTTTGCATCAAGAATTTGAATTCATATCCTTCACAATCAGGTTGGATGGTGGTAAATAAAAAGAAAGTATCATTTAAAAGTATGCACCCAATGAATTTCATATCCTTTTCTATAAGATAATATGTGTTCATATTTAAAATTGTTCTTTTTGTTAAAAGAATGAGGATAAATATCCTAATTAACAACTTTCACTCATTTTGAGTCTTTGTTTGCATTCTAGTCAAATAATAAACATGTTTCCATTCTAGTAAGATACATATTTTCAACCAATGAAATAAATAAATAAAAATATTGTAATATTATCACCAAGGCATGCTCACAATGAATAAATTGGATTACATTTCAATTGTAAATATTTAAGTTTTGAAGTACAAATACATGCACTAGTCAATGAACAAATTGGATTGGAAATCAACTTTCATATTTGTCAAAATGAACAATAATTGTGTGTATGTACAAAAATGGCATAAATGCCAAGTCACTGAAAGAGTTATAAAAATGTGGCATGTGTCATGTCAAGGTTGATATATACAATACAAATGTCAAATATATAAATGAATTGGTCCTTCAATGACCACAACTAGCACCATATGTCTCTATAAAATTCTATGACTATGGTGGATCATAAAAATCAAGCCTCTTCAAAGTAGTACGTGGCTCCATAGATGGTTGCACAATAACAATTCAAATGTTAAATCATATTACTTTTTTCAAAAGTAGATTAGAGTTGTCAAAATAACTATATATTGAACTGTAATTTCTTTGCAATTGAATTGGTGATTATCTCACGTGTTTCTCTTTCTCTTGGGCTATGTAGTAAAGGTGATGGACCACTTCTTAGACAATCAAGACTCCTAACAAAATGGAAAGGTAGATGATCCATGGGAAGTCATGAAGGGGGATGTAATACATAAAACACAATTAATACAAGTTAATAACACATAGTTGAGAAACACTAAAAAATAAATGCAAGTATTGAAAAATAAATGTGTACTAGAGCCTCAAATTGTTCTCCTATACTTGTAGGAGGAATCAACACCAATGAAGCATCTATGATCATTTCATGTATGATAAATGATAATAAATGTTACAGTTATAGAGGAAGGATTTAGGGCTTTCAAATAAACAAGAATGCAATCCAAGAGGAGTTGGGAAGAGGGTTTCAACTAAAAAGAGGAGATGAAAGTGAAGATGAAGATGTTACATAGTTGAATTTGATGTAAAATTAGAAGATAATGAAGAATTAAACTTGAACAAGTTAGATTGTTAAACATCATAGATATACATACTTCTTCCCTTTGTTGTGGTAGACCCCTTCTTCAACAATTGGAACTCCTAACAAAATATAATGGTAGATGATCGGTGGGAAGTCATGGAGGGGTTGTAATAGGTAAAAGGTAATTAATACAAGTTAATAACATATATAGTTGAGAAACACCAGAAAACTAAAAATACACGTAGTTATATCTAAACACATATGTTTAATGTATATAGAACAAATGCATATCAGAGCCTTAAATGGTTCCCCTGTACTCCTAGGAGGCACCATCCTTGATGAAGAAACTATAACCATTTCCTCTATGAAAAATGATAAGGAATGTTATAGTCATAGATAAAGGATTTAGAGATTTCAAATGAACAAGATAGAAAATCCAAGAGGAGTTGAGAAGAGGGTTTAAGCTAAGAAGAGGAGATGAAAATGTTACATAGTCAAACTAGTTGATGCAAAATTACAAGATAATGAAGATGAAATTGAAAAAGTTATATTTCTGAAATCCATAGACAGACACACCTCTTCCCTTTCCTGAACCTCTGCTACATCAAGTGCATTCATTAATTTTATAAACCCCTTAAATTGTTTCTATATATAGAAAAAAAAAAAGACTTTAAATCAATCTACATGTACATATTTAATCATAATTCATTTCAAAAAATAAATTTAAATTATGCTCAATTATCTTTTGGCATATACATGTCTGCAAGGATTTATTTTTCCGTTTCGGTGTGCAAAAGGATATCTTTCGAACACAAGATGTTCTAGAACCCAACTAGGGTAACCGAAGGGAAATAAAATAGATGTAAGAGATATGAATATATAATATTAAATATAAGTTAAAAAACCTATATTTAAATGAATCGAACAAGTTCAATAAAAATTATAAATAATATTTGTGCAAAATATGATACCGCAAAGGTTTCTAGGCCAAAGTGAATGGCTAAAAGTGTGACATCATCAACCTGGGGCATCCAATCCCTTGAAAAACCTTATAAAACACCAACTAAATATACATTAGAGATTTAGTACATATATTATCAAAAATAATTTTGAAGTCAAGGTGTTATTCTATTTTCAAGATATTAAATTTTTTCCTCTGGTGTTAAGGCTACAATTGCATGTGGATTGGAAGGAATATGAAATAACAGTTCTACAAAAAGAACAAAGATAACCTATTTTAAAGTTTGACTTGAAATATGTCCAGTTATTATAATGCTCAAGTCATAAGGTCAACTTTTCTAACATAATGTGCTGCTCAACGCAAGCATGTGAAATAGACATTTTGTTTTCTATGCGTTTAATAATATATATTAGTTTACTCTACTCTGACTCTAAAGTGGAATCTAATGCAATCTTCCTACTACTATTGATATGTTGTTTTGACTAAGTTGTGTTGCCCAAACTTATAGAAGTAGTAGTTCTAGACATTTTACTATTGCGGGTCTATTTTGTTTATGTACTAGTTTAAAGTGTTCACCTAACATATCATATATTGGACTCCGCTCATGTATTTCTCCTCTCCCTTAGTTAAAGTCCAAAGTGAGATGTTTGGGAAAAGAAAGATGCGAGTCATGATTGTAGGAAGATATTTGAATAGATAAGGTGGCAATTGGGGTAGCAAGTTTAGTGGGCTCAATTTTGGAAGAAACTTCATGGTTAAGCAGGCTTGAGTTGAAGTAGTATTGGGATCTATGAGCATCACCTAGATGTAATGAGTGAGATGCTTCACCTATGTGAACATCACCTAATGCAATGAGTGGTAAGGGTACCATTCATTCTTATGAAAGATGGGTTCTTGTGAATGACTACTTATGAAACATAGGGCAATGAGTTTGACCTAAAAACTACATAGTTGAATCTTGATAATCTCCTACTTATCATACCAGACAATATCAAAAATTCTTTTTTAGATTTATTAAGAAGACATTCTATGATTAGCATACACAACTAGTTATTTTGTAGACATCTAGATGCAAATTAAGAAGATAATATAATATATTAAGGTTGGTAGTAAAATACCTTCATCTTCATCATTTCATGATCAATATTTATGCAAGTTTATTCTATTGAAATTTATTATCAAAATAAACAATGTTATGACATATAGTTGAATCCAAATCCTTTAGTGAGAAAATCTCCAAAAACAAGCTTGATCTACAATTTTCTCTAAATTTGGTAAATATGATTTGATTAATTTATTTATAGTTTCAAGTTTTTTTTAATGTTTTCCATTTTCATTGCATTCAATAACATTCATACATACATATATGCATGCTTGTATACACACATATAAAAGAGGATATAATAAAAAATGATATATTGATTATTTATATTAATTTTCAATACAATGTGCTATGGCTTTACAAAGCCTTATTTTCTCATGAATAACTGCTTATGTGAAAAACTAATAACTAACTAACAGTGAACTAACATTATTTATTTAATCTAATCTAATGAAACTACGCGATCTAATATTCCAATATCCCTCATTTATTACACAAGTTCAAACAAAAGGTGAAACACTATAAGAGTTGATGACAAAAAACATTATAAAGACTTTGATGAAGCATCTTCACCAATTCTCCTCGTTCACTTGAGAAATATTTGACTAACTCCATTAATAGATCTCCTGATTGTAGAGCCAACAAAAGTCCTATATAATATAAGAGAACTTAAAATTTGCACTTCCTCCTTGCACTATGAGATAACAACATTCTTTGAAAATCTCACATGTCCTCTAAATGTATCAAAATCCCTCCTTAGTGTTTCACATGAGAGAGAAACTCTCTTTTGAGAGTGTAAATCTCTTCTAAGTGTGTTAACATCCCTTTAACTTTAATGTTGTAGAAAGAATTATTCCACTACCATACACAATAATATCATCCAATGTACATACATCAAGTGCAACTACAAGAAAAATAAATCCCTTCAAGCCCTCCTTGCTCCTTGAAGGGGAAAAAAATTAAAAAAGGTTCTTCTCATGGAATGAATCATCTCTTATTGAAAATCTAGTTCAAAATAATAAACATCCTCCATCCTCTTATGCCTCCAACCTCCAATATGATTTACCTTAATTTATAAAGCATATATGAACCTCCTCATTATCATGGTTGGGTGAGTCTTCCTTATACATAATTTAAAACCACAATATTGTATTCACTTTTAATTGCAGCGAGTGATTTATTTTTCTCCAACCTCCCATCGGTGAGATATTTTTCTCATTGAAAACTTATTTGGACATGTTAAAATTTCTAACAATAATAGTATTTTAATTCTTTCCATGTTGAAATGTCACACTTCTTATTAGCAAGAAAATTAGTTTCCTCAATCATTAAGTATTTTAACAGTTTTTCTTCATCAATCAAAGAAGATTTATCATAATTTTTAAACAAGGATAAACTAGTGAATTATTACAAATTGTGGAACTTAGATTAATTTATAGTTAGACAATAAAAATTGTTAGTGTATTTATTTACCTACATTTAGGCTTATTAAGCCTAATTAGTCATCCATGCTTACTCGACACTTGTTCATCAAGTCTGTAACATTTACAGTTTTATTAGAGAGGTGTAGATTACATTTCAACACCACATCCTAGTTCCCTGGGTATTTTTTCCACCACTCTAGGTTGAAGGAGTCCATCCCACATTTTGTGGAGACATTCTCACCTACATGTACACTTTTTGTTTTCATTATTCAATAGGTCATTGAATACATTGTAGTCATTGTTCAAGTGCTTCAATTTATCTCTTTTTAATCCTTGGTTTTTACAAAATTGGTTATCTGGAAAATTATTCCCCAAATGAAGTTATGGATGGTTGAACATGCAAAACTAACACTTTATAAGCATTTACAATGTACAATTTAAAACAGACAAATTAGTACACAGTATTTTGTGACATTTATACTATGTGATAATGGTTTAGTCTATTAGATCTTTATGTGTGTGATCACTAATTTCCTTTATTTTTTTTAATGTAAAATATATGAGAAGAAATTGAAGGCATAATACTTAGTAAATTATATTTCTTTAAATAGTCATCATCATTGACTATAGAGTTTACATTAGCTAGTTGGTTAAGAATGAAATTATACTAATTGTGAATGCTGAATTTGAAAACCTATTTGTAAACCCTAACAACCTAACTGTGAGACCTACCTCAGACTGTCATAGTTTTACCACTTTTCTTTCCATGCCTTCAATGATTATTTCATAGACGTACTTTGACTATTGAGACACTTATGTATTTGAGGATATGTTAAATCCTATGATATATGTTTGGTACCTAGTTATGTAATCAGGGTACACTCAAGATAGTTTATGTTTTGATTCAATTTCAGTTATGATGATGCCATATATGAGAATCAATGTGTTAAATGCTATTGTGATGGAAAATTGGTTTAAGAAACTAATGATATGTTTAGTTAATTCAATCACAGATATAGTTTAAATACCATGCAATATTGATGATGAATTATGTTCTATATCATGTTGTTTTGGACCTACTCATGTGTGCGTTGAGTGTACAGGGATAGTTGACCATGGATCTAAATCGAGGACCTAGAATTGGAAACTATGTTATATGTTGTGCATTCCAAGGTCCTGTTTGTATAAAGAAAAATGGACCTCATTGTATAGTTGTTTATTCGTAAATGTGGTTTGCATGACTATGTTTAATTCAGTTCAAGTGAATGTGCTTAAGCCATGTCATTTGTTTAATTTAATTTTGCCAATTTTGGCAATTGCTACATAAGTGTTGACATGGCTAGTTAATTATATTATGTTTAAGTAAAGGGTTAACTAAGGGTTAACCATAGTGTAGTACCAATCTTACCATGGGTTATGAAGTTTCTAGTTGGTCAACCTTAACTTGAAATCCGTGGGTAAACTTTATGTGAGGTTTAGGAGGGGCTTTTGGGCTCCCATAAGGTAACCGAGGTCAATTTTAGCTACCCAGGTTGGTGCCTTATGGGTTAGGGGTCATTTTCATCCCATTAAGAGCCTTTAATCACATTTATTACACCCCTAAAGTCTCCTTTTCAAAGTTGTGCGAATTTGAGAGTTGTGTGATTTTGGTTAATCTCTCTTTTTCTCCCAAAATTGCATTCAACTCCATTTATGGAGAAGGAAGGCAAGTGGTAAGAAGGGGATGGAAGTTTCTTCCTCACTAGTGATTGGTTCCTAGATTTTAGGAGGTTTGCATATATAAGAAAAGTTTTAGGAAAGGCTTGGGTGTTCACCCACTCTCTAGTTTTAGAAATCATTTCAGAATTGAAAGGAGCTTAGGAAGAGATTGCTTGGAAGGAGAGCTCATTTTCAAGATTCAAACTTAGGCTTAGAGTAAGGTTGGCTTCTTGTAGTTTAAATGTTTTCTTGGCATGTTTGTGAGATTGGAGCTCCATTAATGGAGTCCTTTCTATTTTTATAGTTTTGCTTAAAGTTTCTTGATGTGTAAAATTGTTGTTTTTCATTTGTAATTGCTTTTGTGAATGAGATTCTTCAAGGCACACTCATCCTAGGGAGGGTAGAGTAACCTTGAAGGGGGTAGTAGGAAGTGACCTTGGATTGTGCAGAGTCTCCCATGTGTGGAGGGATAAACATGAGGTTTCATGATACCCATGACACCAAGTATTTCCTACGGGCACCTGGAGGGCATAAGGAGGTTTTTAGACTGCATCTTGTGTAGATGGTCTTTCCAAGTCCATGTGTGGCTTGAGAATTTTGTACTTTATACTATGGATTCTCCTCCTGCTAGTCTACGACTACCCTTGTTTCAGGAAGGCCTCTTGGAGACCTTCCTTTTTTTTAAACCAAGTTGGGAATTTTTGGTGTTTTGTGTTTGGGTGAGGTTTTTGTAAATGGTTTTGTGATACCTATTTGTATCCCTTTATGTTCTAGATCCCCTAGCTCGAGGGTGGCCTTGAAAAGGCCTAGGTTGGGAGGCGAGCCTCTGTGGTCAACCTCACTCTATTAGGTACCCAACTGGATGTTGGAGCTGACAATATTCGTATATGTTTGGCATTCAAAATTGGGAATTTCGTTGTAACCTTGTTTTCCATTATAATGTTGTTGCATTTAAACTTGTAAGTTCAAAATTGAATTTGGGGATTTCCCTTGTAACCATACTTTTGGATTGTAAACAATTTGATAATTTTGTATAGTGGAAAAATGAGGGATTTGGTAATATGGATTCATCAGGTGTTGGGAAGTAAAATTTTATGAAATATTATTCAAATGTTGGATCAAATTGCTATTTAAATCTATAGTTTCTATTCAATTTTAAATGTTCAAACTATAAGGAAATTAGTATATTATAAGTGATTTTTGTGATTTAATGTTATTTCGATTTGGTCAAACCATGAATGTTTATGATATTAAGTTAATTCGAAATAGTTAAATATCATGATTATAATAGCATCGAGATTTCAAAATAAGGAGTTGCGGATTTAAGTAATATTTAAATTTCTAATTGAGTTATATTAATATGATGTTATTTCAAAATTGAAAAGCTTTGATGAAATATACTTAATTAGAAATTTGATTTGAATAAGCATGTGATTTAATATTTTTGAGAATTTTGTTTATGTTCTTTGAAAATTTCTTGAAATTTATTCAAAAATTCAAAAGGCTTAAATTCAAAATTTATTTCCTACAAGTTGTTTAGCCACTTAATATGAATGCAATTATGTATTTAAATTTTTTAAAAAAATATCTACATACTTGCTGTTTCAAAATTCAGGAAATAAATTTTGCACCAGCAATTGTTAAAAAAATATAATAAGGGTGTTATTATTATTATTAAGAATTTTGGTGTTTCAAGTATATTAAATAAATTTAATTTTATAAAGATTAAATTGTATTTAGTAGAGTCTAAGTCATTATAGGGAACTTAAACTTATTTTTAGATAGATTTTGTTTTAGAATTAAATTCAACTTTTATTTAAGTTTAAATTAGAATTAGTAACTCCTAATTCATTTTAGACGTTTCAACGTTAAAATTGGGTTAAATCTATTAAAGAACTTATTTTAGCTTATTGTTTTTTTAAACATTTGAAAACATTGGCCTAAACCTATTAGATTAAAATATCATAAAGTTGGAATTAATATGTGTTGCATTAGATTTATTTCTCAATACTTTGTAACTATGTAAATAGTATAATTTTATATTTGGAGTTAATTAATTAGAATATCAAACTTTTAGTATAACTGTAACTTATCAGCCAGGGAACGTTATAGTCATCTTAGGGTTTTATTTCTTTTCCCTTTGGTCCCATCTAGGGTCATTATGATCTTTATAGACTTGATGACTATTTTTGTGCATAGTTGACTTTATGGTCAAACCTAGGTCAAATACCTCAGTCTACGTGCACAAACTTTTCGTGACATGTTTTAAACCTTAGTAGATCATCGTTGGTCATATTTGGGCACAATTGACTTTTGGTCAACCTTTGGTCAAATCTAGGTCAAATGCCTCAGTTTGTGTGCCCAAGTATTTCTTGATAAATTTTGAACCCCTTTAACTTTGTTGCACATTTTTCAGTGCATGGGTGACTTTTTGGTGAACTCTGGTTGAGTTTAGTCAACTATCTTGATTTGCTTACCAGTCGAAGCATGTAGTTTAGGAAACCTTGCAGGATAGTTTGGAAGCTATTCGGTGAAGTTTGACTTTTGGTCAAACTTGGTCAACCTTCTCTGGTTTGACCCTTGGGGTGTTTTTAGACACTTTAATATTTTTTAGTTATCCATTTCCCTCTACACTAGTTTACGTGCACATAAAAACTTGTGCTAGTTTCTATTAAACTCGAGTATTCATAGTTACAAATGTATGTGTGCTTGTAGTTATATGGTAGGTTTTAAAAAAAATTGTAGTTGTGTTTTTCTCACTTTTTGGGCATCACATATTGGTATCAGAGTACAGTTTAGAAAACCTTGCAAACCTAACCCACTTCGTAGATGCTAAACTATTATGTTTTTGTATGTAGGATGTCTCCACTCACCCGACAGGCCTGTGGGTGTGAATGTGGACATAGGCATATATCCTTATCTCGAGAAGAGGTACAACTAGAGGTAGAGGTTCCAAAAGAGGACTCAGGTCCACTTCCTGGACCACCTCTTAATTCTAATGCAGAACTATTGCAGGCCTTTTAGAACCTATTAGGACTTATTCTAGACCGTATGCTTCCAGTCGTACCACTGAATGTACAATAGGGTATGGAAGGATGTGGGTCTTTAGCTAGGGAGTAAAGTAGGAGTCCCCCTCCTAGATTCATAGATGTTTTGGTTGAGTAGGAAGTTGAGTCCATTAGGGGACCAAAACCTCCACCCAGGGATGAAGTTCGCAGATATGAGAGAGCACCTCCTAATACAGGTGATCATATCAAAGAGTTGATGCGGCTTCAACCGCCACTATTTTTTAGTTCTACTAATGGGACAGAGGTTGAGTCTTGGCTTCTGATCCTTGAGCATTGTTTTGGATTGTGCCCTTACAAGACCAACCTTAAAGCACACTTTTCCATTCACCTTCATAGACATGGAGTCTCCACATTGTGGAAACACAAGGAATTCAAGGGATATCTGGTTATAGATTCCCTGATACGGGAGACTTTCCTTTAGATCTTTAGGGCCAGGTATCTCTCTGAGAATTTTAGACATCATCGCATAGAAAAATTCCACGATCTACAACAAAGGGGACTTTCAATGGCCCAGTATGAGGGCAAGTTCATAGATCTCCTTCATTATGTTGAGTACATGAGGGATGAGAAGTTACAAGTTAATCGGTTCATCAAGGGATTAAACCCCTCTATAGCTAGTATGGTACACATGGTACCACCAGGAGACTTGTGATTCACCAGTGATAGGGCCTTAGTTACAGAGGAGATCGTTAAGGGATCTCAGTATCACAATTTTGTACCTCAAAATTCTAGCTATCAGAAGCCCCCTAGAAAGGGAATCAGAGTAATAATTTGGGGAATTTCAAAGCCCCACAACGTCAGTAGTAGTATAGTAGCCTCAACAGTTTCAGTAGAGCCAGGCACCAAAACCACCTCAGGGATAGCAGGGCTCAAAGCCCAAGAAGTGGCATTCTTAGGCTCCTAAGAAGGGACATAAATCTCAGGCCCCTTATACACCCCCAATAAAGACACAAAAACCCTATAAAGGGGGATATAGTGGGTCTACACAGATAATAGGATCTCAACAGTCTAGACCTCAGGGCGTATAGGTTTAGGCATGAAGACCATGCTATACTTGTGGTGCCATGGGGCACATAGCTAGGGAATGTCCTCAAGGAGGTAGTCAGTGGGAAACAATGTTCGAACCTATAGTTGGGGACATGGAAAAGTCCCATAGAGTGTTTGCAATGATTGACAACTGCCAGGAAGAGCATTAGGCCATAGTCATTGAGGCTTCACGTATGATCAAAGGTAGTTTAGTTTCTATCCTATTTGATCCTAGAGCTATTGACTCCTTTATTTCTCCATTGGTCATGGAGCATTGCGGGCTAGTGGCAGCTAGGAAAGATATTAGTTGGGAAGTTTAGTTAGCTTCAAGAGCTAGAGTATCTCTTACAGGTCTATGGTTAAGAAGTTCCAGATTTAGATTGGTGACTTAACAACCTTAGCAAACCTCAGAGTAACATCTCTTGAATCTTATAGACTAGTTCTTGGCATGGATTGGATATATGCTCACAAGGCCAAGCTAGATTATCGTAGAAGTTGATTGAGTGTTTGGATGATGATGGAAATACTATTGTGATTTTTGGAATCCAAAGGCCTATAACCCTCTGTGAGATATCCGCTATACACCTTAAGCGAAGCATGCGGAAGGGTTGTCAGATGTTTTCTATCACCATCAATGATAGGGAGGATGAGGCAGAACAAGAAGCCTCACTAGATGACCATCTCATTCTACATGAATATGCATATGTGTTTCCTTCAAAGCTACCTGGTATGCCTCCTCGAAGGGTAGTATACTTTCATATAGATCTTGTACCATGAGAAGAATTGGTTTCCAGAGCACCTTACAAGATGACCACTAATGAGCTTAATGAGCTCAAGTTATAGCTTGAGGAATTGTTAGAGAAAGGTCACATTCATCCTAGTGTTTCTCCTTGGGGTGCACATGTGATCTTCGTGAAGAAGGACATATCTCTTAGGTTTTGTATGGATTATTGATAGTTGAACAAAGTAGCCATCAATAATTGGTATCCACTTCCTAGAATTGATGACCTGTTTGATCAACTTCAGGGCACCTGAGTATTCCCTAAGATTAACCTTAAGTTAGGATATCACCAGTTGAGGATAGTGGATAGTAATATTCACAAGACTACATTCCACACCAGACATGACCACTATGAGTTTACTGTGGTTCCATTTGGTCTTACAAATGCTCTAGCTATATTCATGAGTCTTATGAATGGAGTGTTTCCTACATTCCTGGACAAGGTTTTGGTGGTATTCCTTGACAATATCTTGATCTGTTCGAAGGATGAGAGAGAGCATGAAGAGCACCTGAGACAAGTTTTGCAGTGCCTTAGAGATAATCAACTTTATGATAGCTTGTCAAAATGTGCATTCTTCAGATCAGAGGTCAAGTATTTGGGTCATGTGATGTTTGGTGATAGGATCTCAATAAATCCATCAAGGATTGATGCCATTATGAATTGGCCAGCACCTACCATAGTGACTGAGGTGAGGAGTTTCATGGGTCTAGCCAGCTATTATAGACAAATTTTTGAAGGGTTTTCTCGAGTGGCACACCCTATTACTTCTATTCAGTGAAAGGGAAAGAAGTTTGAGTGGAATGAGAAGTGTGATAGAGATTTTTAGGATCTCAAGAGAGCATTGACCAGTGCACTGATTTTTGCAGTGCCAGAGCCTTCAACAAAGTTTTTAGTTTTCCCAGATGCTTCCTTAGATGGTTTAGGGGAATTTATTCTACAAGATGGGCGAGCTATAGTGTATGAGTCCAGGAAATTGAAGACTCATGAGATTAACTATCCTACCCATGAACTTGAGCTTTACAGTGGTGCATGATTTAGTGAGATGGAGACACTTCCTTTTAGGACATCGATGTTAACTTCATTCAGACCATCAGACTCTACAATACATCTTCACACAGCTGAACATTAATACTAGGCAATAGAGATGGATGAAGTTCTTGTGTGAATATGATTTTGATGTTCACTACATCAAGGGGAAGGAGAATTTTGTCACAGATTCTTGGAGTAGGAGACGACATGAGCTTTCTTCTATGTCTACAGGCATAGATTTGAGAGATCACATACTTCATCACTTACATGATGATGAGTTATATGCAAAAGTGAGTGAGTTGATTCGATCTCAGAGACCCCTTTAAGGGAAGTATGCAGATTATACCATGGAGTCTGATGGAATATTATGTCATAGAGGAAACATCTACATACCTTCTTCTAGAGGATTGCAAGATTTTTTCATGCTAGAGGCCGATAGAGCCCCTTATGTAGTGCATCCCAGAGTGAAGAAAATGCATGCTGATTTTAGACAGTTATATCGTTGGCTAGGTATGAGAATGCATATTGCTGAGTTGGTAGCTAGGTTCCTAGAATGCCGGAGGATGAAGGTAGAACACCCACATCCAGGTGGTCTACTTCAGCCCCATGATATACCAGTGTGGAAGTAGGACATAATATCTATGGACTTTATTGTTGGTCTTCCAATGTCATCTTTCCATCATGATCCGATCATGGTGACAATTGACAAGTTGACCAAGGTGGCTCACTTTTCACCAGTGCGTACTACCTTTACCTCACCATTAGTGGCACAGGTGTTCTTGCGAGATATTGTCAGACTACATGGTGTACCTTGTAAGATCATCTTAGATAGAGATTCTCTCTTAACTTCATCCTTTTGGAGAGAACTATAGTCAATGATGGGTAATAGGCTCAACTTCAATACGACCTATCATCCTAAGATAGATGCATAGATTGAAAGGGTCAATCAGGTGTTAGAGGACATGATTTTCATGTATGTTGTAGACCATTAGACCCAATGGAAGGAATACCTACATTTAGTGGAGTTTGTCTATAACAATGGGTATCATACATCCTTGGGTGTGCCTCCATACCAGGCTCTCTATGGTAGACCTTGGATGACACCACTCAGTTGAGATAAGATCGAGGATAGAGTTTTCATAGGTTTTGAGCTAGTCAAAGATATGGAGCAACTAGTGACCTTGATTAGGCAGTGTCTCAGAGAGGCTCAGGATAGGTAGAAGAAGTAAGCTGATGCGAAGAGGATTGATCAAGCCTATTAAGTGGGAGACAGGGTCTTTTTGAGACTGTGACCACATAAGAGTCCAATCCATTTCAAAAAGTGCTCTAAGCTAGCACATCATTTTGTTGGACCTTTTGAGATCCTTGAGAGGATAGGACTAGTTTCTTACCATTTAGCCTTGCCACCTAGCCTGTCACGCATCCATGATGTGTTTCATGAACTCTAGGAGGAAGTTCATGCCTGGAGGGGGTAGATGTGAGACCTACCTCAGACCGTCATAGTTTTATTGCTTTTCTTTCCATGCTTTTATTGATTATTTCATAGACATACTTTGACTATTGAGACACTTATGTATTTGAGGATTTGTTGAATCCTATGTTATATGTTCGGTACCTAGTTATGTAATCAGGGTACACTCAAGATAATTTATGTTTTAATTCAATTTCAATTAGGATGATGTCATATATGAGAATCAATGTGTTAAATGCTATTTTAATAGAAAATTGGTTTAAGAAACCGATGATATGTTTATTTAATTCAATCATAGATATATTTTAAATACCTTGCAATATTGATGATGTATTATGTTCTATATCATGTTATTTTGGACCTACTGATATGTGTGTTAGCATTAAAAATTGCAGATGATCAAAACTAATCAGAAGTTCTCTGACTCATAACTCTAGCAGTCCCAACAGATGCATTAGCAATAGTAAACACTAAGGTACTAAGGATTTCACAATCCTTCTTCTCTTTGAGCTTCAAGATATAGGTGGGTATTACCTTTTAAGATTGAATTCTTCAAATATCACAATAGTTACCTATATACTTTGATACAGATCTAATCATATAAATCTCTCACAACTTTAAAGTAAATCATTTTTTAAATTTGTTGATGGTGAAAATAATGCAAACTAAGCAATGACCAGTGCCAAATCCTAGGGCATCAAAGTCAATAAAAAAGCATCTACAGAAAAACCTATCAACTCAAACAAACCCAAACCCTAGATAAAATGCCTTACAGATTATCCTTTTATGCATATATCATATCATCAAATTTATACACAAATAATGATATCTCTAAGACCTCATTCAAGATTTACCCCTCCCTTGAAAGGAACTCAAATTTCAACCTCACTATCTACCTTGTAGAAAGATGTATCTAAAATGCCTTGCAAATTTAAATACACAAAGAAATCACAATCATACATGAAGACAACAAAAGATATACATGGAAGTTCACTATATTTTATTGATAAACTTCTTGTATCAGTACATTCAAAAAACTAGGATTCCTGAGAATCAAAACACTAAATTCATAAACTCCTATTATAATAAGTATTTCACCACCCTTTGGTGTGGTTTAAAATTTTCTATATATAGAGAAACCATCTTGGGATCCTTGAGAAAAGGATGCAACAAGCTTCAGATGGTTTTGATAGTGACTTGCACTAGATTACAAAAGACTTAAATTTCTAACAGAAAAAGAGGGAAAATGGTGCCAGAAGTTGTTTCTTCATTTGTTGAGTTCCCTTTGAGCTACACCTTTGTCTGCCAGTATTCAGAGCGACTGCCAAAGTTTTTATGTGAATGATGACCACCATCTGGCTAACCTACATCATTCTCTTTATGATATTTTCTCTCCATGTGCTCATAGATCAGGTGCATTGCTGGAGCTCATTCATCTTCTATATCTTCAATATCATCTGTTGCAAGCTTATTCCTTTTGGGATTTGTAAGAGTGTCCCATGTAGATACTTGTTCTTCTGTTGGCCATTGGAATCCCTTAATGCTCTGGAGCTATTTCTTCTATCTTTCCCATCTAGCATTAGTAATTAGCTTGACATCTGTAGTAAATTTGGTGAAGTCCACCTCAACTTTTAGAGCTTCATCCAAAATAATATTGAATCTATCAATATCTAACTCATTATTTTCATTAACAAATGCCTCTTTCTTAGGTAGAAAGGAATCAAAATCTAATTTCCATTGACCTAACCCCTTTATTGTGCCATCCTCATTTTTGATTAGGGGAATAAACCTATTGAACTCTGGGCCAAACATATTTATCCTTGCCCCAATTTGATTTTCTTTTTCTTTAAAAGATGGCAAGGTAGCTCCAATTCGATCAATCTCTTCACCAACATGTAGAAAAATCTTAGGAATATCTAGTCTAAGAGATTGTACAACTACCAGTCTCTCAAAAAGTGATGTTTTGACTGACCAAGTTGTATGGTAAGTACCCAAAATTATAACAAAATTATTAACTTCTACCTGTAACTCAAGTAATTTATTATAAGCAATGTATACCACATTTTCTTTCTCCTTTATAAAATTTATTCTATACTGCAACACTTTTAATAAGGCCTATAAAACTGCATCATTTTGCTCTATTTTCCCCTGTTCTGATGATGTAGCAACTTCTTCTCCTCCTGCACTTTGATTCTCTATCTGAGGGGGATGTTCTGGTGGTGTAGGTGCAACCACATGCATATTGACTATCTATTGAGTCAATTCATCCACATAACTCTCTAATTCCTTTTCCTTGATAATATGCACTTCCCTGTCTTTGACCAATGCACTATAATCTTCAAATAAGTTTTTATACCTATCTGAAAGTTTCTTTGTCTTGTCTTCATTTAGCCTAGAAAAATGGGTGAGTACATATGATATTTCAAGATCTCCTATATTATGGATTGACCACACAACCTTGTCACCATCCATTTTCTCTTATATATTTTGCAAGGAAGGCTTTTGATCCTTAGGATAGAGGCTCCACATAGCCAATGCTTGATTTTTAGGGCTATACCCAAATCCTTTTATCAAATCCCCTACTTGGGTTTTCGAAGACAATTTTATATCATCCTACCTCCTTATCTGGTCTATAATGAAAGTTGAGGCTAGATCCCACCCAAGTACAAGAAACATGTTGCTACCCTTTAATAATTGCCTATCCTCCTCTGGGGTGATGGTTTGTGATTTAGGATCATAGTCCCTCAATACTTGGATGGCCTCATCAGGTACTTGGCCATCTTCTATGATCTGCACATTAGAAGCAACCTGTTATTGCTTATGCCATAAGAGAAAGTTCTTGAATTCATCTGACTTAATAAAATCATCATCCTTCAAGAAAGCTTCTTGCTCTAGCATTCTTTCATCTTGACCTAGACCAAAAGGAAACTCTATCTCCTTTGTTACCAATTTTTGTTTTCTTTTCTCTTCCCTGATCTTCTTCCTTAATTCATGATCATAGGCTCTAGTTCTAGTGATTAGAGCTCCTACTCTATCCTTTTTCTTCTCAGGAACTCTTACTTGTGAAGGCTCTCCAACTTGCAATTTCCACCTGTTAGAAGGAGGCTCATTAGTATCTTGAGAGCTAGGAAGCTCTCTCAAATCCATAATTGTATTTTCCTCTCCTCCTTGCTCGGTAGGAGGTTGCTGATCCAAAATAGGAGGGCTATATACTGGGTAGCCTCCATCACTATCTTCTTCAACTTATGATTTAGAGTGTTTCTCCTTTTCCCTCTCTTTTTCATCAATTTGGTCCTCAAGTGAATTGACTAATGTATTGAAATTTACCATCATTTACTCCAACCTTTGGAGGTAGGGAAATGTAGGGAAGAAACATCCAAAAGAAAATCCCTTCTTTTTTACTTGTTTCTCTAATGAAAATAGATCTTGGAGTTGCTGGGCCCTCCATTCTACTTCATCTTCTATAATATTTATGATAACATCCTTTTCGGGACACTTCTCATGTCTATTGTTTATAGGAATGGTAGGAGTATAATATTTCCTAGCCATAACAATAAAATCATCTGTATCTACATACCTATACATGACAAAATTCATCTTATAATGGCCCAACCAATCATTCAATTTACTAAATGCATTCTTCCCAATTGTGAAGTTGCATAATCTAAAGTGCCTAGGGGTAAAGGTACCCTTCCTATGGGGGGCCAAGTGCTCCTTATAAGTTAACATCAGCTGCCAAATGATATTTAGGAATGCAATCCTAGGTGGCAAAAAGAATGGTAAAATATGAGGTGGTTATTGTAAAAGTCTTCTCATAGTAGAAATCCCCACAGTTATGATTTTTAGGCCACTTGTCAACAAATTGACAAGGCCTTAGTACTTGCAAAGCCTTGACTGGCAACCTAGAAAGATTTAGTCCTAACCTGAGTAGAATTGGCTATACCATCCAATTCTGAAAAACACAAAAGTCACAACTGGTGGAAGTAGGGCTCCATGCCCTTATCCAAAACTAAACTGGATTAGGCTGACCATTCCACATCATTTGAGCCTGGAGGTACTGCAAGTCCATAATATTGTAATTGTAGTATAAAATGAGATGCATTAAAAGTAAGTAATGCATAAACCTAGGAGTAGGCTCCCTCTTCTTGATTGCCTCAAGTCTTTCATGCATCCTATTTATTACATATCCTATGTAATCATATCCCTTGCTCACATGAAGACTTTGTGAATCTAATACTAACATTAAGCTATGAGATGAAATTATTTCTACTCCACCATCCACTCCCAACACTCTGCTCAGTCCATATGCAATGTACTTAATGTAGAAACTCAAATCCTTGTAAAAATAGGAAGCTTCCCCAGCCACTGCTGCAATGTAGTTTTTGTTGGATCTTGGGACATGGCTCTAGATTTCCCTAACAACTAGGGTTGATTCCCTAATATATCTAATCACTTGGGCCTGCAAATTGATCTCTGTGGCCATTGGAATGTGAATGCTGAAGGCTTTCATAAATGGATTCCTATCTAATGTGACTAGAGCTAAGCCATCCCCTTTCCTTATTGTTTTTGACAAAGGGTCATACTTGTCGGCCAACCCAATGAGCAAGTCTACATCTAGAAAAACATCAGGTACTATCAATTTGGCTAACCCTGAGGTCCAAGGGTTTGAAATAGGCATTGGGCTTTCAGAATTCTTATAAAAATGTCTAAAGAGACACATTCCAGTTACATTAGGTGTCTTTGCATCTCTACATAAACCTAGATCATCAATCAAAATGTCATCACTAACCTTTTTATTTTGTGAGGACCCAGGCAGCAAAGTGAGAAATTCATCTGAGTAACTCTACTTTGTCTTTTCTTTAGATCCCTTACTAGTGGAAGCTCCGCTTACTAATGGCTGACTCATTCTGACTACAGATAAAAATTCTTCTAAAAATTATGAATTCACTGAACTCTTTAATCATTGAAAAACTCAGGAATTCTCATAATTTTCTTGCCTTTGCTCTTCAGAATGCTTGGTAAATTTAGAATGAGTGTCAGTTAATTGTAGTTATTCTGAATAATTGATTGCATTACACTATTCGAGACTCAAGCTCTGTAACTGATGTCACTTCCACCATTACTTGGCACACTCTGAACTTCAATTCACTAGCTATGAGCCAAGAAAGTGACAGGTAATTAAGATTTTTTTTTGGCGACCTAGCAACTACACAGCCAATCACAATTGCTAAAAGATTTTGTGCTTTTACACATTTTCCAGAGATTTAGTGACTAAAGGAAAATCCTTAGTTTCTACATGATTTTATCTTTTTAAATTCTATCTTGAGACCTAGTGAATTTAGTCAAAAATCATAGTTGCTGAATGATTTATCTCTTTGTGACTTTGTCTCGTGACTTAGAGACTACTGTCGATCTTTAATCTGACCACTCTCAATACTTTCTTATATTTCAATTCTTTCCTTCTGTGACCTAGCGAATATAGTCAGTCTCCTCATCACTGAATGTTTGAGCTTCACTTGATTTTTCCTTGAGATTCAGCGATTACCGTTAGATCTTAATCTAACGGTCTAGTTTAAGTCTCTTAAAAACTTTAATTTTTTGCATTCTGAGACTTAGTGACTATAGTCCATCTCATAGTCACTGAAAGATCCTTCACTTATTGATTTCATTCGGAGACCTTGCGACCACCGTTAAATCTTAATCTAATGGTCCTCTTTTAATCTCATTACCTTTTCTTTTCATTGAGAGACAACGACTGGCAATGAGTCTCTTAATTGCGAGAACTTTGTTGACTTTTCAAACCTTTTCTGAGACTACCCGACTTTGTTCATTTGGAGATCTAGCGACTAAGGAGTAGTCTCTTAATTGCTGGAACTTTGTTTCAAATCCTCATTTCATCTCGTGACTTCATGACAGCCACAAGATCTTAATTCGATGGTAGTCGCTCAGTCTCGACAATTTTGAGATGACATCATTTTTATCTAGCGATTAAGAGATAACCGTTAGATCGTAGCTTATAAAGAATACAATCAACGGTAGTCGCTTAATCTCTGCAACTTCATTCTAACTTTGACCTTTTGAAGAGACGTGGAGACTGAACCAATCTGGAGATTTGGCAACTGTATAGAATATAGCTTTGATTTACTTCATCCTGAGACTTAGTGACTATAGTCTATCATAGAGTTGTTGAAAGATTTATTACTTTATTACTTTATCTTGCGACCAATCAGGGATGAAAATGTCATAAAATATGACAAATGGATTCATATCATTTTTCAAATGTTTACCTCAGCAAACACTTAACCCTTAGTCATATGGAAATTGTGCGACTGAAGTCACCTCCCAGTTGCTTAATACTTTCTCTAACTCAGGTTTGATCCAGAGACTGGGTGACAAAGCATTTCTCACAGTCGCTGAAACTTTTCCTAACTCAAGGGTTGATTGGGAGATAATGTGACCACTGCCCGATTAAGACTACATCAATGGTTCAGATTTATGCTTTGAAAACCCTTACTTTAACCCATCACCTTCTGGCGACCACGTGACTGAAGACATCTCCCAGTCGCTTGACATTTTCCTTAACCCTGGTTAAATTCATAGACCATGCGAAAGCCTTTATTCACCAAGTCACCATATAACATGCTTAACCTCAGTTAGATTATGGGATTAAGAGCCAATCATTGATCTTTCCTTCATCCTACGGTTATCGCTAAGTCACTAGACATCTTGTGACTTAACCGCTACATCATGAGATTAGGAGATAACCGTGTCACTGGATCGTTGAATGTTTAAAACATAACCACTAGGAATGGGAGAACATGCGACTACTATAATCATTGGGTCGCTAGATAAATCGACTAACTACCTGAGAACTTGGAGACCTAGCGACTGAAGGAAAATACACCACTGTCTTTCATTTGGAGACTCAACGACTAAAGAGAAGTCTCACAATCACTGAATACTTTATCACTTCACCATTTTATTTAGAGATCACCTAATTGAAGGTAAATTTTATTTGGAGACTGGGTGACTATAGTTGCCTTCAAAACATTTATTAGTGAAGTCACTAGATCTCACAATGCATATAATATTTCATTCGGAGACTTCATGACTGAAGGCATCCATTGAGTCGTTAGAATAAAAGGAATATTCTCTTAACTTAAAGAGATTGTGCGACAAAGGGTTTTGGGGAATCGCCAGACTAAAAGGAATATGCCAAAATTTTCAGGAGACTAAGCGACTAGCTGGGGATAGTAAAGTGCACATGCTTAAAGGCTCTTTTAAGTGATTTGAAAAAGTAACGATAAAATAGAAACTGGCTAAGCCTTTCTAGGGTTTTTAGATTTTTCAAGGTATTTTGACCTAGCACTTAGGGTTTTTTCACCATTATGAACATATTTCAAACTCTGGGACAAGAAATTTGCAGGGGACTTATCACAAAAATAGGGAAAATGTTCAAAGAAGAAAAAATTAAAATGAAACTTTAAAAATTGAAAATACTACCAACAGTGTGCATTGAGTGTGTAGGGATAGTTGACCATGGATCTAAATCAAGGACCTAGAATTGGAACCTATGTTATTTGCCATGCATTCCAAGGTCCTATTTGTATAAAGAAATATCGACCTTGTTGTATAGTTGTTTATTCATGAATGTGGTTTGCATGAGTGTGTTTAATTCAGTTCAAGTGAATGTGATTAAGCCATGCCATTTGTTTAATTTAATTGTGCGAATTTTGGCAATTGTTGCATAAGTGTTGGCATTGCTAGTTAATTGTATTATGGTTAAGTAAAGGGTTCACTAGGGGTTAACCATAGTGTAGTACCAAGCTTACCATGGGTTAGAAAATTTCTAGTTGATCAACCTTGACTTGAAATCTGTGGGTAAACTTTAGGTGGGGTCTTTTGGGCTCCCATAAGGTAACCGGGGTCAATTTTACCTACCCAGGTTAGTGCCCTAGGGGTTAGGGTTCATTTTCAGCCCATTAAGAGCCTTTAATCACATTAAACCCCTAAAGTCTCCTTTTCAAAGTTGTGTGAATTTGAGAGTTGTGTGATTTTGGTTAACCTCTCTTTTCTTCCCAAAATTGCATTCAACTCCATTTATAGAGAAGAAAGGCAAGTGGGAAGAAGGGGATGTAAGTTTCTTCTTCACTAGCGATTGGTTCCTAAATTTTAGGAGGTCTGCCTATATAGGGAAAGTTTTAGGAAAGGCTTGTGTGTTCACCCACTCTCTAGTTTTAGAGACCATTTTAGAATTAGAAGGAGCTTAGGAAGGGATTGCTTGGAAGGAGAGCTCATTTTCAGGATTCAACCTTAGGCTTGGATTAAGGTTGACTTATTATAGTTTAATTGTTTTCTTGGCATGTTTGTGAGCTTGGAGATCCATTAATGGAGTCCTTGCTATTTTTATGGTTTTGCTTAAAATTTCTTGATTTGTAAAATTGTTATTTTTTATTTGTAATTACTTTTGTGAATGTGATTCTTCAAGACACACTCACCCTATGGAGGGTAGAGTAACCTTGAAGGGGGTAGTAAGAAGTGACCTAGAATTATGCAGAGTCTCCCATGTGTGGAGAGATAAACATGGGGTTTCATGATACCCATGATGCCAAGTATGGCCTATAGGCACCTAGGGGCATAAGGAGGTTTTTAGACTGCATCTTGTGTAGATGGTCTTTCCAAGTCCATGTGTGACTTAAAAATTTGGTACTTTATACTATGGATGCTCCTCCTACTAGTCCACCACTACCCCTATTTCAGGAAGGCCTTTTGAAGACCTTCCTCTTGTTTAAACCATGTTAAGAATTTTGTACTTTATACTATGGATTCTCCTCCTGCTAGTCTACGACTACCCTTGTTTCAGGAAGGCCTCTTGGAGACCTTCCTTTTTTTTAAACCATGTTGGGAATTTTTGGTGTTTTGTGTTTGGGTGAGGTTTTTGTAAATGGTTTTGTGATACCTATTTGTATCCTGTTATGTTCTAGATCCCCTAGCTCAGGGGTGGCCTTGAAAAGGCCTAGGTTGGGAGGTGAGCCTCCATGGTCAACCTCACTATATCAAGTACCCAACTGGATGTTGGAGATGACAAGATTCATATATGTTTGGAATTCAAAATTGGGAATCTCATTGTAACCTTCTTTTCCATTATAATGTTGTTGCATTTAAACTTGTAAGTTCGAAATTGAATTCAGGGATTTCCCTTGTAACCATACTTTTGGATTGTAAACAATTTGATAATTTTTTATAATGGAAAAATGAGGGATTTGGTAATATGGATTCATCAGGTGTTGGGAAGTAAAATTTTATGAAATATTATTCAAACGTTGGATCAAATTGCTATTTAAATCTATAGTTTCTATTCAATTTTAAATTTTCAAACTATAAGGAAATTAGTATATTATAAGCGATTTTTGTGATTTAATGTTATTTTGATTTGGTCAAACCATGAATGTTTATGATATTATGTTAATTCGAAATAGTTAAATATCATGATTATCATGGCATCGAGCTTTCAAAATAAGGAGTTTCGGATTTAAGTAATATTTAAATTTTTAATTGAGTTATATTAATATGATGTTATTTCAAAATTGAAAAGCTTTGATGAAATATACTTAATTAGAAATTCGATTTGAATAAGCATGTGATTTAATATTTTTGAGAATTTTGTTTTTGTACTCCGAAAATTTCTTAAAAATTATTCAAAAATAAAAGAGGCCTAAATTCAAAATTGATTTCCTACAAGTTGTTTAGCCACTTAATATGAATGCAATTATGTATTTAAATTTTAAAAATAAATTATCTACATACTTGCTGTTTTGAAATTCAAGGAATAAATTTTGCACCAACAATTATAAGAAAAAATATAATAAAGGTGTTATTATTATTTTTAAGAACTTCAGTGTTTCAAGTATATTAAATAAATTTAATTTTATAAAAATTAAAATGTATTTAGTAGAGTCTAAGTCATTATAGGGAACTTAAACTTATTTTTAGATAAATTTTATTTTAGAATTAAATTCAAATTTTATTTAAGTTTAAATTAGAATTAGTAACTCCTAATTTATTTTAGATATTTCAATGTTAAAATTGGGTTAAATCTATTAAAGAACTTATTTTAGCTTATTATTTTTTAAACATTTAAAAACATTGGCCTATATGTATTAGATTAAAATATTGTACAGTTTGAATTACGATTGTTATCATGCAAGCGATTTGGAAGAATGATGATTTTGTGAGGTGAACATGGAGGAATATGAGAAGGAAATGATGGGATACTTTGATCTTGACAAGGATCTTCGAAGGGTATAGATAGGGTATTTTGCTCTTGATTTTCTATATGCTCATTGGATTGTGGAAGGGATATCTTGATCTTGCTTGGGAAGTGGAGAAAATATGGAACTTGGAAGGGTACTTTGTTCTTGGAATGGAATGATATCATCTTGGAAGACATGAAAGGATGAAAGCGGATCATCACAAGGTTCTATAGATATGGGACCTTCATCAAATATGGGAGGGGATTGTATATAATCTTGATCTTGATCTTTATCAAAATTTGTTTCTTTTCTCTTTGGATTATCCTCTTGACATGGAGCCACTTCTAAGGACAAGGTAGATGTTTGGATATGTGTGGGGGATGTTTGGAAGAACAATGTAGGATCCTTTAAAAGGGGTATAATAGGCATTGAAGCACATGAAGCTTTGAGGTCCAAGATCTTTGAAGCATGGAAATGATCTGCAACAAGATGTAAGTTAGCTTGGGTTTCTTTTAGAGGTAGCCCTTGAGGGTAGATATAGTCAATGTGAAAAGTATCATCATTAGGCTCATTCTTTGATGGATGAATTTTGGATAGTTGTGAAGCTTTGTGAGATGAACAAAAGATGAAAGGAGTACAAGATATGGGAGAAACCTTGCTAGATAGAGGTTTGTGTATTAGATCTTGCTTGAGAGTGGTACTTTTCTCTTCATCCTCTTTATTATCTTGATCACAAATAGGATGATCATGAAATTTCCCTTGATCCAAGATAGGTTTGTTGCTCTTAAATGTTTCTTTTTGTGAGGAAGATGAAGATACAGATGGCCCATCATCATAAAGAAAAGGACACATTGATCTTAATGATGGATTTTTAGATGATGCCTCTTTTTGTTTTTCCTCATTCTCCCTCAAGGTTGATGTGTCAAAATTATGAGGAAGCTTAGCTCCTGATTGAGCTAACCTCATGAAGTATGCTTCTTTATCCCTCTTCAAAATTAATCCCATTGTTTCCATAAATATGGGATCTTGGATTGCTTGTGAAACTTCATCTTCAAACACTTCATCATTTTGATTCCAATGGAGATTTTGATCTTGATTTCGATAATTATGCTCCATAATAGGATTGATTCGTTTCTCAAATAGATTCATCATTATAATTTTTTTTCAGGAATATGATCTATTTGTTGCACTGATAAAGAATATCTTTGAAAAGGGTACCCAAAAATGATTTCAAAATCTTTCCAAACCTTCGGGAGATGTTCACTATTTTCCATTCTTTGTTTATGGGCATCACTTGCTAGTGTGTAGGTGTGACTTAACAATTAGTACGCACTTATTGGAATATTCCTAGGTGGCACTCTGCAAGTCAGCAAGCGGTTTTTCTTTGTTTATAGGCATTTCTTAACCTTTTCCAGGTGTTTCTTGAAATATCATAGGCGTGACTTCCTTATTTGCAAGCGTTTCCTGAATAGTCACAGGCATGACTTTACTGCATATACGCAGTTTTTCTCTATGTGCAGGCAACACTTTGCATACCAGGTTGTAAATTTCAAATTTTAAAAGTTGTAAGACAGGTCTGCAGAATACTCTTGCTTGAAAATGAAGTACAAATGCAAAACACACATCAAATTTGCACCATATCCCTAAAACCACACTAAAAGTGTATGTTCTCGGTCATTTTTCACAAGTATGAACAAGAATATCTTCCAAGCAATCTACCTAGAGTCAGATTTGGCTTTTAACACGTTTGGCTCTACAAGGAAGCTTACTACTTATCAGGATTTAATGAATACTTCCATTCTAAATCATATCAAGCTCTTTTTCCCACTTGCGAGCTTTCCACACGTACAAAAGCACGATTTGGCGCAATCCAAAAGGACTACTAGAGGAAGTGAAGAAACTTGTACACAACCTAGTCACTGCCCTATTAAGGAAGAGTGTATTTTTTTTTATAGTGGGTTGGATAGTACTATGGCTAAAGAGGTTGTCTCCCACTTGGGTCGTTCCCTCTCACCATCCTCATAAGGAAAATCTTGGGAGGCAGGCCCTCTATTGCTCTATTTTAACTAGCATGTATAGAAAAGAAAGAAATTGAACTTAGTTCAACAAGTTTGGGAATTTGGTTCACTTAGAAAGTGAAGAGCATATCCCTATTGTTGTTCTTTGTTCCAAACACTTCAATCAGATTTTTTGTTCTTTTTCAATCTCTTGACAAGGAGATTCTTAATAAACGAAGTGTTTGGTTAATTCCTCCCTTCCTTTCTACCAAATTGAAATAACATGTTTGGCTTTTTGATCCACTTCTAAAAATGGAGAGCATATGCCTAATGCTTGTTCAATTTGACAAATAGTAAGGTTTCTCTATTAATCTAGATTTAATGGATAGCCACAATTTAAGCAAATGCAAGCTTGATTTGATGAATACCTCCTTTTGTAGCTAGCAAAGGCTAGGTGCTTTTATGAGGTTTTTTGGCTTTTTAATTTTCTCACTCACCTAGTAGCGATCGTTCCCGCTCCCTCCTCCAACAAGTTAGTCCAACAAAGCCATACAAAATGAGGGAAACAAAGAGGAACAAAGTGCAATTGCAATTAAGTGTTTTTGACAATATTTTTCAAAGAAATTTCAACAACTTAATGCAAGCAATTTTAATCCAAAGTAGGGAATTTATTCTTGTAAGCGTCTAACACTTTAATGTAATGAGCATACAATTTCTCTTCTAATCCCAAACTTTCTAAAATTGCAGCACTATGAATCTCTTTTTCACATTTAATTTGGATTCTTACCTCTTTGCTTGCTTGTGTGACTCTGCTCTTTGGTTTCCTGACTTTCCTGTGTTTTCTCATCTGCAGGAAAAACACAAACAAAGAATAAGAAAATAGAATTTAATAATTTGACTGCAAATTTAAGCAAAAAATAGTAGGTGTCATTAGTCAGCTAATACACGTCATTTAAAGGCTAGCAAGCGTGACTTTAAAAATATCAGGCGTCACTTTCTAGTGACTCAAGTGATATTTAAAGATCAACAGGCATAAAAAGTAGTGAAAATTGTGTATGATAAAATATTTAAAGTGACAATTAACAACTACTAGGCATCAGTTAAAAAATCATAGGCATGACAGATCACTATAAATTGCACCATAAAGATTATCACAGGCGGAAAAAGATAGCTGATAGACATTAGTTCTCAGATCACAAGCATTGCTTTACGCTTGCAGGCGTAACACTTTATCTCACAGGTGTCAGAGAGAATAAAAGATAGAATAGAAGAAATCACTCAGACATCAGTCAACTATTGTCAGGCATCGGCAACATGTTGATACACGTCATTAAATCCTTCATAAGCCTCATTTCTCCTATTTTCTACAAAAAATCATGGAAAAGTGAAGACAAAACACACAAAATTTGATAAAAAATGTTAGAAATGAGCTCAAGGCCCCATGACGGGCACCATTTGTGTGTATATGTTTAACACCTTCATGAAATTAGGATAATCAACTACAATTCTATGAAAATACAATACAAATTTAAGCTAAGAATTGAAATTAACATCCATGACATCTCATGGTTCTCTATCTAAGTTTGGTAAGTAGAGCTCTCAACCTATTCTCCACTAGTGACAATCCTAGAATGAGAAATATGATAGTACAATACTTAATCTAGCTCTCAAACTCTCAAATTGATATAAAGATAATTCAAATGCTCTCAATTGCTCATAATTGCTATGAAATTTCCTATAATGGTGATATTACAAATGAATTTCTAAGATATGTTTATTGCTCTCAAAATGACTCTTATTTATAGTAAAATCCCAAGGGTAGGGGGTAGAGTTATTTAATCATGATTTAGCCTTGGTTGAGTCGAAAAATTTGCAATGTTTTTAAATGAGGGGACAATTTAAATGTTTGTCTCAAAGGGACAAATAGACAAATTTGAGTGGTTGAGATTCAAAGTTGAAATGTGTGATTGAGATTCAATTATTTTGAAGTGATCCATGTGCGTTTGTCTCTCAATTCTCATTGGTTGCTCAAATGTTGTTGAAAGATATTAGGATTAATTAAATTCCATTAATTAATTAAATTAGCCATATAAGAGAATAGGTTCAATTTGATTTTTGATTTAAAACTATATAATTAATTGATTAAAATCAATTATATAGTCTTTTTCACCCCTTTAAGCTTTGATTTAATTATTTAATATCATCATTTGATTTTTCCTTTGATTTTAATGATTTTGTCCAATTTGATTTAGAAATGTCCATTTTGATTTGATTTGATCCATTTTGATGATTTTAAAGCACTTTGATTAAGATTTTGCCATTTTGAATGATTTTAAAGCACTTGTCCATTTTTGAGTGTCTACAACGATGTGTTGCGTTAGATTTATTTCTCAATACTTTGTAACTATGTAATTAGGATAATTTTATATTTGAAGTTAATTAATTAGAATATCAAATGTTTAGTAAACTGTAACTTTTCAGCTAGGGAACGATATAGTCATCTTAGGGTTTTATTTGTTTTCCATTTGGTCTCATCTAGGGCCATTATGATCTTTATAGACTTGATGACCTTTTTTGTGTAGAGTTGACTTTTTGGTCAACCCTTGGTAAAACCTAGGTCAAATGCCTCAGTTTGCATGCACAAACTTTCCTTGAAATGTTTTAAACCTCAGTAGATCATCGTTAGTCATATTTGGGCACAATTGACTTTTGGTCTACCCTTGGTCAAACATAGGTCAAATGCCTCAATTTGCATGCCCACATTTTTCTTGATAAGTTTTGAACCCCTTTAACTTTGTTGCACATTTTTTGGTGCATGGTTGACGTTTTGGTTAACTCTAGTTAACTTTAGTCAACTATCTCGATTTGCATGCCAGTTGAAGCATGCAGTTTAGGAAACCTTGTAAGATAGTTTGGAAGCTATTGGATGAAGTTTGACTTTTGGTCAAATTTGGTCAACCTTCTCTAGTTTGACCCTTGGGGTGTTTTTAGACACTTCAATGTTTTCAGTTATTCATTTCCCTCTACACTGTTTTGTGTGCACATAGAAACTTGTGCCAGTTTGTATAAAACTCCACTCTTCATAGTTGCAAATGTATGTGTGTTTGTGGTTATATAGTAGGTTTTAAAAAATTTTGTAGTTGAGTTTTGCTCACTTTTTGGGATCATGTTTTGGTATCAAAGCATAGTTTAGTAAACCTTGGGAACCTAACCCACTTCTTAGATGCTAAAATTTTGTGTTTTTGTGTGTAGGATGCCTCCACTCACCTAACTGGCTCATGGGCATGGACATGGACGTAGGCATATCTACTTATCTTGAGAAGAGGTACAACTAGAGGTAGAGGTTCGAGAAGAGGACTAGGGTCCACCTCCTGAACCACCTCTTAATTCTAATGTAGAGCTGTTGTAGGTCTTTCAAAACCTAGCAGGACTCATTCTAGACCATATGCCTCCATTCATACCATAGAATGTACACCAATGTATGGACAGACGTGGGTCTTTAGCTAGGGAGAAAAGAAGGAGTCCCCCTCCTAGATTCGTAGAGGTTTTGGCTGAGCAGGAAGTTGGGTCCATAAGGGGACCAGAACCTCCACCTAGGGATGAGGTTCAGAGATATGAGAGACCACCTCCTAATATAGGTGATCAGATCAGAGAGCTGATGTAGCTTCAACTGCCACTATTTTTTGGTTCTACTAATGGGATAGAGGCCAAGTCTTGGCTTTTGATCCTTGAGCATTGTTTTGGGTTGCACCCTTATGAGAGAAACCTTAAAGCACACTTTTCCATTCACCTTCTCAAAGGTGGAGCCTCCACATGGTGGAAACATGAGGAATTCAAGGGACATCTGGTTATAAATACCTTGACATGGGAGAAGTTTAGACATGTCGCATACATGAATTCCATGATCTACAATCGAGGGGACTTTTAGTGGCCTAGTATGAGGGAAAGTTCATAGATCTCC
Source organism: Chamaecyparis obtusa (assembly GCA_027943335.1). Taxonomy (NCBI): domain Eukaryota; kingdom Viridiplantae; phylum Streptophyta; class Pinopsida; order Cupressales; family Cupressaceae; genus Chamaecyparis; species Chamaecyparis obtusa. The sequence continues at coordinate 255,555 of BSBK01002765.1, read as the reverse complement.
TTCCTTATGTTGAGTACATGAGGGATGAGAAGTTACAGGTTAATTGGTTCATTAAGGGATTGAACCCCTCTATAGCCGGTATGGTATGTATGGTACCACAAGGAGACTTGCAATTCACCAGTGATAGAGCCTTAGTTCCGGAGGAGATCGTTAAGGGATCTTAGTATCACAATTCCACACCTCAAAAATTCTAGCTATTGGAAGCCCCCTTGGAAAGGGCATCAGAGGAACAATTTGGGGAATTTCAAAGTCCCACAACCCCAGTAGCAACATTAGCCTCAACAGTCTCAGTAGAGCCAGGCATTGAAACCACCTCAGGGACACCAAGGCTCAAAGCCCAAGAAGTGGCATTCTCAGGCTCCTAAGAAGGGACAAAAATTTCAAGCCCCTTATACACCCCCATCACAGACACAATATCCCTATAAAGGGTGATATAGTGGGTCTACATAGACAAGAGGATCTCGACAGTCTAGACCTCAAGGTGTATAGGTTCAGGCATGAAGACCATGCTATACTTGTGGTGCCATGGGGAACATGGCTAGGGAATGTCCTCAGGGAGGCAGTCAACAAGAAATGATGTACGAACCTATAGTTGGGGATATGGGAAAGTCCCATAGAGTGTTTGTAGCGGTTCACAAGCACTAGGGAGAGCATTAGGCCACAATCATTAAGGCTTTAGATATGATTGAAGGTAGTGCAATTTCTATCCTATTTGACAGTGGTGCTACTGACTCCTTTGTTTCTCCATTGGTCGTAGAGAATTGTGGGCTAGTGGAAACTAGGCAAGATATTAGGTGGGAAGTTGAGTTAGCTTCAAGAGCTAGAGTATCTATAACCTCAATGGTTAGAGAGTGCCCGATTCAGATTGGTGGCTTAACCACCTTAGCAGACCTCAGAGTAACACCTCTCAGATCTTATAAACTAGTTCTTGGCATGGATTGGCTATATGCTCACAAGGCCAAGCTAGATTGTCATAAGAAGTTGATCGAGTGTTTGGATGATGATGGAAATACTACTATGATTTATGGAATCCAAAGGCCTCACTAGTACATTTTGCACCTTTTTTTGACAAAGTATTGGTCGAAGTTTCTACCCAAATGGGTCGAATACTCAACCAACTGACTGGTCGTTATTTTCGTTGTTGAAATATCAACATATCTCTTCAATTGTAGAACATTCAATGCTAATCTTGGTCGAAAACAACATTGGAAAGTGGTGGTATATTAGTAAAAAATTCAACCAAAGTTGGTCGAAATGCTTGGTTTGTCCGACCAGGATGCAAAAACCATGACGGTCATATTTTGACCAAATTGCATCGCATTATAGACCAATATTGGTCCAAATATTTGGCCGCTCCAACCAGGATGCCAAACCCACGATGCCACAGTTTGACGCAAAATGGTCGATGATTAGACCAAACTAGGTCAGATTTTTGACGCAGGTTAGTCGAACCACCAACTACAATTAGTCAAAATTTTGACTAAATATGGAATGTTTAAAAAAAATAAATGAAGATAAATATCCATACTAATCACCAACAACATCCTAATCGGTGATTAGTCTAGATATTTATCTTTAGGTGTCCACACTCATTATGCTTCTTGTTGTCAGTGAACCCTACTTGTTCTATTTTCCAGACTGCTTTGGGCTCTAGCAATCCATCTACTTGTTGGGGATGCTGGTGGTGCTGTGGATAGAGTCCTTAATCGGTCCTTAACCTGATGAGTCCTCACGTTATCAAATTTTCAAGTCTTTCTTTAGAAAATCACCCATCTCAAAGGATGCAGACCTAATGGCACTGGCCCGTTATACCCAAGGATTCAGTGGAGCTGATATTACAGAGATTTTTCAGCAGGCTTGCAAGTATGCTATTAGAGAAAATATTGAGAAGGTGAGTTTCAATTGTGGTGGCTTTTGAAAACTAGATTTGGTTTGCATGTTTGCAACGTGGAAGCAGTGTTGGGGATGATGGTGGTGCTACGGACAGAGTCCTTAACCAGTTGTTGACAAAAATGGATGGTATGATAGCCAAGAAAACAATTTTCATTATTGGTGCTACAAACAGACTTGATATCATCGATCTTCCATTGCTAAGGCCTGGCCGACTTGACCAGTTGATTTATATTCCCTTACCTGATGAGTCCTCACGTTATCAAATTTTGAAGTCTTGCTTGAGAAAATCACCCTTCTCAAAGGATGTGGACCTAATGGCGCTAGCCCATTATACCCAAGGATTCAGTGGATCCGATATTACAAAGATTTGTCAGCGGGCTTGCAAGTATGCTATTAGAGAAAATATTGCAGTGAGTTCCAATTGTGGCAGATTTTGCAAACTAGATATTTATCTTCAGGTGTTATTTGCATTAATATATATCACTGTGTATTTTATTATGTTACTTTACTATTTTTTTTAATGGTAATTGGTAATTTTATTAATCGTAATGGGTTAGAACCTGGCTTGAACCAGGGATAGCTACATTCTTTTCTCTTCCCTCTGGTCTCATCACCCAATAGGTCTTTTCTTTTCTCTGCCCTTTGGTGTGGTTACTACCTTTCTATCACTTTTCCCATCATGCAAACCATCCACTCCCTTTGTAATATTGGTCTTTTTACATGCATTTCCAATTTCCTAATTCGATGTCTCACCATGCACAGCTTAAGAAAAACTCTTTTGTTGCTTCAACTTCTTGTCCACCGTATAATGATGGTGTGAGACATCTTTCCACCAAGATGCCCTGTCTAAATACACCTCTCGCATCGGAATGGAATCCCTTCATAATCCAAAGGCTGTTCCCAACACCCTTTACTAGTTTTAAGTAATTTTATACGATCACTAGTACATTTCATGCATGGATGAGAAATAGTATCCAAAGTTTCTAGATTCTGAGAAGAGGTATGAGTGGAGGCCAAAGAAGGGATATTTGTGAAGGTTTTACAGACATAGGCTACTAAATCATCATCTCTATACTGGTACTCAATCTGGAAACCCTCGTATGTATATAGCCACTCTAGAAAATCTCCACATATAGAAAATCTCCATAAAAATCCCTTATGGCCTCCACTACATATACATCTTCTCAGAATCTAAAAACTCCCCATCATTGATTCTCATCAATGTACCAATTTGGATAGTAAGTCTAATTTAATTTTTCTATGGACTGAAACCTTAAATTATTGAGCTTCTCTTTGTTTTGAGAATAGTTTAACATTCTCTACTTAATAGGGCCAACCACATGAAGGTGGAAGCTCATCTGGCCCCTCCTAGGAGCCTCTTATGACCCTTTACAACATTTTAAGACCTCTAAGATTTATTCTTAGGGATCGTAAAGGGTCTTAAAGGGTCATAAGGGGTCCTGGGACACAACAACTGAGAAACATAATTGTAGGCATCATGGTCACATTTTTTTGGAGACAACGTAATTGAGTGGTATACCTAGATGATGTAGAGAAACTTCTGCTCCTCCGGTTCCAAGTTGAAACTGTGGGATCCAAAGACCATAGATAAGGAATAAATTTAGAGAGCAGAGGAGGGCCATAACGACAAAAATAATATAGGACAAACCTCAACTAGTTAAATGAGGAAACTGCAAATATTTTAATAGATTTTTATTATTAAATAATGAAATTTGCATATACTAGTGTTCTAAGCACCCTCATTACATGATTTATTATTGTAAGCCCCCTCTGACTCACACATCTAGAAAATGAAACTACAACCTATTAGGATTGAGACAAACCTTATAAAACAACAACATCTAAGAAGGATCTCTTGCCAACATCTGTTGAATACATCTATTGGAGGACCTTGTATTTGTGTGTGTGAAAATTGTACCTAGCTGTGAACACAACACTTCAGTAAAACATTAGAGGTTAGTGAAATTGAAATCTACAAATAAATGAAACTAAGCTAACCAGGTGATTTACTACCTTCTAGTAGGTGCGAGTATGATGTTCTCAGATAGAAATCGAGATCAATGACAATGCAACACCTAAATGAAGGATTTGAATGCAAAAGAATGAAAGACTATATGAATGCAGATTAATCTATATTTTTGGATTTTCTGTGCAATAATATGAAAAACTATATGAATCTAAGCTAGATGAATGAAATTGAATGCAGATTTAATATAAGAATGATATGAATGAATATGAATGCTATGATATGAAAATAATGCTAAAACTATGATCAATAATGAAACATCTCACAAATCGCCTGTCACAAGTGTTTAATCCTTCAATTGCCAATTCACCAGAGTAATTGTGCAAATCTGAGTGTTGATAATTATGAAGAGCTGAGCCTTGATTTTTATAGAAATCGAGGGCTTGAGGATGCATTAAGAAAAGCCATAAATCACTCTTGATAAACTCAGGTTGATTTTTGAGTTATCAAGAAATCATAGATAATTAACTCACAAAAATCATGCAAAAGTAGGGTTTAACTCAAAATAGAGTTTAGATCAAATTTCAACTCATCATTTGATGTTGAGTTTCAATTTTAAAATTCATTGTTAATTTCTAGTTGCCTTCTTTTCTGATTGTGCGTGATTTATTTATAAATTAATTTAATAAATAAAGTGATTTATTCTCAACTTAACTAATTTTAAATTAAAATAATTGATTTATGGGTTAATCAATTATTAAATCAAACTTTTATTCAAAAACTATATTATTAAAAATTGACAACTGACATTGATTAATTAAATAAGAATTTAATCAATTAGTCATAAGATTTTTTATTTATTATCAAAATTAAATAATACAATTTAGGAATAAATTTAATTAAATAATTAAGTGGCAGTATTAAATCTGATTAATTAAATATTCAAAATATTTAATTAATCAAACTTTATGATAAATAGGATTTATCACCAAATAATTATTAAATCAAAGATAATTAGGATAAAAGGAATATTCAAAGAATATTCTCTAATGTAGAATTAGGATAAAATCAATTTTTGATAAAATGATGTGTAGATGTGCCTTAGGTTAGGCCTTTGATGTCGATTTCATTCGAATTGAAGATGTAGGAGGTTAATGAACCTATAGCCCATTTTGGGGGTATTACATTTTGCCCCTCTTTGAAGCACTGTGCAAAGCATAGTGGTTCAAAGAATACTCTGTGTTTGATGTAGATGTATGAAACTGATTTGAAAGATTAACCGATTCCGAGACATAAATTGATTGAAAGATTTTGAACATGTAAGATTAAGGTCCTGATTGACCAAAGATAATGTTAACTATAGCAACAATGAACTGGTGATTACAAAAAAGTATCAAAACACCCGATTCTAAACCTTATGATTACGAAGAAGTGAGTGACCTAATTCCAGACCTCATTGTCCAAAGGAATCAATATTGGTATCACATCTGAATCCTTCAGTTACAGAGAACCAAGGAAATGATGCTAATGAACCGATGGTTACGAAAAGTTGATACAGTTTACACGATAGATTTAGGATACTAGATTGATATGGATCTCGATGAATCTGATATGCCCCAAGAAATGATAGATTTTCCCTAAGAGATGAGGACTTTTGATGAATCAGCAACTAGACGTGGTTGTTGTCTTGATTACTGAGGAAAGATTTGATTTACAGACTTGATTGATGTGCAATACCATGCCCCCTTCGAGATTAAAATTGAAATTTGACAAGAAAAGTCAACGTTGAGTGGTTTGGAAGAATGTTAATTGATTTGAGAAGTGGTTATACATGTTCCCGAACGCGTTCTGCATCGTTTAGAGGTCCTGGAGACCAAGTTTGACTAAGTTTGACCATGAATTGACCATAGTTGACCAAGTTGAAATTTTGATAGTTTGATGTAAGATAATCAGTTAAGTTGAATTCTAGATTTTTGTAAAGATTGAAGGTTGATTATGCAAGCAGTCGACCGTCCTAGGTCTGAAAATTTTAAATCACAATTTTGACAAAGGAAATGATCTCAAATTTTGATTTTGATCCTGAAAATGGATTCTACTTGCTATTTTGTTAGAGGGACCTTCATACAATACTCAGTCGTAGTGTCATGTTTAGCATTTTTATTTTTGAAGAATCATTTAAGCGTTCAAGCAATTTGTGAGATCATGCAAAGTGCAAAATGACATGCAGAATGAAATGCAACCTAAGACCTAGGACCTGGTCATTGATCATGTGTCGATTTGTTGTCATCATTGAACTTTTTAGATAACCAGATAAATTAATACAATGCCCACTAGTTATGAAACTATAGACATATGAATATTGATTTGTATGCACAAGAATCAATACAACACCCATTGGCCAGACAACCATGGACATAAATATTGATTTTGTTTTCGGAATGTCGGATTAGATATAAGCACCAAGGCACAAATGCCAGGATGACCTAAATATCATGTCCATTTTGATATAGCAATTTGTATAAGCATCAAAACATAAATGTTGTGATGACAGGAATATGCCTTGCAGAACAAACACATCAAGCAGTCAAGAGATCATTCTAAATCTAGTGTGAATTACCTGCAATGACCCTTTATCATTCACATCCTTAGGTAAGATTGTGTTTCACAGTAGGAGTAAGAACTTTCTCAAAAAGACAATAGTTAGATCAAAATTCCTTGAATTTTTCGAGTATCAATGGTCGAAGTACGCATGGCCATCCAATATGAGATAGAGGCTCTTACAGACGGATACCATTTCAATCCAAAATTTCCAAAGTTATTAGATTTTCACATACAAGCAGAAAATAAAGAAAAGATTATGCCCCCATTCATCACTCTCTAAATCCTATAAAGGACATCATTGAAGAGCTCGAAGGGACACAATATGCAAAAATCTCAATGTGAATCAATAAGCATACAAGGAGATAAAAGCATGTAAAAGCATAGATTGTTTTCAATTTGTGTTCATGTTTGATTTCATTGTTGTAGATGCAAAATCCTTTCTAGAGAGGAGATAGACTTAACTGACTCGGATGAAGCTTCAAAGGACTCTGACTGGATATGATACATCTGAGATACTAAGGACTGTAGGATATGACTTTGATTGCCCCCAAGTTTGAACATTGATAGGATATAGACACTTTTGTAGATTGGTGTATAGACTAACTTATTGAAAACAAGAATGCAGAAACAAACTAAGAGATATGTACAAATTAAAGCAAGACTGAAATCTGGGAAAGACCAAGATTGCGCTGATAGACGAATGATTTTGAAACAAGTGGCACCCATTTGCCGGGTTTTCACCATCTTGGCAGAGATTCTATTTTTGCTACCAAGGCACCTATTTCCAGGTTTTCACCAAGGCACTTTTTCTTTTTCTCATTTTTTTGTATTTTTCATTTTTTTCAATTTTTATTTTTTTTTTCCATTTTTTGATTGCTTTGTGATACATCAAGGTGCCTATTTGCTAGGTTTTCACCAGGATGTTCATTTTTTTAGGACTTTTTCTAATTTTTCTAATTTTTTCAAGACATTTTCTGATTTTTATAATTTTTTCAGGACATTTTACCATAGAGTGAATGCCTTAGGTGTAGAATTTCTTCAAATGGAGAACATTGATTAGTTCTTAGAGCTATTCTCCTTCAATCGTTGAGAGTTGATAGGCTCCAGAGCCAAAAGTAGCAGTGATAACAAAGGGACCCATCCAATTGGGTTCAAACTTCCCCTTGCGTTCTCTATGTGATTGATTTTTAGGATTCTCTCTCAAGACTAGATCGCCAACCTAAAATTCTCTATGTCTAACCTTCTTGTTGTAACCTCTAGACATTCTCTTTTGATATACTCTGAGATGATCATACGCTACTTGTCTGCGCTCATTTAGTAGTTCAAATTCTTGCAACCTAGACACTCTGTAGTCATCATCAGTTACTGAACCATGCATTCTGATTCTTAGTGATGGGATTTCAACCTGAATAGGTAGTACCGCTTCAGACCCATAAACTAAAGTGAATGGTGTAGCCCCAGTGGGCATTCTGATACTTGTTTTGTAGGCCCAGAGAGCTGGATTGATCATGAGATGCCAGTCTCTTCCTATTTTATTAACTGTCCGGTGCAAGATTTTCAATAGATTCTTGTTTGAAGCCTCTGCTTGTCCATTCACTTTAGGATAGTAGATTGATGACCAATGTTGTGTAATCTTGAATTTGGCACATAAATCATCTAAGTCTCTATTCTTGAATTGACCACCATTATCTGTGACTATAGAATGTGGAATACCATACCGACATATGATGTAGTTTAGGATGAACATTGATATTTGCTTGCCAGTTGCTTGAGCCAAAGGGACTGCTTCTACCCATTTTGTAAAATAGTCTGTAGCTGTAATAATATATGTATGTCCATTAGAAGAATGAGGATGTATGGATCCTATAAGATCAAATTCCCATTGGTGAAAAGGCCATTGTGTAGTAAAGGGAATTAGATCTCTCCCTGGTGCATGAATTAAGTTACCATGTACTTGGCACTTTTGACAGTTCTTAGAAAACTTGATAGCCTCTTTTTCCATTTCATGCCAATAGTAACCAGCCCTAATAATTTTTTGAGCTAGTGTTAAATCGTTCAAATGTGAGCCACATATACCTTCGTGGAATTCCTCTAATGCACGTTGAGACTCTTCCGGTTCTAAACATCTAAGTAGTGTACCATCTAGACCTCATGTGTATAGATTGTGACCAATGATGACATATTGGGATGCATTTCAGATAAGGTATCAAGAATGATTTGGTCTTGGAGATAGGAGAAAAGGTTTTTTTATCGGGATGAATCATGACCTACAATAGTGCAAATCATGTGAGTTTCAGGGGAATCATATGCGGGATAAAATAGTGCTTCCACCAGGAACTCGTAGCATAGCTCATGTTCGGGCTGCTATAGTAAAGTAGATAGCATTGCCATAGCGTTGACAGCCTTGTTCTCTGTTCTAGGAATTTGTTCAAAGGTGATAGATATGAAATATTTCTTTAGATCATCTACCATTTTCTTGTATGGGATTATCTTTCCATCTTTTTTTTGATACATATCATTGACTTGGTGTATTACAAGTTGTGAGTCTCCATGAATGTGTAGTTCTGTTACTCTCCACTCAATTGCTATCTTCATGCCATTAAGAAGGGCTTCATATTCAGCAATAATGTTTGTGCAAGGAAACTTTATTCTGAATGCTTTAGGGATCAAGTATCCTTGAGGAGTGATGAACAATATGCCTGCTCCAGATCCATTCTATGTATAGGAGCCGTCAAAGAATAACTTCCATTTTCTAGAAAAAAGATTCATGATAGAGGAATCTGGGAATTCCATTTGCATCAGTGTATCATCAAACAAAGGTGCATTAGCCAACTGATCAACAATAACTTGGCCCTTGATAGATTTTATTTCAACATATTCAATATCAAATTCACTTAATAACATCACCCATTTAGCTAGTCTACCTGTGAGGGCAGCTTTGCTTAGTAGGTACTTTAGTGGATCAATCTTAGCCACCAAATGTGTAGTATGAGCTAACATGTAATGTCTCAATTTTTGTGATGCAAAGATCACAGCTAGACAAGATTTCTCAATCATATAATAGTTCTTCGCGTATGCTACCAATGTTCTTCTGATATAGTATATAGCTCCTTCCTTCTTGTTCTCAGCATGTTGTGCTAATAGTGCCCCCAATGATGTATTTGTGGCGGAGACATATAAGATCAATGGCTTCCCTTGAATAGGAGGCATCAAAATAGGAGGTTTTGATAGATATTTATTGATATGATTAAAGTTCTTTTCACATTCCTCATTCCATGCAAAAGTCACACCTTTATGTAATGTTTTTGTAAAAGGTTGTGATATATCTACTAGCTGAGATATGAAGCATCTGATAGATTGTACTCTCCCTTGTAATGTTCTCATTTGACTGATGTTCTTGGGAGGTTGCATTTCCATGATAGCTTTAACTTTAGCTAGATCAACTTCAATTCCTTTCTTTGAAACAATGTAGCCTAAGAGCTTTCCAGAAGTGACACCAAAAGCACACTTCTTAGGGTTCAGTCTAAGACTAAACTTCTCCATTCAAACTAGTATTTTTCTCAAATCATTTAGATGTTCAGATCTTATCATAGATTTTGCTAAAGTATCATCAACATAATCCTCCATAGTTTGATGCATCGTGTCATGAAAGATAGATGTCATAGCTCTTTGATATGTAGCACCAGCATTCTTAAGCCCAAATGAAATGACATTCCAATAGAAGGTGCCCCATGCACATGTGAAAGCAGTTTTATCTTGATCTTCTGGAGCAATTTTTATTTGGTTGTATCCAGAAAAACCATCCATTAAAGAATACTTCTCAAAGCCTGCAGTCATGTCCACTATCATATCAATATTAGGTAATGGAAAATAATCCTTAGGGCATGCTTTGTTTACATCTCTGAAATCTATGCACACTCTGATCGATTTATCTGGTTTAGAAACAGTTACAATATTAGAGATCCATTCAACATAGTCAATAACACAGATGAATCCAGCTTTTAGTAGTTTCTCTAATTCAGCTTTGACAAGGAGTGCAACATGTGGATGCATCTTTCTTAATTTTTTCTTAACAAGTTTGATGCCCGAAGCTAAAGATAAATGGTGCATTATAAGATTAGGATCCAACCCTAGCATATCTAAATATTTCCATGCAAAGTTGATCTTCTTTTCTATTAAGAATGTGGTAAATTTTTCTTTTCTTCTTCTGATAAGGATTGTGCTACATGGATCAACTATGGTTCATCTATTGTTCCCAAGTTGATAGATTGAGTGGGCTCAATTAGTACTAGAGATTTGTCCTGTAAATGACTTGGAAGGACATCGAATATCTCATCCTTAGGTGCCTCAGAGAGGTTTTCACCTTCGGATGCATCTTTTATTTTTACTTTTGTAGGTTCTGAGACTACCACAAAGTGGTTTTCACCCTCAGAACTCCTTTTCTTTTTCTTTTTATTTCTATTCTTTTGACTAGATACTTGATGACTGACTTCGTCATGCTAATGCTTGGTTCACTGAAGGAAGTCATCATAGGCTCAACTACATTGAGGTAGCAAGTGTTGATGTTTTGTAGCTTCAGTCAGATAAACACTATGAGTCAATACTAGTGAAGATATGTATATATATATTTAGTATATATATATATATAATTAGCCAAGAAGAGACATGTCCCTTCATGGGACATGTCTATTCATTATTATGTAATTAATATAATGATAACTATGATTATATATATACATACATATATATAATATCTCTTGAGCATTATATTAATTTCTCTAATATTTACTTTATATATATATATATATATATATATATATATATATATATATATATATATATATATATATATATATATATATATATATATATATATATATATATATATATATATATATATATATATATATATATATATATATAAAGTAAATATTAGAGAAATTAATATAATGCTCAAGAGATATTATATATATGTATGTATATATATAATCATAGTTATCATTATATTAATTACATAATAATGAATAGACATGTCCCATGAAGGGACATGTCTCTTCTTGGCTAATTCTCAATATAAATGCAAGAGATTGTTGCATTTGGAAAACACAGACAATGAGATAGTGCTATTACATTTGCAATGATCCTAAAACTTGAACATGGTATCAGAGCTAGGCTACAAATGAAAGGCACGCGTCGCCAAGTGTTAAATCTGTTTGGATTATCAAGCTTGCTAGAATCATAGAGAGCGATCAAGACTGGACCTATCTGAGGTAGGATCTCAAGGATTCTTCCCCTTGATCTCATTGTGAAATGTTACATGAAGTGTGTTTTGACCCCATGTTGCCTATAGATTGACTACGTAGGTTTTGGACTATGGTTTGAAAGCCCTAGACCGGATGGCAGAGGAAGTCCACTTGTGATGGCAGTTTGCGTGGATTGGAGAATAACTCCCATGCTCTTCTAATAAAATGAAAACCGGGTGAAATGCATTGAGCAAGTCCGCGTATCATTTTTGAAGTGTAGATCTACATTCTTGATGCTATGTAACATCGGGAGTGAGGCACACAATTTAGTATCAAGGATATATATTGGGTAGCGACATTTGTATATTGGGAGCTACAGTATTAATATTTTGAATCATTAAATAGTTATAATGTTAATGAAGTTTGTTCTTTCATGGAACAAAACAAGAGGATTTTATCATCGAACAAGTACGATCGAGAAACCTCTAATGTCTGGAGACTAATACACTAAAATATTATTATTACTTGGCAAAAAATTTATGGGTCGTGTTGATTCAAGTGCAAGTCGTTGACGGTTTAAGACTACACATGGAATCAAGTCCACCCTGTGGATTTCCTTCCTTTTTGCATGGAGAGTGTACCGGGCCTTTGGTTAGACTTCAATCTGAGAGGCAGCTTGTGGATGAGATAAACCATGTGGGTGGGTCACCACTAGTTGTGAGTGTTCAAGAGGACATGATAGAATACATGAATATTAGTGTTCTTCAATATGGAGACTTAAGAAAACACGATATCATCTACACAATGAATGTTATGAATTACACATGATGAACCATAATCACTAAGAAGATGGAGATCAAAGGAAAGCTCTGTCGCCTTGGATATGTTATTAGTAATGACATAAGAACATCGAGTCCTTTATAGCGAATGAGGAATAAGAATATGGTGGTTGACTATCGACGATTAAAACATATATAATTAACATTTAGAACATCTTTTGAATGGTTGAATATGCACCTTCATTGAAGTAACTTATGTCAAGGATGTTGATGCGCAGATAAGTATTTATTACCTTTGAGTATTACTTTATCTATTTGTATTTCTATACATACTATAAGAGCTATTTGCCTTGATCTTTTTTTTCAGGAATGCTCCTGCAGGAAAAAGAACTTGATGTTTTCAGAGGGAGTCTGACATTTCAAAAGAGGTCAAGAAGTTGATAAACTTGAGCTTCAGAGGGAGCAAATGGTTTAGTCAACTTGTGAAAATCTTGATCATATTGATTGAGAGGGAGTTCACTATTGAAGGTGAAACACTTCTGAGGTAAAATTTATATAATTGATTATTATACTAATGAATCATGAATATTTTTAATGGGCCTTCCCCCTGTGTAAATCATGAGGAAGTGATGACTTCCACATGATTGTCACTTGTATTTGTAAGAGTTATTGAAAGGTGATGATCTTACAATAACTTGACCTTCTATTGTGATAGACATCATGTGATGGCTGAAATAGATCACAATAGATGATTTTTTGCATGGTGGATTCAGTTCCTTAAACAGATCATTGAACTTCTATTGTGATAGACATTGTGTGATGGCTGAAACAGATCACAATAGATGATTTCTTGCATGGTGGATTCAGTTCCCTAAACATACCATTGACCTTCTATTGTGATAGACATCGTGTGATGGCTGAAACAGATCACAATAGATGATTTCTTGCATGGTGGATTTAGTTCCTTAAACAAACCATTGACCTTCTATTGTGATAGACATCATGTGATGGCTGAAACAGATCACAATAGATGATACCTTGCATTAAAGATACATTGGCTATGAATTTTTTTTTTTGAGTTATGGTAAATATCATGAGACTTGATATTCTCGGTCAGACCATATCTCTGATATCATGGTAAATGATATCTTCTTATCCTAATCTTGTGTTTAATCTTCCCTAGCTAAGAGGGAGTGTTGATGTTTTGTAGCTTCAGTCAGATAAACACTATGAGTTAATACTAGTGAAGATATGTATATATATATATATATATATATATATATATATATATATATATATATATATATATATATATATATATATATATATATATAATTAAGTAAATGTTAGAGAAATTAATATCATAGTTATCATTATATTAATTACATAATAATGAATAGACATGTCCCATGAAGGGACATGTCTCTTCTTGGCTAATTCTCAATATAAATGCAAGAGATTGTTGCATTTGGAAAACACAGACAATGAGATAGTGCTATTACATTTGCAATGATCCTAAAACTTGAACAACAAACAAGGGCATAGTCATTTGGAAAGGTATAGATACTTTGGCTCAGATTCGTGGAGGTTTGGTCAAGAAGTTCAGGATGTTGGATAGTCAAAGTGGTGAAAAATTTGGAAATAGTGTTTACGGATATGGATCTATCATCATTGGTCCTAACTCGACTCTCGAGTTTGAAGGTGATATTACAACTCAAAACATTCAATTCGTGAATAGGCTCAATGTCATTGTGGGAGTCCACTTCAGCCATCGATGGATCAGACTCGTTAAGTTCATTATTTCTCTCTAGACTTACGTTGGGTTTAGGTGCATATTGGTGAACAACATCAATATGTTTTTCTATGATAAGTTCATCTTCCTCTGGAATGGCTCCCCATTCATAGTCATTTGATTCTTCATCTATGCCTCTAGGAAATCTGAGAATGTGTGTAAAGTCAGGATGAATACCCCAAGAAGGGTTACCCTCAGATTCTGATTTGAATTCATACTCATGAGAATCTGTCTTAGAATAGCTACCACCTTCTTCTTTGTCTATTTGATTGCCTTCAAGATCAGCTGGTTCTTGTGGTGCAACTGTCTCTTGTTCTATAGTAGGTTCTTGTGTTTCTACTATATTGATTCTTTTTACTAGATCATCTTCAGCTTTAAGGAGGTCTTTTATTTCTTTAGGAAAATGCTCATAAGGAATGAGCTCCTCAGTGCTAGTGTCAGAATCATCACTATCAGATTGTTCAGTTGTTTGTTCCTTTAGTTGATTTGTTGTGGATGGCTCAATATGTTCTAAGACATGTGGGGAGTTCTTGCTAAGATAGAAAGGCTTCTTCTTATATCCTAGACCTGTTGTATCCTTCTTTGTTCGGCCATGGTGGTCAAGAGGTGATAGGAGACCCTTACCTTGTAGTCCTAGAGGTCCTTTTCCAGTATATCTCATTTTTGTGATCAATTTGTCCCTTGGTCCATATGACTTATGAAGAATTTTGCTTGAAGTGGAGTCACATTTTTGGACTAATTTGGATTGAGGCTCATCCTTGTATAACCATGCAAGCAAAACTTCTTCTTCCTCAAACTCTTGTTTAGATACTTGTTCTGTGACAAAGCTTCCATTGAATATGACCTGGGATTCTTTAGTTCTAGGTTTCACTTTGTCAGAAGGTTGTCCATAAGATTTAGGGGACAATGGGAGAGATGTGAGAGATAAAATAGGTTCCATTGTGTATTCTCCCATACCATTGTCTTTGATTTTGACTTCTTTAGCAATGTCTTCCATTTTAGAGGTTGAAGCAATATCCATCTCCTTAGTGGAAGATTCTATGTTATTAGGAACAAGTTTATCAACACTTTCTTTCAAAGCATTGCAAGTTGTGTATAGGTCTATTGGAATCGTCAACTCTACTCCTTCATAAGGAAATTTCACACATTGATGGTATGTAGAAGGAATAGCTCTCATTTAATGTATCCAAGGTCTTCCTAGAAGGATGTTGTAAGCCAAAGGTAGATCAAGAACTTGACATATGGTATCTCTGATAACGGGTCCTATTCTGATAGGTAAGACAATAGTTCCCTTGGAAGATCTTTCTTGCTCATCATATGCTTTGATAGTTATCTTCTTCTTAGGATCAATGGTAGCTTTAGAGAATCCCAATTGTGTGATCAAGCAGTAAGAACAAATATTGAGATCAGTGCCTCCATCTATCAACATGCGTTTGACACGGTGGTTTTGGATCAAGACTTCAATGTGCAAGGGCTGGTTATGCGAATGACTCAAGGAATTATCATCTTGCTCTGAAAAGGAGATGTACTGTGGAGATGTTAGATGACCAACCATAGCCTAGAATCTTCCTAAATCAAGGTTGTTAGGAACATTGGATCTGAGCAGAGCTTTGTCTAGAATGGCTCTATGAGCTGGAGATATCTAAAGCAACTCAAACATGGAGATTTTTGCATTTGTATGTTGGAGTTGTTGGACAATACTGTATGATGTTGGCCTCGTGTCTTTAGGATTTGAAGATTTAGAGGTAGCCTTCTATTTAGAAGTAGATGGAAGATTGAAAGGCATCTTAGGGACATTTGATGAATCTAGGATTTGCCCTTGCAGATGTGCTTGAGCTTGTGATCGAGTAACTGCATTCGCTGATTAATTTTCTCTATCTCTTCTTACAATTGTGATGACATTGCAATGCTTAGATAGGCATGGTTCAACCATATTGATGACAACATTATTTCCAGAGTAGGCATAATCAACTTTAGCACCCATATTAGGTTTAGAAGAAGGATCTTCTTTACCACGTTTCACAAATGGCTCCGTGAATGTTGTATGATCATTATTTCTCTTATGGTTGTCAATCGTGATTTCTCCATTATCAATTTTGTCTTGTATGATGTGTTTCAAGCGTGCACAGTTATTGGTTTTATGATGTTGTATGATGTTCTCAGATTGAAATCGAGATCAGTGACAATGCAACACCTAAATGAAGGATTTGAATGCAAAAGAATGAAAGACTACATGAATACAGATTAATCTATATATTTGGATTTTCTGTGCAATAATATGAAAAACTGTATGAATCTAAGCTAGATGAATGAAATTGAATGCAGATTTAATCTAAGAATGATATGAATGAATATGAATGCAATGATATGAAAACTATGCTAAAACTATGATCAACAATGAGAGATCTCACAAATCACCTGCTGCAAGTGTTTAATCCTTCAATCGCCAATTCGCCAGAGTAATTGTGCAAATTTGAGTGTTGATAATTATGAAGAGCTGAGCCTTGATTTTTATAGAAATCCAGGGCTTGAGGATGCATTGAGAAAAGCCATAAATCACTCTTGATAAACTCAGGTTGATTTTTGAGTTATCAAGAAATCAGAGATAATTAACTCACAAAATCATGCAAAAGCAGGGTTTAACTCAAAATAGAGTTTAGATCAAATTTCAACTCATCATCAGATGTTGAGTTTCATTTTTAAAATTGATTGTTAATTTTTAGTTGCTTGCTTTTCTGATTGTGCATGAGTTATTTATAAATTAATTTAATAAATAAAGTGATTTATTCTCAACTTAACTGATTTTAAATTAAAACAATTGATTTATGGGTTAATCAATTATTAAATCAAACTTTTATTCAAAAACTATATTATTAAAAATTGACAACTGACATTGATTAATTAAATAAGAATTTAATCAATTAGTCATAAGATTTTTGATTTATTATCAAAATTAAATAATATAATTTAGGAATAAATTTAATTAAATTTAATTAAATAATTAAGTGGCAGTATTAAATCTGATTAATTAAATATTCAAAATATTCAATTAATCAAACTTTATGATAAATAGGATTTATCGCCAAATAATTATTAAATCAAAGATAATTAGGATAAAAGGAATATTCAAAGAATATTCTCTAATGCAGAATTAGGATAAAATCATTTTTTGATAAAAGGATGTGCAGATGTGCCTTAGGTTAGGACTTTGATGTCGATTTCATTCGAATTGAAGATGTAGGAGGTTAATGAGCCTATAGCCCATTTTTGTGGTATTATAGTATTCATGAGCAACAGATGTTGGCAAGTGATCCTTCTTAGCTGTTGTTGTTTTATAAGGTTTGTCTCAATCCCAATAGGTTGTAGTTTCATTTTCTAGATGCATAAGTTAGAGGGGGCTTACAATAATAAATCATGTAATGAGGGGGCTTAGAACACTAGTTTATGCAAATTTCATTATTTAATAATAAAAATCTATTAAAATGTTTGCAGTTGCCTCATTTAACTTGAGGTTTGTCCTGTATTATTTTGGTCGTTATGACCCTCCTCCGCTCTCTAAATTTATTCCTTATCTATGGTCTTTGGATCCCGTAGTGTCAACTTGGAATCAAAGGAGTAGAAGTTGCTCTACATCATCTAGGTATACAACTCAATTATGTTGTCTCCAAAAAATGTGACCATGATACCTACAATTATGTTTCTCAGCTATTGTGAAATCTACATTTATGTTTCTTAGCTCTCTGTAGTACTCTTCTTCAATCTATGTTCGATGATAAGCATCTTCTTCTTCTTACTAATTGCAGCCAGAGCTTCCTTTTCATTAGGATTCAACTCCACTTCCCCCATCTCATCATCCTCATCACCCTTAGCTGCCATCCTAAGCCCTTCTTCCCTCTCTAGTTTTTCAAGCCTCTACAAGATATCTAGATCAATAAAGTCTGCAACATTGTGTCCATCCATTATCTCAAGAATATCATATTCTTTCCACTCTTCATTTGCCAAAATATACCGCTTCAAGTTTGTAGAGTAAACTCCAGCCCCACCATTTTCATTTTCAATATCCTTCTCCAGCTTCATGGCCTCCTTGGCAGCACGTGCCTTGGCATCCAAAATAGCTTGAGGAATACAAGGGGGCCTCTCTTTCCCATCTCCCAGCTTGGGCATTGCAACATGAATCCTATTGAGACAACTACTGGTCTTCTTCGACTTCATCTTACTTTCCACTCTATGCTCCAACAACATCTCGCATGCCGCATTCTTCACCACAATCACCCCTTCTTCCTTCAAAGCACTCATAGAGAAACAAGAAAGAAACCTAACAAGGATATTGATGCTCCGCTTACCCGTTATCTTAGAAAAATGAGCAAGAAACCAAAAAATAAATGATTGTAATTAACATTTTTTGCTAATCATTTATTTTTTGGTTTCTTGCTCGTTTTTCTAAGGTAACGACTAGTAAGCGGACCATCAATATCCTCGTCACTCCCCTCCTCACCTAAGCCATAAACATGAAGAATTATTGTAAAAAAATATGTAAACCATATATATGCACACTTGAGGAAAAGAGAAGTTACGCCATATCCATATTAAAATATTAGTTACAATATGAAAATACTAAATTGACTAATTCCTGAGTTCATCTCTACATATGGTCACAACAAAGATATGCGATTGCAATACAGAGAAGGCATCGTAAAAATATGATTTCAGAATTTTCCCTAGCTTGACACATTTTGCACTCAAATCCTTCATTGCGGATAAGTGGAGATAGGTGGATAGATGCAGATGAGTTGTCATCGACCCAACTAAAGTATCCACAACCATTATTTCCCTGTGATGCCCAATCTACATTAGTTCTTATCATATAATGAATAGTATTTACATTAGAAACATTAAATATATACACATTAGCAACCTTTTTTCTATTTGGGCAGCACCAAAATTATCGCCCAGAGTTGCTTTGTGTCCGTGAAGTCTTCAACACACACTGCCCACCACCACATTGACAGTTTGGCACATTGACAAGAGACATCAAGCCTATATCAATAATGCACCGCACCATCGTTACTACATTTATTACATAAATATTATAACATATAATCATATGATTATAATAATCATACATTCACCACTATTGTTCTATTGTAGATTCAAGTACTTAAAAAATGTTTGCAATCAATGGTTTGAACAAAGATGTCATTCTAGGGCAGCAAGGACAATTTAACTATACTTGAGCTAGAATTAGTCAACTTCAATACTTTCAAAACTGAAATTGAACCTTGTGTCTTCTAGCACCAATATTTATAAATTTCATGTAACATGGGATGATTAGAAGCCTCCCTTCACTATATTTTGACATTTTGTACTTGTTTTGTAAGGGCTCATTAAGACAGTCACCAAGGAGTCTCTTACCATGAAAACAACCAATAATTAATGAGTTTCAGGTTCTACAAGCTCACTCTTACAAAAAATTATTTGTCTTGACTCCTATTCCTGTGATGGTTTGGATTTCATAAGCATATTGCCATTGGGAGAGCGAGATTCTTGCTAAATCAATAATGAGCTTCATTAGAACTAGAGATTATGGTTCCATCTACCAACTTGTTGCAAGATTGGACATCTCTTTTGAGATCTCTTCGGTCTTGACTGCCTCAATGTCAACTATGGAAGTCATATACAAAAAATCTAGAAATACAAGGTTTGGTTCAAGAAACATATAGTGAATATTGAAGATGCTCTAAATTAAAGGGAATGTTAGAAATAAATAACCTTGAGTCAAAGAATTGATTTTTTATCATCCTACAACTTACCCAAAATCTGTTGGATTTATAGACATCCCATCTTGAAATATTTACCTCATTTTTTCTTTTTTTAGGCTCAATTTTCTAATGTCTAGATTTGTCTACAAAGATTTTTTGAGGGGAATCAATTATTAATAGGTGGAAATAAAAAAAGGATTGGAATAAAATAAGAATAGCATTTAGAGAAGAAAAAAGAGTTGAAAAATAATAATATGAGTGTTTAAATGGAAGAACACAGCTCCAAAAAGTATGTGCTAAGAAAAAATAGACACACGAGATAAGATAGCTACAACTCTATAAAATATATGTCAAGCAACAACTCCAAAAAGACCATACACTGTAGCAGCTCTAGAGAGAGTCTATATTGCAACAATTATAGAGAGAGAGCATCTACAATAGCAAGAAAAACTTTTTGTTGATATTTTGTTATCTATTTGTCAACATTTGTTGATATTGCATAATCTAGTTGTAAACATTTTGTACAAGATTTCATATATAAATAAATTTGTTCTCTATGTTAGAGAGTTATCTCATATAATCTCCATTGCCATTGTTTGTCTTATTTCCTAACAATTAAAGCACTAAGATAGTTTGTGCATGCTAATATAATATATAATACAAGAGGTTATAATGTCTTTGTTACTTTTTAAAAAAAACATAATGGTCACTATATTCTCCTAAAATACTTTTTAATAACCTTGCTTATTTTGCTTCTAATTTTTAATACTTTTTAATAACAATATGAATGCAACATACTTGTTTTGCTTCTAATTTTATATGCTTGTATGTTAAGCTGTAAAGATTGGACGAATCAGCCCAAGCTGCATCGAATGTTCACCACAATTTAGAAAACTTGAATAATATTATACCATTGTTTACTTCAAAACTAACATGGGTGCTGAAACCAAACAAAGAGTTTATCAAGATAGCGGTTGCTGAAACAGATTTACATAAACCAATTAACTCAAAACACAAACCCTTTTTCGAATAATTTAATTTTAACTTTGGTTGTGTTAAAGGAACTATGTTGACTTTATTTTTTAGTTGTTTAACATGAGAGTTTGTAGATTAATAGGAGTTCACATTTTTATGGGAACATATCATTCAATTGAGCATTGATCCCCATCTATATCTAGTGAGATGAACAAACTCATGTACCTCATGCTAGTGTGCTTGGATTAGACTAGACATTATTGAACTGCCTATGAGGGTTTTCATTGTTATTAATTGGTGTAAAAGGAGGACCACCTGTGTGTTATAGCACTTTATATAAATACTCACTATTTGGATAATGTCTAGTCTAATGAAAAATAGTGTATACAAGGTATCCAAGCACACTAGCATGAGGTACATGAGTTATGTTCATCTCACTAGTTATAGATGGGAAACTATGACACACTATATAGTATCTGTGAACTATTAATCTACAAAATCTCATGTTAAACAACTACAAAATAAAGTCAACATAGTTTTGTTAACACAACCAAAGTTAAAATTAAATTATCTATATCCCTAAGATAAACTAAGTAGCCTTCATATATTTTATCTCTATCCCCAGTGATGTAGAGCTATGTAGCCAAAAACCAAAACAAAGGTCTTCAACACTCTAATCCACAGAATAATGGATTCTAGGATCGGTTCTAGATCCTTTACCCACACTCGGGTACACACTCCTGATGAGCCTAGTTTCCTAGTAGCCTTCTAGACTAATTTCACAAGGTTCTTGCCAAAATTTCCCAAAAGACTCAAGAAGATAATCACATATTTGGATACCCTTTTTAGGGTTATACAACATACTAGAAAATGAAATATTGTTCCTTTGGACCAACTGTCCATACTAGGACTAGTGCTTTGTGACTAGCCCTCCATTAGGCCCCCTTTTCCAAAGCAACACCCAACTCCACACTCAACCAAGACTTCTCTATCATATACAGAGTCTAGATACCCTCCAAAACCAAAGATTTTCACATTTGCAAGGACCACTAACAAGTTTTAAAGTCTCATTCACAAAACCCTCCTTTTAAGGCTTAATAACCTAGGGTCTTCTCAAACACACCCTTCCACACCTTCTTAGACCCCACAAATGGATCTAACACCATATCCTGATCATAAAGTGGTCTTCTATGTAAAGAAAGATGGTCCTCCAATGGACCAATCATCTAGACCTTGACTGTCCCCAATTCTAGTGACCCTTAAATCGGGCTCTCCAAGCAATCTAAGAATGCTCTTCCACTTCACTATCTACCCTGCATTCAAGAACATTTGAAACACATAACATAATGACAATCCATCCTTCACAACTCCCTTCCATTCATGGAAAACATTAAGTACTATCTCATTACCCTGTCCTCATGGTATTTCATTGGTGCATTGTACAGGAATAGTCACTGTTGGTTGTGTTTCAACACACCAACTTCCTCTACACCCTTAGACACTCATGAATGGATTCAACTTGATAAAAAATAACCATTCTAACATACTCATTATGCATGAAAAGGAAATAATCTTAAATCCAATCTTTGCATATATCTAATCTGACTGGTGTATACCCTGATTGTACAGGGACCCTCATGTCCAGAGGACCCAAAAACACTTTCAAACCTGCACAAAACTATTCATAACTCCAATGACATGCAACACCATACCCTAGCAATCATTTGGATCCATATCAACCATAAAAATAAATGTTTTTCAATAGAATAGTTAGAATATTACTTACAAATATTTACATGATAGATTTGGCTCTATGGGAGCAGTATTTTGTATTCTCATTCACTGATTATAATTTCCAAAAAAAGGAACATACATATTGTCACAATGAAATACTTAATTTATCATTTTCAATCTCTAGTAATCTTGTGATAGAAGTTATTATAAACAATCATAAGACTTTCAGTTTTTTTTGAGGGAAATCATTAAAAGAAGCATATATGATAGTCTTCATATGGGTTAGAGCAGTCTTGTGAATATATAAAAGACTTAAGAAAATGTGAAAAGGTTAGTCTTAAGTACAAGTGGAATGCAAGGGTAGTTAGTTAGCTTATAAATAGATTCATTAAGCAAAAGAAGACATCCCAAAGCATGAGTAGAAATTCATAAAAAAATGTGGCATGATCAACATGAAGTGATACCACAGTCATGAGACCTTATGTCAGTGAGCACTATGAGGAATGGATTTCACAATGAAAGAGTATGCAAGCAACAAAGCAACAAAGATAATGAAATATCATGAGCTATGCAAGGAGATGGTCAAATATAGATGATATGCATGCTCTTATGTCACTATGCAAAGAACATAAATAATTTTGCAGGTTAGTTCAAAGGATAATGGTTACAAGGAGAGGTTCAAATTAAGATTCATAAGTGTAAGAATGCCAAACAAGTGACAATTCCATAGGTTATTTTGAGAGGAATGTGATGTGTATCATACTAGGCAATTTTGAGATAACAAATACATTACTTTGTAGACTTCATGAACTGTAATGTTGGTGACAGTGTCATAGAAATAAGATTCTTCATAGGTCAAGATGTCTGATGAATGGTTAGTAATGAGTAAGATATTAGAGGCATTCATGAGGGTGCACTCTTAAAAGATACAAAAATATGGCATAGATGCCCTTTATTTTCTCCAATGCCATCCTAATAAGCCAAGCACCTTAAAAGCATGTTTTTCACATGGTCTATATGTATAAAGACCAAGTTGGGATAGTTTAGAAGTAATGATTTTTTTTTGACAAAAACAAGCATCTAATGAGAAGATAAAAGAGTTGGAAGATGTTTCATTGTAACTTGAAGGTATTAGTGAACATATGAATAAGCACGTTTACTTATATTTAGCATGCTACTAGTCCATTAGATCAATTTTTAGAGGTTTGATGATGCAGATAAATTTTCAATAATGTGATCATAAGTTAAACAACTTTTTCCTGGAAAAAGATAAGATTATGTGTAAACTAGAAAGTGGAAT
The DNA here is from genome assembly GCA_027943335.1 of Chamaecyparis obtusa. Taxonomy (NCBI): domain Eukaryota; kingdom Viridiplantae; phylum Streptophyta; class Pinopsida; order Cupressales; family Cupressaceae; genus Chamaecyparis; species Chamaecyparis obtusa. The sequence goes on along the minus strand of BSBK01002765.1, from coordinate 231,492 downwards.
AATTACATAAAGATTCCCTAGCTTCATGTAATTTGAAGAACATAATAAGTACCTCATGAATTTAATAGCAGAAATGTATATAAATAGAGATCAAAATCTCAAACATTTATACAGTGATAAAAAATGTGCCAACAAATACACAATACATGATGTCCTAGCACATTGATCACGGGCCCTAAGTAGGTAACCAACAAGTACCAATAGCATAGAAGCATAAAATAATGCTAGACAAATGATTTTGAATCACTTAATCTTATGGAATGTGGTGGACTGTGGATCTGTCTCATTGATTGCCTCAAGAATCTTTGCTAGAGTAAACATCTTTTGGAAGTACAAATCGGGTATTGTAGATGCCATCTACATAACTGGGATTATAGGGAAAGATGATCAAAGTTGAGTGGTAGGAGCATATATTGCAAGAAAGGGATGGAACATGGACAAAGTCACATAAGTGTAAGAATTCTTAGGTGAAAGCAAATCTGGAAGTGGCCTAGTGGAATTATAAGAGAGATATTGTCATGGAAGACATCTCTCTTTATAAAGATTACTTGGATGAACAATTATATAAATGACAGTCCTTGGAATCATCATTCTATTTGATGGAATGCACTTCCAACTTAGATGCTAGCTTGTGATGAATTTTATAAGGAATGTATGCCTAGGCATCAGATCCGAACACTAAGAGATGAGAAATATTTGACTTTTCTTTCATCAAACCTTCATATGGAGTACACCCTTTGAGAACTCAAGTCACTATTTACTATTTAGTTGATCATGTGTATGAAATAGGTAGCCACTTCTCCTTGGAACTTAACATCCACATACTTGACATGAATTATGCATCTAGCTATTTACATAATGGCATTGTGCTTTCTTCTAGTAACATTATTAAATTGTGAAATGTATTAGATTTTACACTGTAACATGATGTGGTGATTTGTAAGGAATTGTTGAAACTCTTTGTTAACATACTTGCTTCCCTTTCCTGATCAAAGACATTTGAAATTTTTGAATGTCAGAAACACTTCATCCTTGCTTTTAATTTGGTAGAACCAAAGTAATTGAGAGCAGTCATTGAAGAAGGTGAGGAAAGGCTTTATTAATTGGAAAGGCTTCTCAATGGATTTTTCCTATGATGCAGTCTTCTTAGACCCATCTTGGAGGATTATCACAAGAGATTCCTCTAATTGTGCTATGAAATTCTCACATCAACCCATAGCCTACTTTAGGTTTTAAAGTTGTTTGTAAAAAAATGGGGGGCTTTTTTTTGTGCTTCGGGTTTAGCATTCAGAAACTTAGGGTTTTGCAAGTTTTTGTCGAGTCACTAAGTTTGAATCAAATGTATATAAACAAAGATCAAAATCTCAAACACTTATACATTGATAAAAAATGTGCCAGCAAATACACAATACATGATGCCTTAGCACATTGCTCACAGGCCCTAAGTAGATAACCAACAAGTACCAATAGCATAGAAGCATAAAACAATGTCAGATAAATGCAGAGTAAGGAAATCCTTATAGGCGGTTCTTCTTTTACACCAAATAACAGTGGCAACCCTCACAGGCGGTTCTCCTTTTACACCAAAATAATAGTGGCAACCCTCGCAGGTGGTCCTCCTTTTACACCAAATAACAGTGGCAACCCTCGCAGGCGTTCCTCCTTTTACACCAAATAATAGTGGCAACCCTCGCAAGCGGTCCTTCTAAAACTCTCACCAAATAATAGTTAAAACCCTCGCAGGCACTCCTCCTTCACGCATTCCAAGTTAAAACCAAATAATGAAATGAGATATGAAATCTTTTTTCTTTTTAAAGTTATGCCTGTGTTGGTCGACATTTTGACCTACATGGTATTGGTCAAACTTTCGACAAACATGGACATGGATTAAAAAAAAAAAATGTTTTCCTTCACCACTCACGCACTGGCCCGTGAGTTCATTGGCTACTAGTAGGGGTGTGTAATACCTTTGACAAGCCCGTCACCACTCCTAGCCAAGACGAGTGTAATCTGTTAACACCCGTGCGCACATATACTAGCTGGCGGCAGGACTTAACACCCACGTGTAGTCTAGCAGCGCATGTAAGCTAGAAATAATTCATAGTCCCACTATTTATATGTCCAATCTTCAGTTGTAGTCACGTACCATTCCCTCTTGTGACCAAATTATATAGATTGGATTTGGTTTGAATTAGTAGGAATCTGCTTGAGTGATGAATATAAAGATTTTTCCTACTACCACATAGATGTCTGATTTGATACCACTGAACCTTTGCCAATAACTAATTTTATGAGATTAATGTTGTAACTAGAATGCTTTCTTCTTACCAATGTGCTTGATGATCAACCTGTAAACCTATGTGATTCCACCTCTTGAAGAGATGCTGGGGCTACATCCAATCTCTTCACCAATTCCTAAGGGTTTGCGTCCTTGGGAATAACAAGTCACAAATGTAACCAGATTTCTTTTTCTTTTGTTTTATATTATCTCATGGTGCTTTTCTCGAGGTGTACATTTTTCTTTTATAACCTCAAAGTGAGGGAAAGCATGCAAAACTAAGCCATGTGGGATAAAAGCTCACTTAAGTCACTTTAATAAGATAAAGTAACTTTAAAATATAAAGTTATTTTATAATAAGTCTTAAAGTGACTTTATAATATCACTTTATAAAATAAAGTGATTTGACTTTAGAAATAGAGCCTAGATATTAAATATTTGCCCACTGGAACCTGTGACTGGCTGACATCCTCTGAAAAGAAGCCAATAGCCTATTTGGATGGGTAGATAGACTAATCAGGCATTAAAATGGTCTACTACTGGGAAGGGGACATTACACGTAGGTTTCATATTGGTGCAAGAGTGCATAACTATGACTTGCAATTTTTTTTTGGGAAACTAACCCTTCCTTACTATGATGGATCAAGAAAGACTTTAGCAAGAGCTTATGGGAAAAAAGTAGACAATTATTTTTAGTTTAATCTCATGCCTAAAGAAGAAGCAATCAAGTATATCACTATACACCTAGATGCTATTGCACATGACTGTGGTATCATAGGATGATCATTGTGGGTCATGATCAAATTACCTCCTACGTTGAGATAAAAAAGAAGCTTATTGAGAGACTTGACAAGAAAGATCCTAAAATGCACTTCAAGGAGTTGGCTTAGTTGAAACTGTGGGGTTCTATGGATGCTTATGTGACTGGTTTTAAGAGTCTTTTGGTGTTGGTCACAAATATTTTAGAGAAAAGGCTTACGATTCTTTTTATGAATGGCCTTGTGAATCCCTTGAGACATGGATTAGGGCACATAACCCACTTAATTTGTCAGAATCCATCAAGAAGGCTAGAGACATGGAGGCTTCTACTTTTAGGAGCAAGTTTTAGTCTAAGGGATTCTCTCACAAGAAGTATAAGGATAAGAAACATTTTCATAAATAATCAAATCGGTTATGGAATGAATCTAATAGGTTAGACAATGAGTAGTTGAATGATCTTTAGAAAATGAAAGTGTGCTTTCATTACAGGGAGCCTTGGGACCCATCTTATAAATGTTGTGTAAAGGCTAAAGCAAATAATTAGAGCACTTTTCAGTAGAAGAATCAATATCATAAAAATAAAATAAGAAATCTATTTCAAAGTACTAGTAGTGGAGATGAGCAGCTCCTCAAAAGAGAAAAGAAGTGGTAATGTCATTGCGCAACTCTCTAGTTCCTAAGAAGTAGTAACATTTTAGGTTAGAGATGTACTACAAGGGCATCAAATGATAACGCTTATTGAAACATGCACCACTCATAATTTTATTGATAAAGGCTTTGTGGCTAGGAGAGGACTTCAGATTGAAGAGATGAGGGTTTCAGGTTGATTCTAGCTTATGGGTATAAGCTCTCTTGTACTCGTAAGATTTTGGAATCTCATCATACAATTAGGAGATCGTAAGTTGAAGGATGAATTTTATGTTGTTAATGTAGGTGACACTGATGTGATCTTAGGGATTCACTAGATGTTATCCCCACTACAAATTCCCTTCATTTTGCATTTAATGGAGATGAGGTTTCAATTAAACAGAAGAAATGGTTCTCAAAGAATTATTAGATGGAGGTCCTAGAGTTGTATCCTTCAAAAGGATGGAGCATTTGATTAGACATGATCAAGTGGAGTGTGCAACAAAGTCTCATAATGCCTACAATTGCAAATAAAAAAATAAAAAATTATTGTTCACACATCCAAAAATTGACATCAAAGTATAGGAACCTGAGAGAGGTATAAAGCATGTGATATAGTTGGGGGATGGTGCCAATCTGTTGATTACTACACCATTTGGACATCCTACAAGGCATAAAGATGAGTAGAAAAAACTATTAAAGATTTATTGGAGATGGGGCACATTAGACCCAACAAGAGTCATTTTGCTTCAATAGTGGTTTTGGTGATGAAGGATGATATAATGAGAATGTGGATTAATTATAGGGCTCTAAACAAAAAACAATAAAAAATAAGTATCCCATTCCTAAGATTGATGAGTTAATAGATGAGTTGTATGGTGCTTGTTATTTTTCAAGATTGATTTGGGATTAGACTACCATTAGATTGGGATGTGGAAGGAGGATAGAGAGAAGACAACATTAAGATGCCACTTTGGATGCTTTTAGTTTTTGGTGATGTCTTTTTGGATGACTAATGCACCATCTATTTTCTAGTCTCGCATGCATTAGGTATTTAGGAAGTAGTTTAAGAAGTTTGTGTTCATATTTTTTAATGACATCTTGATTTTTAGCAAAACATGGGAGGAACATATGAGACATTTGTGGGAGGCTTTGAGCATATTGGAGAGTAAGTCATTGTATGCTAAGGAGTCTAAGAGTGATATTGGAATGACAGGACTTCTCTACCTTGGTCATATCATTAGTTTAGAGGGGGTGAGAGCTGATCTTGGAAAGATCAAGGCTATTGTTTAGTGGCTTACACCTATGAATCTCTCACAGCTTAAGAGATTATTTGGTCTTTGTAGATTCTACAAGAGGTTTGTTAACAATTTTTTACAAATTATAGCTCCACTTACAGATTTGACAAAGAATGAACCTTTCAAGTGGTTTGATGCAACACAAAAAGTATTTTAGTCACTTCAAACAAGTGATGTCTACATGCCCAATATTAGCAATCATAGATTTATCCAAACCTTTTTAGTTGGAGTGTGATGCTTCAAGAAAGGGAATTTGTGTTGTTTTCATGTAGGAGAAGCATTCCATGGCCTTCAAGAGTAGGAAGTTGAGAGGTGTGGAGTAGAGCTACTCCATATGACTTGGAGATGTCAACCATCGTGCATGTTTTGACCAAGTTAAGACCATATTTGGTAGGAAGAAAGTTCATCATCAAAACATATCACAATAGTATCAAAACTTAAAAAACCAAAACAATCTAAATGATAAAAAATAGAAGTCAATGAGTAGACTACAAGCCTCTGATTTTCACATTGTATATTTTAGGGAAAGAAGAATGTAGTTGTTGATGCACTTTCCAAGAGGCCTCATTTGTGTTCATTGATTGAGATCACATCTGATTGGAGAGAGTTGATTTCGGCAAAGTATGCTAAAGATTCTTGGGAAGCATGAGTCATTGAGATTTCTATTCATGATGGCAGGTTCACAGTGCTTAATGAGATAATTATTTACAAGGGAATTATTTATTTGGTGTCTAATTCACAACTTAAGGTGAATATAATGAAGATTTTTCATAATGCATCTATGGTTAGTTGCCCGAAATTCTGCAAGAGTTACAAGAAAATTTGAGAGAGGTTCACATTAAAAGGGGTTAAAAATGAAGTCCTTAAGTATGTCAGAGAGTTCCCAAAATGTTAGCAAAACAAAAATGAGCACATTTATCTAATTAGTTTGTTTCAAATCTTACACATTCCTTATCACAAATGGGAATGTATCTTCATGAATTACACCATTGGGTTACCCAAGATATAGGGAAGGGACTGTATATATGTATCAATAGGTGAATTGACCAAATTTTCATGCATATTTTTTAATTCTACAAAATATACAACATATGTGGTTGATTTATTTTTCAGGGAGATTTCCAGACTTTATGCCCAAAAGAATAGTGAGTGACAGGGATAGCAAGTTCCTAAGCCTTTTTGGCATGAACTTTTCATATTGAATGGAATTGAGCTCACTGTACTCCCTTGTTAAGCTACCACCTGCAACCGATGGGTAGATAGAGGTAGTGAACAAATGGGTAGGGGTATCTCAAGTATTACATTTTGAAAACAAATGGGTGGAGGGGCATCTCAAGAACTACATTTCAGGGTAGCAGAGAGCATGGGTGAAATGGTTGCACCTCATAGAATATTGTTACAATTCTACCAATTATATGCCAATAAGGATGTCACCATTTATGGCATTGTATGGCCATGAGGAACGAACTCTATTGTTTTTTCTCTTCAAAGATAGTGGAGTGACTAAGGCAAGATGTTTGTTGGAGGGTAAAGGCATTGTTAAATCCTTGAAGGAGAACTTACAACAAGCACATAATGAACAAAAGTTATATGCTAATCAACATCATGTACAACACAATTTCAAAGGTGGATGACATGTTTTACGTGAGACTCCATTTATATTGACAATCCACTCTCAAGAAAGGTGGGCCACAAAAGCTAAAACCATGATTCTATGGTTCCTTTAGAGTCTCCAAGAAAATTGGAGAGGTTGCCTATGAGCTAGAGTCACCATCTAGTAGCAAAAGCACATAATGTGTTTCATGTGTAGGTTCAAAAAGGCACTTGGGCACAATGTTGTTCCTTTGTTGTAGTAGTCACCACTAGATGAGGAGGGAAGTAAATCTTGATTCTAGAGGTCATTATAGACTACAAGGGGCATGCTTTGTGGAACAAATTCAAAAAAAAGTACTTGGTCAAATGGATGAACTTGTCGATAGAGGATACAACATGGAAGAATCAATAGATTTAACATCTTGAGTTAGAATTGCTTATTCATGAGGGTTGATTGTAATGCACCCTTCCTCAACACTCCAACATGATGGATCATTAGCTTATTCAGTAGGTTCTCATAGGCTAGTGAGTTAGGGTTAGGAGACTTGTGATGACAATTTGATCCAAATTTTAGTAGTGATAGGTGTTTTATTGAGCTCAAGTAGTTGATTTGCATAACATCCTTTTTAGAAAGGTTTTTGATAGTTTTCATATACTTATTATTTTTAGTAAGTCAACCCAAGCACAAATTAAGCCAGTTGTCGATATTTCCATTTTAGATATGTTGGTGGATGGATTAGATGTTGATATTACAATTTTTAATGTGGTCAAGTGAATTTAAATTAAAAAAAGATTAAGTTATAAAGCTTAATTAAATATTTAACTTCATCGTTATTTGATTTATTTAATAAATGACTATATGAACCCCAAAGTGACAAATTAAATTGCCAAGTATTTAATGTAAGTACTTGTTGGAGTGGATGCCACTTTAAGGGAGACATAAGGAGTTTTAATCAAATTTGAAAAGTACCTCTAGCTAGATGTGTTATTTAGAGGGCTATAAAAGTGAGTTTTTGGAGCTCATTTCTTATGCTTGTCTTTGATATTTTGGAGAATACATTTTTTGATTGAACTTTGTTCATCATGTGGCTTTGTAAAGATCAAAACCCTTGTAAGGAACATCTTTTACATTGGTGAATGATCCAATCTGGAACATTATGTAGTGGTTTCAACTAGGAATCACAATTGAACTTCATTGTTGAATGATTTCTTCTTTTGATTCTCAAATAACTTAGGATATATTCATGAGATATTGTTTAGAGATTGGAAGATTTTGTGGCAGCTATTTGTGTACATTGATCCTACTTGAGGGCTAACCGTACATTTTCTGTATTGGTCATACACCAACTCAAAAGGGATGTGAGGGTGTGTGGATTGGTGTGACTAAGGTTTAGGAAATATTACTCGCTGATTGGTGGTGTCTAAGCTTGCAATATCGTATCTACATCAAATTGAACTAAGTTGTGAAGGGTTTTGAGGGTGGTGTCTAGGGTTTCTATGTATCAATTTGCTCGGTTTATGTTCATCAATCTTATTTTATAACCAACAAATGTGTATGTCTGATTTTGCATTGTATTTCTATTTTATCATTTAGGTATCTTTAGCTTTGATGACATATAGCATTTTTAGGTTATTGTTGATTGTGGGTACTTTCAAAATATTGTATTTGAAGTGTTATTCAATACTTTATTGTTGCAATATCTATCTATTGTGAAACACCATTGTTGCATCTCCTCCTAAAAACTTGAAATTAAAAAACAAAATGAGGAAAAACAACCGGGCATGTTGCATGTTTACTCCTTACACTTGGTCTCTCTCTTTTTGTCCACCTCACATTCGAACAAAAGCATTCCAAGAAATAACCAATTTGACATTTTTGTAATTAAATATAGATGATATATTTCCACAATATTTTCACTCTCATTTGCCAATTGAATTTCTATTAGTCTCTCACTTGGAATGAAACACTAACTCGGATCACAAAACAAACATCCAAGTATAATGGCTAGTGGTTAATAGGTATCAGTGTAAAACTATGTATTTTACCTTTGAGTTGAAAACAGAGACACATATTAGAAATAAAGAGATACAAAATAAGACAACAGTAAATAGAACAGATGCTGTTAAAGTGCATGAATATCACTTTACAATGTACACCACTTAAATATGAAAGAGCTTGCTAGAACATGGTTATGGTTTGGAAGCATTGCAAAATGAATAAGTGCAAATCTTGTAGCAAGAACCATTATATAATATATTTACTCTGATTAGACGCCAAATTACACTTGAACTCCACCACAACCTTGTATACTAATAATGAGATGTGAAAACATGTCGAGAGGCACATGAAGGTCATTTCATCATAGAATCCAGTTGCATATTTTTGGAGTTGATGATAAAATAACCCACAAATCCCAAGAACACCTACATGCAAACACTCGTCACAAAAAAAGAGAAGCAAACAGTTATGGAGGCCTGAACGCAAGGATCTATGAAAGAGGAGACATTCTTGATGTTCAAAAACAAAAGTTACAATCTAATAAAATGAATTTTTTCCAATGAGATTACAACAGAGATCAATCCTTATAAAGGAGATATGAAACCCTAAAAGGGTGAACAAACCTAGGTTGCATGATAATAATTAATTATTATATGCCTAAAGTTTAGCTTAAGTAGAAAGAGATAATAAGTGACTTAATAATTAAATCAATATGATTTAATTAATAAGCAAACAACTTATTACTCTAACACCCCCCCTTAAGATAAACTTTGGGAGTAGGTAAAAACCTAGAAAGAACTACTGAAAGAAAATGGGTCCTAGCAACAAAAGGTTTGATCAGGTACCCAAGTACAAAAGAGAGTCTCTATAAAGTGGAGAAATAGAGAAACCCACATGGGAAAAACTCTACTCCAAAAGAAATGAAGACTAGTCTGAAGGACTAAAAAAGCCTCCAAAACTACAAATGTTAAAGAAAATAGGAGCAAGGATGAACATGTAGAACATCACTGAAGTAAGAAGTTGCAAACTCTGTCAAGAAGTAATTGTTGATTTGAAGATCCTCCACTAAAATAGAACATGACCAGGTAGAGAAGACTGTAATTTGCATGAGTGCTCTCAAAAGACACTACTCAAACTAGGAGGCAAACAAAGGCAAACAAAGGCAAACAAAGATGGAAGAGTGCCTCCAAAAACAAGAAAGAAAGAGTGTCCATATGGTAAATGATCCATCTCACCGAAATACATACGTACCTAGCCACTTCATCCGCCTAGTACATAGGAACAAATACTGAATACATAGCTCACACTATCAAACCAATGAAGGAGAAGAACCAACAGTAGAAACCCTCCCCCCCCCATAATGCTGACAAGAGAGAGGTGACAAGTACATTGAAAAGGACATCCAATATGAATTGCATGATGAAGAAAAACTAGGAACATCAAAGGTGTAGAGAGTACAAACACAAATAGAGATACCCTGAGGATAATGTCATGGAAGGTACACTCACTTGACAAAGGTAGATGGAAAACAAAGGAAAACATCAAACCCCCCATGACACTTTATAATTGAGTGCGAGTACAAAGAGCACGAACATGTGCAAGATCTCATACATGCAATAGAATGACACTTTATCTCAATGTTGTGCATAAAATAATGCTCCAAAATGATGTATACACTACTCAAAGAAGAGCGGAAGGCTATTGAAACCAAAGAACAGTCAAAGAAGAGCCATTCCACAAAAGGAAGAGATCTTGGGACTTGAAACATCCAAGATATTCAACAGAGTGCATAAATGCAAAAAATTGAATAAAATATACTTGGAACATAATTTGGAAAAATGACTCACAACACTAGAAAGATCACTGAATAAGCTTTGCAATGATATATCGTTTGCCCAAAACGGAGTCCGGATGCGCAAGATGTGGCTCCAGGACTGAAAAAATGAACATCTAGCTTTGACAAAAAAAACACCATAAAAAATGCAAAATCAGAAATTCAAACCTCTAGATCTAGATAGAGCTCGGAAAGAGCTTTCCAACGATAACTTGTTAGCTCAATTTCGTCACTGTATGCTCAAGCCATGAGCAAAAAACCACAAGCTGCATCAGAGGGAAGGCAAAAAAATAAACTTTGCCTTTGAACTCCTTGTGCGAAAAATAGAGGAAAAAAATCCAAAATCCAAAATGCCAAAAAGATCTTCCTCTAAACAAGCTTTCCAATGGTATCTCCTTTGCTGAAAAATGATACATGTAGCTCCAGTTACGCGCAAAAAACCACCAGGTGCTCTAGAGGGCCCAAAAATGGGTTGGGGCTAGATCTGGCTCCTTGGTCATTGGCTCCATGTGACTGACCGCTGCATAAAAGGGGGCTACAATCTGACAGTTACCGCTAACACCGGCGTAAACCGCCTAGTTAATCTAGCAGTCACGCTAGCGGAAACCACGGCGGTTCCGTTGGCGGTCTTGCTAGCAAATATTTTTGCCTCGAATTGCATGCCCAGGTCATACGACTTGGCATGCAAAAAAAATTCCTCAGAGGCCAACTTGTCCAAATTTGACAAATTTTATATGGAAATAGGGTTTTTGGGCACTTTGAATGTAATGGTGAGGTCCGTTTGAGTCAAAAGTGACCAAAAAAAAGGTCCCTCCCCCCTCCCCAAAATCCAACAGAAAATCCTTTGAAATTGTAGATCGGATGAACACGGTCGAATCTCTCAAGAAGAGGACAGGGGCAAGCAGATCTGATGCTCTAATACCATGTTGGATTTGATGATAAAACAACCCACAACTCCCAAGAACACCTGCATGCAAGAACTTGTCACAGAAAGAGAGAAACAAACTATGGAGGCCTGAACGCAAAGATCCATGAAAGAGAAGACATTCTTGATGTGCAAAAATAAAAGTTGCAATCCAATAAAATGAATGTTCTCCAATGAGATTACAAGTTAGATCAATCCTTATAAAGGATTTGACTCCAAATCGATGGTTTTTGGAAAATACTGAAAAAAATTATTCCATATAATAAATATCTTTATATAATGTCCACATTCCCAGTTGTCACAGTAACTTTTGTCAAAAAAAATTACAAATAAAGGACAAAAATTGTCCTAATATTAGTGTTTTAATTTGTCCTAACACAAAATGGAAGAATAAGACCCATTCTAAAAATAAAAAATTAAACCTTAGAAGCTTAATTTGTAGATAAAATTTTCACATATACAAAGTTAACTTTAGGTGGTTTAAACATGTAATAGAAAAATAAACTAATCTGCAACATTAACTTTTCCTTCAACATTAAACCAAAAATCCTTGTGTTCCTTGTGTAAATCCGATGTCGAAAGGCAAAGGCTCTGCCAAAATTTTTAGGCCTCCTGCAACGGCCTCTACCGTCATTGCTGCTTGCACTTCCGGGCCTCCCGTTGCAGCGCGCGCCTTCGATGCAGATGCTGGAAGAAAGCCTCCTTCCGATGACATTTCACAGGCTGTTAGGGCTCCCATTGTGGCCTTCACTGTCGTCGTTGTTTCTGCTATTGTGCCTCCTATAGTAGAGCTCGCTGTTGACGCTGCTGCTGGTAGCAAGCCCCCTTTCGGCGGCATTTCACATGTTTCGAATGGGGGTGCGGATAATGCTCCTGCTGTGACTCTTCCTTCTCGTGGCGTCGGGCCCCCTGTTGCAAGCTGGGGTCGGCGGTTCTATTCCTGGGAGCTCCTCTCAGCGCTTACCGCCCGCCTCCCGTCCTTCTCTGGTCTCTAAACATAGGGGTGTTGTTCCTCTCTGTGTCTCTAACCCTCTAATCCTCTCTTTGGATGATGAGGTTGTGAAAGACATAGATGGAATATCCTCTGTCTTCTCAGGGCATGGTTTCATATGCAAATTCAAGGGCTTCTGGCCTAGACTCCCTGAGCTGCATGCCTGGATCAAATGCCAGTGGGATCCGATCATCTCAGATTCTGTGCACATTTTCCCTTTGACAAGGGGTTTCTTCATAGCCAAGTTTGAGAATATTGCTGATAGGAACTTGATTCTTTGCGATAATTTCATTAGTTGGGATGACAGGTTCATGCTCATGATGAAGCCCTTGCATCCTGACTTTGATGCCTCTTCTGAGACTTTCTCCAAGGTTCCTACCTGGGTAAGGCTTCCCAACCTTCCTCTGCATTTTTGGGTAGACTCTCTGCTCGAGGCTGTGGGTGAAGCTCTGGGAGATTTTTTGATGATTGATGAGGAATCTGAAGACATTCTTCATTCCACTTATGCAAGGATACTGGTTGATTTGGATTATTCCAAGGGTCTTCCGGAAAAGATTATGTTGAAGCATCCCAAGGGTTTTTGGATCCAATCTTTGGGTTATGAAGGACTCCCCTTCAGATGTAGACATTGTTTTAAAACCGGTCACTTAGTGGATCAATGTGGATTGGAAAAGGTCAAAAAACCTGCTTCTTGGTGGAAGGGGGCCTCCACCCAACACTACTCTATTGTGAAAGACTCGACTACCAGAAGCTTTTCTTAGGTCGTTTCTTCTTCGCAGGAGACTACGGAAGCCTTTGTGCCTCCAGAGGTTGTGGTTGGCTCTCCCCCGGGTGTTGTTCCCATCCAGGGATTGCCTCATTGTTCAAACTCCGTTGTCCAGGGTTTTGTTGGGTGCGAGTCCTCTGTTCCTCTTTCTGATCTAGCTCTGTTGGATCACTCCAGTTTGGTTGCTAATGATGTCTCTCTTTGGATTCTTCAGGCCCCATCCTAGGACTATCTAGTGTCTCTCTGATTGAGGGTGCTTCGGTTCTTGATTCGCAGTCTTGGCAGGATATGGCTAAGAAAGCGGAAGATGGGTGGACTTCTGTGAAAGGCAAAAAGAAAAAAACATATTCTTCAGCCCTCTTTTGACATGTCCCTTCGTTCCCAAAAGGGAAAGAAGTGACATTGCTTGGGCTTTTCTTCGCGGACAGCTGGACCTATGCAAGAAGGAATTATTTTTGTTGTCCGTGGGAAGTTTCTGGGCTGTTGGTTTTTTGCTTGGTCTGGGTTGAGGGATCCTGTTGCAAAACCCTCGTTGAGGTGGAAGAAGTGTATTGTGTTATTTGTGAGGCCACCCTGGTCACCTTATTTTGATTGATGACCTGTTTCACCTTTGGTCTATTGTATCTTTTGTTTGGGCTCCATTGAAAATATTTTGATGTGTAAAAGGTTTTAGGCACCCTTCAAAACCTATTTTCCTTAATCAAAAACATTAAATTTTCCTTCTTGGCTGTGAATGCACTACATTAAGAGTTCTTCCGCACAAATTATGATCAATTATGATCAAAAAGTTCAAGGAAGACTTGAATTTGTAAAAGCTACAAAAGATGACCTTAGCTTTGTGCCTGCTTCTCTGATTTTGTTTTCTCAGCAGCCTGCAAAAGAGAAAAAACTATAATTAATCATCTTAAGATTTTCCAGCAAAAATACACATGAGAAAAGAAATCATTTTTTGCAAGATTAGGCATTTTAACAAGCACTAGCATTGAAACCAAGACAGAAACCCTAGATAAAAAATAAATAAGATCCCGACACAATTAAATGGCCTTTGTCAAGCATAAAGATTCTTGTGAAAAAAATATCAAGGATGTCTGCAATATGAGACAGACCCCACATATTTTCAACAAAGATATTTTAACAGTCGCCATGTAGAAGCTAATATTATCACCACAAATATGCCCATGCGCACACACATTTGTTTTTCTAAAAGCATGGCCCACCTTTTTCAATTGGAATGAGCTCGAGTGAAGAATTATTGGGGCTCTTATAAAGCAGACCCATGCTCAAATCTAAAAGAAATATCTTACATTCTTAAACATATAGAAATGTTGAATATTGAATTGGATGAATTATCAGATCCGAAATCTAGATGTGGCATAGTCCAACAAATGAGGCCAGGTGCAAAGTTGTGGTGAGTTGAGGAAAGGGATACCAATAAAAGAAAATCATGGCCTGTCTTCATTTAAACATGGACATGTGATTAATAAAGTGTCTCCACCCAAACTATGCAAGTTCTTTATGCATTGGAATCAGAATCCATTGCAGATAACACAGATACAAATGATCAAAGTACAAAACTTTGGTGAGAAAACATAATGAGCAATACTACTAAATATTAAACAATCAAGATCACCTAAAGAAAAAGAAAAATAGCCCATGTTTATATATTATCAATTTTCCTATTTAACTTGTATCTACAGCTGCAATGTTTTACCATTAATACTAAACAACTCCCTGTAGACCTGACGCAAAGCAGTATTCAAAATTGTAGGTTGCAGCATTTTTTAAAGGAAATGCTATTTCTACAGCTGAAAGCCTATCAGCCTTATCCTTGTAGGGACAAAGGAAATGTCACTTAAATCAGATAGCATACTTAGTAATGGTGTTGTGAACATCAAGAAAGATATCTGGTTGTTTGCTCCCTAAGGAGTATATTATTTTACAGAGTAAACAGGTAAATTCAAGTAGGAACATGAATAAAACAATAATTCATAATAAACACAGTGCACGTAGTGATGGCAAAATGATATACTTTTATTCCATGTAATGTCGTACCAAAAGTAACATATTCTCGGTGCAAGTTTACATATATAAAGCACCCAACGGTTGCTTGAGCATACCAACTGTCAATTCCTACAACTTCCTAAGAACCAATTGTAATTACATTACCATGACTAACCAAAACATAAAAAACCATTAATTCCTACAACCTAAGAACCAATTGTAATTACATTACCATGACTAACTAAAACATAAAGTATTAGTGCTAGAGCTAGAGTAATAGTGCTAGAGTAATTCTACTACTCTACCCCTCTCACCCGCAAGGCTACCTCTTGTCCTAGTGCTAGAGCACTCTCTTCTTCTACCTTCCGTGTGACTTAGGTAACCTTCTGGAGCTAAAGGAATGTCTCACGGAATGCTTGCTCCATATTCTGTGATCTTTCCTGTGTTGTGAGTCATTTTTCCAGATTCTGCTCCAAGTATATTTTATTCAATTTTTTACATTTCTGCACTCTGTTGAATATCTTGGATGTTTCAGGTCCTGAAATCTCTTCCTTTTGTGGAATGGCTCTTCTTTGACTGTTCTTTTGTTTCAACAGCCTTTCGCTCTTCTTTGAGCAGTGTATACATCATTTTGGAGCATTCTTTTATGCACAACACTGAGATAAAGTGTCATTCTATTGCATGTATGACATCTTGCACATGTTCGTGCTCTTTGTACTCGCACTCAATTATAAAGTGTCATGGGGGGTTTGATGTTTGCCTTTGTTTTCCATCTACCTTTGTCAAGTGAGTGTAGCTTCCATGACATTATCCTTAGGGTATCTCTATTTGTGTTTGTACTCTCTACACCTTTGATGTTCCTAGTTTTTCTTCATCATGCAGTTCATATTAGACGTCCTTTTCAGTGTACCTATCACCTCTCTCTTGCCAGCATTATGGGGGGGAGGGTTTCTACTGTTGGTTCTTCTGCTTCATTGGTTCGATAGTGTTAGCTATGTATTCAGTATTTGTTCCTATGTACTAGGCGGATGGAGTGACTGGGTACCTCTGCATTTCAGTGAGATGGATCATTTACCATATGGACACTCTTTCTTTCTTGTTTTTGGAGGCACTCTTCCATCTTTGATTGATCGACTCTTCGGGCTTTAGTGTTTTGCACCATATGTATCTTCGAGTTCAGTTGTTTGCCTTTGTTTGCCTCCTGATTCGAGTAGTGTCATTTGAGGGCACTCATGCAGATTACAGTCTTCTCTACCTGGTCATGTTCTATTTTAGTGGAGGATCTTCAGATCAACAGTTACTTCTTGATAGAGTTTGCAACTTCTTGCTTAAGTGATGTTCTACATATCATCATTGCTCCTATTTTCTGTAACATTTGTAGCTTTGGAGGCTTTTCCAGTCCTTCAGACTAGTCTTCATTTCTTTTTGGAGTAGAGTTTTTCCCATGTGGTTTTCTCTATTTTTCCTCTTTATAGAGACTCTCTTTTGTACTTGGGTACCTGATCAAACCTTTTGTTGCTGGGACCCATTTGCTTTCAGTAGTTCTTTCTAGGTTTTTAGCTTCTCCCAAAGTTTATCTTAAGGGGGGGTGTTAGAGTAATAAGTTGTTTGCTTATTAATTAAATCATATTGATTTAATTATTAAGTCACTTATTATCTCTTTCTACTTAATCTAAACTTTAGGCATATAATAATTAATTATTATCATGCAACCTACGTTTGTTCACCCTTTTAGGGTTTCATATCTCCTTTATAAGGATTGATCTCTCTTGTAATCTCATTGGAGAACATTCATTTTATTAGATTGCAACTTTTTTTTTGCACATCAAGAATGTCTCCTCTTTCATGGATTGCATTCAGGCCTCCATAGTTGTTTGCTTCTCTCTTTCTGTGACAGGTGTTTGCATGTAGGTGTTCTTGGGAGTTGTGGGTTGTTTTATCATCAACTCCAACAATATGCAATTGGATTTTGTGATGAAACGACCTTCATATGCCTCTGGACATGTTTGCACGTCTCATTATTAGTATACAAGGTTGTGGTGCAGTTCAAGTGTAATTTGGCGTTTGATCAAAGTAAATATATTATATAATGGTTCTTGATACAAGATTTGCACTTATTCATTTTGCAATGCTTCCAAACCATAACCATGTTCTAGCAAGCTCTTTCATATTTAAGTGGTGTACATTGTAAAGTGATATTCATGCACTTTAACAGTATCTATTCTATTTACTGTCATCTTATTTCTGATCTCTTTATTTCTAATATGTGTCTCTTTTTTCAACTTGGAGGTAAAATACACAGTTTTACATTGATACCTATTAACCACTAGCCATTATACTTGGATGTCTATTTTGTGATCCGAGTTAGTGTTTCATTCCATCTGAGAGACTAATAGAAATTCAATTGGCAAATGAGAGTGAAAATATTGTGGAAATATATCATCTATATTTAATTGCAAAAATGTCAAATTGGTTATTTCTTGGAATGCTTTTGTTCGAATGTGAGGTGGACAAAAAGAGAGAGACCTAGTGTAAGGAGTAAACATGTAACATGCTCACTTGTTTTTCTTCATTTTGTTTTTTAATTTCAAGTTTTTAGGAGGAGATGCAACAATGGTGTTTCACAATAGATAGATATTGCAACAATAAAGTAATGAAATAACACAAATACAATATTTTGAAAGTACGCACAACCAACAATAACCTAAAAATGCTATATGTCATCAAAGCTAAAGATACCTAAATGATAAAATAGAAATACAATGCAAAATCAGACATACACATTTGTTGGTTACAAAATAACATTGATTAACATAGACCTAGCAAACTGATACATAGAAACCCTAGACACCACCCTCAAAACCCTTCATAACCTAGGTCAATTTGATGTAGATACGATGTTGGAAGCTTAGACGCCACCAATCAGCGAGTAATATCTCCTAAACCTTAGTCACGCCAATCCACACACCCTCATATCCCCTTTTGAGCAGGTGTATGACCAATATAGAAAATGTACGGTTAGCCCTCAGGTAGGATCAATGTACACAAATAGCTGCCACAAACTCTTCCAATCTCTAAACAATATCTCATGAATATATCCTAAGTTATTTGAGAATCAAAAGAAGAAATCATTCAACAATGAAGTCCAATGGTGATTCCTAGTTGAAACCACTACATAATCAACCACCCTAGATCCCACCCAGCCAGAAGCATGCCTATTGAAATCCAAAAGGTAGGGAAGCCCAAGTTAAAGCTGAAGGTCTGTTCCATATATTGTGTTTGAACACTTCCTCTTGGCTAAGATTCTCTATAGTGCAAGATCCTTCAAGTAAAAGTTTTGGAGGGTCTACGTGCAGAATCTTAATGTCACAAGCACAATGACATCACCAAGGAATAAGGAATAATCACAAATATATCTCACTAAATGTCATCACTAGTGCCAACAACAACAGGTTAGTGGTTAGTTGGAGGAGAGAGGTTAGTTCCTATAGTTTTCGTATACTATTGGTACTGGGTATGTTATGGCAGTTGTTATAATTTTGAAGATGATATGTATGTTTGGGTTGCTCTCTAGTGAGCCTTTTGTGTCCATAGCTCCTTGTTAGCATGTTTTCGAGTCATCTCTATTATATCTTTAAAATATTTAACAGCAAATACCAAATATTCTCTAAATACATGACATGGAATCTGTATAAAAAGAAAATTATGTCCGTATGAAGAATGGTATACACTGGGAATATATTATATATGCATTCTACAAAGTTGATAAAAAATAGGAAAAGAAATTATTAAATCCTCACCTTCTGTAACTTCTTAAGAATGGTATCCTCATATGCATGGTATCCGGCTCCAACAATATTGTTTAGTGCTGTATCATTGACAGCTTCTGCTTGCTTATTCTCAGGATCATATCCAGATTCAGTTGCTGATGGCATAAGGGGAAGTACAAGCAAAGGGTTTGAAATATCTCCACACGGACTTCGAATGGCAGCATCCTGGCAATCCAAATATGAGAAATAAGGTTGCATAACTTGTCTATAATATCCTAAAGAAGTGAGGTTACATGCCAAAATACATGAACTTAATTCATGTGTTGAAGAAGAGGTGTCCCAGAAACCCAACTACACAGCAAATGAAAACACTTCTAAGTACGAAGCAAACTATTCGACAACAAAAAAACACGAAAATGACTCAACAATCATTGCAAGTGGGTGATCATTCTTTTGTAGCAAAGTATATTGCAAATACTCTTTTACATGCTAAAAAAAATGTGACAGTGCATAGAAGCTACTTCATAATCATGACTCTCCAATCACAGAAGATTATACACCATCAAATTAGTCCCTTTTATAGAGGTGCTAAATAAATGTTCATGTACAGTCTTAATTTATATCACTTAATATATTTTTATTCAGTCCAAACTGACAGGACAAATAAATTCAATCAATTAAAATACGATACTCAAGATGATATCAAAGCTTGCATCAGGATTATCAGAGCATATAAAACAATATGATAGCAGTAGCAGCAAGCAGGTGAGAAAATATAATTCTGAAAAATTGATCAGAATTTCACCTAGAATTTGTTTAAGATGCACAGTAAGAGCCTACATAAATGGCACTAAGATATCACATTCACGTAGCATAAGAAATCACTTCTAGCAAAGTTCAAAACATAGATTACAGGAAGCTGAAAGTAACAATAACCAAGCATTTTTTTAGCATGCTTCAAATAAAGCTTCGGTTAAATATTAACCCAGGGAAGCCAAAACTTTAATGTGGTTTTGTTCAAATTTTGTTCCCACAAGGTCCCCCAAAACAGGAGGAATGTCTTAGGAAATGGCCCCTGCTTTGAGGAAATGAATCCCCCCCAAAAAAATACTGCAGGCAGGGAGGGAATGTTCCATCCACATCCCCGTCCCCAAAACACTATAAAAAGCCTGACATGTCACCGAGGTATACTATATCTTGGACACCATGTGTCGTTCACTCACTGTATTTAACAATACTAAAGCTAGGCACATTGACCAAGTGGTTGAAGCAACTCTACACCAAGGCTAATGAGATTCAAATGTATGTGACCAATCATCATATATCACAAGCCATCTTCAAGCCTTCTCAAAGTTGGAGCTGTCAAGGTAATGTTTTTGAAATTTCAATATTTTATTTTTATTTACTTTAGTTTTAAAAATTTTGATTGATATTTCTTATTTTGCAAGGTTAGTCTGAACATTTGAAATATACTTAACTTCTATTGTGAAAATCTTTTGAAATACCTCAGAAGATGCACCATCCTTGTGGAGTTGTTGAATTTGGAAAAGAGGGGATAGGTTTTGGATTCCATTTCTACAATCTTGTCTCCCAAGTTCCAAGGATTGGTTCCTAGAATTAGTTTAGGGTTAGAATTATCTTCCTCAACCTTCCTCTTTTGCACTTTGTTTTCAAAATCTTCGTAAGTGTTAAACCCAAAAAAATCCCAAAAAAAAAGAAAAGGGAAATTCAAAAGTTGAAAATGATATCTTGAATAACCACGTAAATCCTACCACGACAGTCTATTCTGAATAGCAAAATCACACACATTTGGAACCTTGGAGTCATCTTTGTGATCACACAGTTCTTCTGTTTAGCACATAGAGGATTTTGTTCAGGAGAGGATAGAGTACCCCTTGGTATTTTGTTTTGTGTTGTCTGTGTCATAAAACACACACCAACAGGACCCTATATCAGTTCTCCCAAATGCATCTCCTTCCTCACCCACACATGATTGATTCCTTGGGAGAATAAATTAAGAATCTCCAATGATTATAATTTCACATAAGAAATCATATGTTAGATAATCTTCTTCTGCATTAGTGTATGCATACATCTCATGCATACCACAAGTGGACAAGAATGCTATTGCCTGCAATAAATAGTAATTTCTGATCTTTTTTTATCTATGTTCCTGATTACTGATATCTTATGAATTGATCTACTCCTTATGAGCACTAGTGCTAATTGAATTGATTTGCTTGATGCTTTTTCCATCGTGGTCTTCTTGTCTTTATAACTTCATGTCTCTTGAAGAGAGATAACTCTTGAAGATTGCTGTCCTTAAGGGATGGACACAGCCTTTCTTAACAATGCCTTTTCATAACCTAAACCAATGGCTTCATTAAGTTCTCTTAATCGCTGTTAGTTTGATTGATGTTAGCATAACTTAACGTTGTTCATAATAAGAGTTGATTCCTTTATATTAATCATTGCTCATTCTTAAAATGGATTCGCTGTCTAATTGTTGCCTCAGGCGCCTTTTGAATATTCTAACCACTGAGATATATTAATTGCTATTTAGAACAAAAGAAGAGTGTTTTCCTCTATACTAATAATCGCTGTTGTTGGTATTGATTGCCTTATAAAATAACAGGATCGCTATTTTTTATATATTATCATTGCTGATCATTGCTCACTGCTATTAAGATCTGTCACTGCTTATCTGCTATTATATCAAAGTATATTTCATCTCAATTCCACACCACATCCTCATTCCACATCTTCTTGCATCTTAGATCATGCTCAAGAGTGGCGACCATTCAAAGAGCCATAATATTTTTCAAGTCGGCCTTCTCAAAAGGATGCATCATTATTATATTTAATATTTTTTACTTACTTATGGAGTTGGCCATACCATTTTGATTTAAATCGCTGATTTTGTTTATAAATGCTTCTCCTTGATCACTAATCATCTCTTTAATATTACTCACTGCCACTTAAAACTGTTTTATATTCCTGCAATTTGTATTGACCCTAGTCAGGGCATGACAAATTGCCTCTAGATGAGCGGAGAAGCTAGTGGTCATGCATAGTTCTCTTTGACTTAAGGATTGTCAGACTCCGTCTTTATGATGAGATGTTGATCATGAAGACACGGGTCAGGTCAATAAGGAAGAGAGACCAAAGAGATTGGGTGGGGCTCCATTGGATGTGGTGGACCATGACAGCAACAGTGACTCAGATAAGGACATTGATTTTGATGCAGTGTTGGGAGATGCATACTAGGGGCAGCAGTGTACATTGTTTTTTGTATTTTCATATTGTAATTGAAAATGAAACTATACAGCAACATTGTAGCCTTTAGGCATTTTGTATGTTACTTTTTTAATATCAGGTGCATATGACAATGAATTCTGAATGGATATTGAGTATTGACAATGAATTCTGAACACCTGTTTTACGTTAACATTCTATAAAGTACATATGCATGCTTCATCTATGTTTTCATATGAACATATAAAATTTCTCTATATATTTAAATTTTCCCTACATTTTATATAGTCATCCCCAAAATTGGCAAAAATAATCAACATCCCAGAAACCCACCCCCCTTGTCCTAGAAAATTGGGGTAACTTTAGAAATAATAGCTAACTTGCTTCATTCACAGGATATTTATGGATATGTGTACACATATTGGGCAAAAGATGTTGAAAGCAGAAGATCTAGCAATGGCACCTACTCATGAGTTGAATGAGCTAGCAGCAAGTTGTGTTTTCTTTATCCATGCAAGAGGGAGAGCATATGGCACCTACTCATGTCTATAAGGAGGTCATTTGGCTTCTCAGACTATGTTAAGATGTGAGCCTGAATTAAAGAGCAGTCAAAGTTCATTGTGATTATCAAAGGGTCATTAATCTAGCAAAGAACCTAACCTTCATGCACAAACAAAGCATATGATGTCAATTACCATTTTGTTTGAGATATGGTAGAGGATAAGAGGGTGATGTTACAGAAAATTGACACAATAAAAAATGTTACAGATGCATTGATAAGATCATAAGCATTGAGATGTTTTGGCCATGATGTGAAATGTTGGACCTCTCGACCTCTAGCAATTAGATGACAGTGCTACAGTTCCCGTTGTGTTCTTTCAAGATGTTTGACAAGTAGGAGAATGTCGGAAAAAGTAAAACAACCTTACATTCCCAGTTTTATGTATTTATTCTTTGTCATCTTTACTTATCCATTTTGTATTCATATGAGAAGTGGAGCATCCCACTTTAAGCTGGCCTTCTTCGCCACAAGTCTATTATCTTGGAAAGTGTGTAAGGAGTTGTAAAAGCATTGTTCTTGTGAGATGTAAAAGCATCTTATGACATTATAATAGATACTATAAAGCATAGGAGCATCATGATGATGTTTACATTGGAATCTTGACCAGCAATATAAAAGTCTTACTGACACATATTATAAAGCATCTTTGAATGGAAGAACATGACAAATTGAAGCACCTAAGGTTGGTATATTGACTGCGACAAATCATGGTAAGTTAAGATTGTTTTAAGGAATATTCTATATATAGCGTGGAATCCAAACTTCGTTTGGGGCATTGGAATTTAGACCATGGAGTTTGAACACCATACCTCTTGCATGGTAAGTTATGATCGTTGTAAGAAATATTCTATATATAGCTTGGAATCCAAACTTGGTATGGGGCATTGGAATTTGACCCATGGAGTTTGAACACCATACCTCTTGCATGTTGGCTCATGGTTTTGCAAAACCATTAGATGGTTTCTTGTTTGTGTCTCCTATGGGTGCCTATATAGAGTTTTCATAGTGTCTTGCAGGGATGCCATTATGCTATCAAAATTACTCCAAGATTTAATGTTGGTCATATTCCTATAAAACCATGTGTTTGAAGTTGTATGTAATTGTATTGTTATCATAATATAATTGGCCATGTGCTTTGGAGTGTGGATTTTTTCTACCAAAAGAGTCTTACCCACGTACACCTTTGTATAATGATCTCGTAAGTTGCATTTCAATGCATGTTATTAAATGTCCAATTAGAAATTGTTAGATCTAAGCTTCTATGCATTTTCTCTCATCATAGATTAGCAAGGAAAGTATTTACACATCTTAGTCTCCTTTCACCAAATACCACAATACTTCTCATTTGAATCGTTTTCAAATGTAGGCAACTAAGCGGGTGAGGGATGAAGACCGTCGCCATGTGAATGCTCTCTCTAGGCCCCAAATGGTAGGTCCGAATCCAATCCTTGATCTCTCTCGCAACTACATCTTCATCCCTCTTGCACACTAAACCTTGTCCTAGTAGGGGTATGATGCCTCCTCCTCCTGCGGTTGGTACTGCTGCAGCACAATCCCCATTTGGATCTCCTGGGTTGGGATCTTCACTCTCTCCCCTGACAAATTGTTGGAGAAAATAATTTGAACATAACTGAATCATTATTATACACACATCCAGTCTTCTTCAGTTTGTTTTTGAACAGCTCCAGTTAGCTGGCAATATCTCCTAGTTAGTTGTCACTAGTTTTAGTGTGTTGTCAAATGAATTGGCTATTTTATAGGAAGATCTTTGAGTCTTCAGCAGCTATGAATTTGTAATCTATTGATGAATAGACGATCAAATAATTTGTTATTTTGTTTGTTCATTATTTTCAATTTGGTATTAGAGCTAGGAGAATGTCAATAGATGTAGAGGAACCATCAGATGAAGATAGTGATGATAAGATCATTAAAGATGAAGAAATCAATGTTTTGAAGATAGGTAGGGAAGCAGGAGAGACTAGATAGTTTCTCAATAGCCTGAGGTGCTAACGGATTGGAGAAACTATACCTCATTGGGGTTAGAAGACACACATATGAGGATTGGTGTTCAATAGCTCAGGGAGATCTGGAAAATCTGGAAGCTTAGCATCATACCTTTACGAGGATTATGAGACATTTCATGTGCAAATGGTGTCTAATGGTGCCGGAAGCTTGGATGATAGCTGCATGACTATACCAGCAATTGGGAGCAACTTGAAGAAGTCATATTAGTCTATGAACTATTTTAAAATAATAGTTTTTATATAATGTACTATTTTGTTCTATGTTGCTAGTCAATTTAATTCCTAATTTGTAATATGAAAATATGTTAAAAGTCCATCAAAATTCAGTTATTAATTAAGGGGGAGTGTTGGAGAATATAATCCATAACTGAATCATTATTGTACACACATCCAGTCTTCTTCAGTTTGTTGTTGAACAGCTCCAAGTTAGCTGGCAATATCTCCTAGTTAGTTGTCACTAGTTTTAGAGTGTTGTCAAATAAATTGGCTATTTTATAGGAAGATCTTTGAGTCTTCGGCAACTATAAATTTCTAATATATTGATGAATAGACTATCAAGTAATTTGTTATTTTGTTTGTTCATTATTTTCAATTCAAATATGCTAGAAAACTCAAACAAGCGTGTCCCAATGGAAAGAAAGAAGAGAAAGGCTCCTCTTCCTAAAAGCAATAAAGGTGGTAACAAGCTGATCCTATAATCCCATGTCAAGAAGGGTAATCCTGGTCGAAGGCATATGATTTGTTTGCTGATAATAACTGACTTGATAATTCATTCATTTGTGGATCTTGTGATAGCCCCTATCTTAAATAAATATTTATTAAATATATATATCAATTAAACATTAATAATTATATAGATAATTGAATAATAATTTTAAATTTATAATTGCCAATTAATAAACATATAATAAATATTAATGAACAATGAAGAGGTGCGTCTGACGGATGAGACGCATCCTCAGCCAAAGAAAGATATAAGAGTCCACTTACAAATACTTCTAAGACACCACGGGGGGAAATGGAGGATTGATAGCAGTACGAAACAATATAGAAGCAACATAAGAAAACGTAGTACGACCATTCAATATTGAATACGATTATCGCTATTATGTAGAACAGAACACTCATCTGCAAATAATTCGTGGCAATAGCCTACCATATACGTACCCACCCGGATAGTGAAGAACGATCCTAATCAAGGAATACTGTCTGAGCAACGATTGAGGATCTGGTTGATATGTACATATTAGTAAGTTGAATATATGTCTGATCAAGGCCAGACAACTTAAATAAAGGATTACAATATGAGAAAAGTGCGATTAAGATATTGACTCAATAAAGATTAATTGCTAGTAATTAGGGAGGGTTTTAGGAGGATCGGGAAGAAAATAAAATATAATACACGGCTGGCAAGCAACGTGTGGACAGCATAGCATGCTATATATACTATGTATGAATAATATTATATCTGAATGTTGTTGAGATCAGGGAGACTAATATGCAGTCTAATGTATATATATAATATTAATATCAGTAATATACATATATATAATCATAACATATGTATCTAAATTATATATGTAGTGTATATCTGATTTATATATCAGAATCTTGTAATATGTATTATATATATATATATATATATATACATACATACATGAATCATATTCAGAAGTATATAACTGAAATATATATATATCTAAAAGATCAAACATACATATCTGAAGGATCTATAATATGTGTCTTAAAGATCTAGTATACTTGGGCTATAAGAATTATCTAATATAAATAGATATTATTATATATATATGTAGATATGCCCAGATCCTGTTACTATTTAGTGTCTATTCAGTGTCTGAGAAGGGAAGGCAGGGTGTTTCCAAAGAGGGGCAGTCTAAATCCAAAGGATAACTCTCAAGATAGGGTAGGGATCAACTTTCTCTTTAGCTTTGAGGGCTTAAGTCCAAGACAGGTTAAAGGTTGGTCGGTAAACTTTGAGGGAGCTTATCAATGGTCTCTAAGAGCTTTGGAGATTGTCTCCAATGTCATCTCCCATCTTTATAATTAAAACAATAATATAATTAAAGCAATAATAAGATCTGACATATAATATAGATCAGTAACAGTCAATTTCTTAATACATTACTTATTCCTTAAATGTTATGGTTAAATTAAGAGGGGACATTACAGATCTTGTTAACTGTTCACCATAATCCCACGCTTCACGTTTTTCAGCTGCTCCTAAATCTCTAACCCAAATTAATTAACAAAAACAGCCAGTATTTTTTAATGGAAAAGTGGAAGAAATCCTCAAAAATAACCCGTTAGCAGAAATCGACAGGCCAGCTGAAGCTCGCCTTACTAAAATGTAACTGCTCTTAATTCTCAATTAAAGATTACCAATATTAACAATTTATCACAATTTGATATTAAGACACCCTACCTGCTGGTCTCTTTTTCGAATCTTGAGGAGTGATAAAATTAAAGGCTGGCGAGGACCTTTGAGCGTGCAAGGCTCGAATCCTGACAATTTCTTCCTGAAGCTTCTTAGCCGCCCGATCCTCCTCGGCCTTTTCCTTGTCTTCCTGCTGCTTTTGAATTTCGAATTCTCTTTCTCTCCGTATGAGATCTTCCATCATTTTTCTTCGCTTGGAACTGAATTCAGAAACCTTGTGCTGTTGCCTCTGAAGCCTTTCGTCCCGCAAGCGAATAAAGTCATCGAAAGCTTTGCGAGCAGTTTTGTCTGTGAGAAGTTCATAGGCGTTCTGAATTTTCTGAAAGATAGCAACAGCGTTAGGATCATGGGGTCTCTTATCGGGATGCCAGACGAGAACTCGTGCTCTATACGCCTTGCGTATTTCCTCTTCGCTGATTGTTGACCCTTCTACGCTTAATGCTAGTCCCAAAATTTTATAGGGATCCAGTACATCCTCCATTTTTAAGCCGATAGGCTTATTTCCGGGGAGATGCCCGCCGGATTGTTCAGATAATCCGGCAGTCTTACGCCGTATAAAATAAGGAAAATAATGCCGGAAAAGTCTTATGCCAACAGCAGAAACGATGTCCGGGAGTGGTGCCTCTGACAAAATAGCGTGAGGTGGATTGTGAAGATCGTAGCAGAAGTACGGAATGCAACGCCTATGCATAGCAATCTAAAACCCTAGAAAACCATTTTACACGTAGTATTAAATAGTATATGCAATTATAGTTTTGTTAATTAAATATTTTATATTCATGTTATTTAGATTTATTTGTATTGCTTTTTTATCACTATTGTAGTGGGGTGCATGTAATAATTTAAGTCTTTTAAAAGTTATGATGCAATATATATTGATATTATATATTTAGTTTATATATTTAATAGAATAAAATTTGATTTAATTTATGTAGAAGATTTTAATTATTTTATTTTATACTTTTAGTTTTTTAATAATATATGTTAACTTTTTAACAGTTAAATATTTTAGTGCAATTATTTACATATATTTAAGACTAAATAGAGAAATAAATAGTTAGCTTTAATATAGAGGTAGATAGATTTTGAAATTAGAACTAAAAAAATTATTTTTAAAAATTGTGAGATGTTTTGTTGAAAATGTTATGAACCAATTTATTAATGTGTTGGAATTAAGATTTTGGATAGGCAAACACTTCACAATCTATATAATGTTTTGTCTTTGCTTTGGTTTAACTTTTTGTCTTAAAAGTAAATTGGTGGACAAACTTGAACCTAGACTTGGAAAATAGAGATAGGGAGATATAGGGAGGGATAAGGAGAGACTAGACTTGGAAAATAGAGAGAGAGAGAGAGAGAGAGAGAGAGAGTAGATCAAATACAAATAGAGGAAATGGGACATAGATAGAGAGAGGGGAAAGGTAAAGAGGGGGGTAAGATAAGATCAAGATAGGAGGGAGAACGAAGGAGTGTCTATGTGTGTGAGTGAGAAATATATAAAGGCCGGGATAGGGATGTAGAAAGGGAGAGTGTGTGAGTTCTTTTTTTCAATGGTGTGATTGATTTTGTTGCCAAAGTTGAAAGCATATATGCCCACCAATTGCAAAAAATTATAGTTTGGGTTATGGAGATCAAGATGGAGATATGGGGAGGAAGAGATAAAAAAATATGCATATATAGAGGAAGATGGAGAGGAAGAGATAGAAAAAGGGAAGAGAGATGGAGAGGTGAAAAGATTGATAGGAATAAAAATAGGGTGTGTGTGTGTGTGTGTGTGTGTGAGAGAGAGAGAGAGAGAGAGAGATGGGAATAGGAGAGGGGAGAGGGGAGAGATGAAGAGATTGAAAGATAAAAATATATCAGGTGATATCTAGAGAAATGTCCGTGTAGATAGAGAGGTGAAAGGTATAGGGGAGTAAGATAAGATAGAGATAGGCAAGGATAATGAAGGAGTTTCTATGTGTATGAATGGCAAAGATATAAATGCGAGGATAGTATGGAGAGTGTGTGAGTTCCCCTTTTCAATAGTGTGATTTATTTCATTACCAAAGTTGAAAGCATAGCTGCCCAACAATTGAAATAAATTATACTTTGGATTTAATTTATAACATCTAATTTAACTTAGCATAGTTGTCCAAACAAAATGTAATTATTTTGCACTTATGTAATAGTAAATATGAATTATTCTACCAAATGTTTTACTGTTTAACAAAAATATTATGACCAAACTTTCCATATCACCAATAGAATAACATCATTTAACATATATAATATTATAGACGTAACCATTGCACCCCTCAAAGGTGCAAGTGTTAGTATAATTAAGTTGATAGACTTACTCCTACAAGAGTCCCACTGATTGTTCAGATAATCCGATAGTCTTATGACATAAAATGAAAAAACTAGTGTCAAGAAAGTCTAGACTGCATGTCAAGATAGAAATGAGATTGTAAACAGTGGATAAAGGGGATGAGAATGCCAGTTTGTAGTCTTACACTCGAAATAGTGGGCCAACATGATTTTCTGGAGCTGGAGGAAGAGACATGGTGTTAATGCATTGAGTTGTCCAAACTTTGAGTACACTGAGCATTAACATGCAAAGCGCAAAGATAGTGTGAGGTTTCTGTAATATTCATGCATAACTGCTCATTAACAATCATCCTGAGCACGTTGTCTGTAATATCTAAATTATTTTTGAGGGCCAAATATAGTGTGATTTTCCTATAATATCCATTCCAGTATATTTGTGCAATTGAAAATATAGTTGTCACCTTAATACTTTCCCTAAGCACGTCCTATGTGCCTATAAATGTACCTTCACCTCCGACCATTTCATCAAACTCTTTCAACTAAATTTTTTCCTTTTGTTTAAGTTCAGTTCTTTGCTTGTGTGTAGTAATGGCGAAAAGAAATGCAAGCGAACAACAAGCTGGTGAGATATTAGGTCTATGTGGAGAGAAAAATGTGAAGAAAGTAAATGAGCAGCAACATGTGTCTTATGTGAATATTATGGAGGAGCCCAAACATTCAAATGAAATTGAAGTGAAGGCATAAGAGAGGATTTTATGATAAATGAAGTCGAGCAGAAGGATTGTGTCTGCCTAGGAAGAAGAATGAAGAGGAAAGAATGAACAACACAATTCAAACGACTTCATAGATTTATATAAAACAATTTATACAGTAGTTTATAGTGAAAAGTTTGGCAAAAAAAATATGTTGGTCGTAAAGGCACCAACAAAATCAAAATCACCATTAATTAAAATAATTAAGAAATATTTATCTCAATCATTTAAAATAATTCTTATTTCTGTAATTTATTAATTATTAATGAACTAATTAATTAATTAAGTAAATAACTATTAAGTAATTAATTATTGAGTTATTAAGTAATTAAATAACTATTAAATACATAATTAATAAATTAACTAATCATATATATGATTAATTCTTTAATGATTAAGTAATTAATTAACTAATTAAGGAAATAATTAATTATTTCACCAAGTAATGAATAAAGTAATAGATAAAATAACGAATTAAGTAATTAAATATGTAATTAATTAGTCACTTAAATAAGAATTTAAGTTAATTGTTAGTAACTTTAATTTTAATTAAGAAATTAAGTAATCAAGTAATTAATTCGTTATTAATTATGTAATTACATAATTAATATCATAGAATGTAAATAAAGTAGAAATGAAAAACCATGAGAACAATTATGCCAATCTATTTTAAATTGGCATGACAAAATAGACATCACAACTTGAACTTGTATTTTAAACTCTAAGATCTTATTATTATTATGGTGAAGTAGACAATTGTAAATCCCATTGTCTAGTGCCGATAAAAATTCTAAAAACTCTCCTAATCCCCTTACCCTAATTTTCATTAAACCTATGAAGAGTAAGATTCAAAGTGAAGGAAATTTCTTTTGTAATTTCTCTTGTAATTTCTTCTACAACATTAATGTCTTCAAATGGAGTACGTGACAAAGGAAATGGTGTGAAATCAATTCCTGGTCATAAAAGGTGAACCTACAATTTCTCATGGAAAGAATCGACTGAGATCTAAAAAATGGTATGTGTGCTAAGTGAGTCGGTGACAGGGTTCCTTTCTATCTTGCAGTCGTAATGGAGTTCCTTCCTTCCTTTACATTTGGAAATCATGACGCACAACTCAATGTGAAAATAGATTCTTATTGTGCTTGGTAAATATTTTCACCCCTTTCCAAAACCCAATGCGAAATTCATATGAGATTTCATATCCATTATAGAACAAATGTAATGATGATAAGCCCAGGCTAGACTACAAACGCTCTCATCACAACCAATTGAAAACACCAAGAAAATACTACATAGCCACCAGAGCATACACATACTACATGTCCACCAGAGCTTTCTCCTGGAAGAACTCCCGTCGTGTTTTTAAGAATATCGAACAGTCTTACGCTGGAAAAGGTGGAAGAGGTGTTGGGAAAAGGTGACGGTAAAGGCGCTGGCCACTCCACATTCGTATGTCCATCTTCGTGCCACATCCGATCATAATACATCAAGAATCATAGCATCGAACAAAAAACCTCATCATCGCCACATAGGTGAAGAATGGGATGTGCGTGGAGTCCATATTAGGTAAAATAAAACCAGTTTCTCCCCATACAAATAAAATCGGTCACAACAATGACAATACTCTCGGTATAATTAAAAATGAATCCTGCAATTCAGAAAGGTGGAAAAGCCGAATGCCAAAGAAATATAATGAAGATTTTTCCTAGGATATGTGTTTGAAACTGTGATAAGAGAGCTGATTGTGCAAAGTTACCAGGAATGCAGAGAATTTGAGATGGGAGTCATTTAGGTTGGGTAGGAATTTTCCTGCATGTCTAATTTTTATCCCTTTACAAATCTCACAAGGAGAAAATTAAAACCAAAGATAGAAAGAAATTATCTTTATGACTTGGTATTAAGATTTATTATTTTTCTCCATTCTTAGTACAATTTAGTGAGAGGAATATATAATTTGAGAGAGAGATTATATAATTATGGCATGTCAAAATTGACAGCTGGTTACGTGAGGCCTTTCCCCATTGATAAAATGCATATTTTGGTGGAGTATCATTAATACTATTCGGGGACTTGGCACAACTACCATCTGTTATGGATAAATTGATTTATATGTCACACTCTAATGCCAAGTTGTTGTCAGACTGATTCATAATAGTTGTTACTTTACAAACAATGCTCCAACAAGAAGGTGAGAGAAACACACAAGTAGAATTCTGCCAATAGTTGCAGAATATATGAGATGCAAACCCAATAGAAGATGATTGGAAGATTCTAATGACCTATACAAACATACACCTTTCAATGGCTAAAAACAAAGCATTTGATAGTTCTACAGACTTGTTTGCTACTAATGATTCAATAAAGCTACACAATAGAAAGATGTTGAAGTTATTAAATCTCATGATCACAATAAGTACAACATCATCATTTTATATACATACATACATAGATACATGTGTGTGTGTGTGTGTGTGTATAACACTATCAGCATAACCCTTGCACCCTTCAAAGATGCAAGTGCTAGTTTACAACAATTTTAAGGGCACACACTTATATCGTCAGAGCAGCCTACAAAATAACTTCACAACCCAATTCTGAACCAAATTTGAAGATAGAAACATAGCATCTTAAATAGGCCAGAGCATCATATGTTAGGAACATAGCCTTACGCTTTCGCAGAAACTAGAATTTAAGATTTTCCATTTTATTTTATTCCATCCTTGATGTATTTTAATTACTTCTAATTTATTATCCAATAAAAAATTAGATTACTTTTATATTTAATGAATTTGATATATAATTTTTTTAATTATATAATTTTTATATCAATTTTTTTGATTACATTGCTGATTTAATATTTAAGAAAGAATGTGAAAATATATGATCGTGACAATGAGGGTTTACAATCTATATATTATAGATTATAAAAATATCATATCTTTAATATATTGATTCTTTTGTATTTGATTTGAATAATATTGATAAGATGTAAGTATATTAATTTAATTATATAAATATTTTTAATTTGTATTTGTATTTAAAAATTTGATTATATTTTATTTAATTTATTAAATTTTAATATTATTTTTTTATTAGTGATTAATAAAAATAATATTATAGTTTGAAGAATTTGTGAAAAAAAATTATTGGTGACTAACAAAAATTATTATGCTCCTTTACTGAAGTCTTAGCTACTTGTTATCTTTATTGGTATTATCTTGGCTAGCCCTTGCTCACTTGTTCTCATGTGATATCAATCTCTCGCTTGTTTAGCTAGATGAGGGTCCCCCACTTAAAAAGAGGAAAATCCCCTCCACTTTGAGAGATTCTAACATCTTCAACTGAGATATTGATCTCCCAATTTACCCCTCTTTCAAAGGATATAAAAATTATGATTGATCATTTTGACTCCTCTTCAAAGAGTAAAATTATCTCCTTTCAAAAGGCCCTTGAACATTCTCACTACTATGTTTCAAATGATGACTTTGATTTGCCAAGCTCCCCTAGTCTTTAAGATTTTTAACATTATCCTAAATTAATGTGGTATATCCCTTTCATTCCTTCTTTTAGAGGATGCACCTTCCAATGCTAATGCTATTTCCCAAGGTCAATTGGATTCTTAGAATTTGACCATGTGTGACCTTTACACCCACCTTCGAGCTAAGATTGATCAATATGTAAGGCATATAACCTCCATAATGATATTCTAAAATGACAAATTGCCCCATTGCATGCTACCAAAAAGAAAGTATATATCTTAGAAACCCTTGTTCTACCCAAAGCTATGGAATGGCATTAGGAATCTATGGATGAAGATATATGTGATGCCATGAAAAATATTGTGACCACTTCTGAGAAATGGAAACATATTCAAAACTATGTCAAAAATACTAAGAAAGTGGTTGGTTTTATCAAATATTGGAATAAATTGTAAACTAAGATTAGTAATGTCTAAGCCAACCAAGGAAATATTTGTAACAATATCTAGGAGATAATTACCTACTACAAAGAGTTTATTAAGAACACAATGTCTCTCCTTCTGACTTGAAGCTTGTCATCCTACAAATTCATTCCTCTAAATAGGAACATATGGAAGAGAAAAGAATACTGTTTAAACTCAAACTTCTATATTATGTTTTTGCTATCACAAGATTTTCATGAATCCTCTCTACAAGCAATGTTGCAGAATCAAATTTTGTATTGACCTTATGTCTTGAATATCAGTAGTCATGCACATAAAAAGGATCAAGAATTTGAGGCTTAGATCATGACATAAAATTTGACACAAAGTGTACTAGGTTTTTACCAGGTAATCTTCAGTTTCGTCAACCCCAAAGGGTTCCTTCTTCAATTATGAAATTGGAAGTGTTGTCCTTATAGGACCCTTGATTTTAAATTTTGGAATTGTAATAGTTTCATACACATAATTTTTTATTTCATTTTTGCTCTTCACTTTACTAAAATGTATAGGTTTTGATACCCCAACATTCAAATTGAACACTTCAAATATTGCAAACTTTAAAAAAATGATCATCTCCTTACTAACACCTAAGAGTACACTCCTCAATCCAATATCATATCTTTGAGCTACTTCTTTGATGAGGTCCACATCAAGGAAAATATTTGGGGTCCAACCAACTTTATGATATCCAAGTACTATCTATTTTTTAGGGGAAATTTGTAATTCCTCTTATGATACCAATGATTGAAAAGCCCCAACCTATCTCTAGCAATTTTGTATTTCAAACCCTCAACCAATTTATCTAGAAGCTTTTCATCTTGTCCCTTGGGACCATTGAGTTGTAGATGTACCCTTTTCCTTCAAATTGCCTTAGAAAGTCCTCAGTTACCTTGAAATCCCTGAGACAACCTCCTCTTTACTCATTTTGACTATTACTCTAAGGAGGGTTTCAACTCTGTAACAAGGGTTTTATATTTAGCTAATGATGACTTAAATTTCAACTTAGATGCACTCTACTTGAAATTCAAAACTCAAAGGCACAAGAAATTTAAAAATTGGCCAAACTTATAGCTCAAAATGAGTGCACACCAGTTATCATCTCCAAGCCCCAGCTATTTTTGCAACTTTTCTTAGATCTCAAATTAGCAAGAAAAAATGAGTGCAATGAATTTTGGTGAATAAAACAGTCTAGACTGAATATTCAATTGCAACAAATGGCCCAAAACATGACTAGTACCAATCATTTTTCTATTACTGCACTTCATGCTCGAGCTACTAATAGTAACTAGTTATTCTTGTATTCAAATGTCTACCATGGTGTAAGGTCAGAAATAAGATGTGGGTGTGGGAAGAGGCTAATCAGTAGGATGATATTTCAAACTAGGAAAACTTACACCCTAATTTTACTACTATTACATTAGGAAGGAGAACAACCCACTAGGTTTAAGAGGACTCAACCGTTGAATGAGTATAAGGATTGAGATTGTTCGATTTTTCCAAGTGCTAAGTAATCACAATGATTCATGCATTAGCATTGTGCTGATACTTCTAAGTATTGATGCGAACCTCTTGGAAGTGGCTATTAAAGACATTATATATCAGTGTTAATTCCAAAATAAGGATTCGATATTTACCAAAAATATATAGCGATATATTTCTGACCTTGAAGAATTAGTTCAAATCAAATTGTTGAAGCGCCTAAATTATCTCAGACCCAGAAACAACAACGCTATTTGAAGATCGAAACCATTGGAAAAGTGGATCGATAGCTTCACATTGGCAAATTCATTCAACATAAAGTTTGAATCTAAAGGGAAAGGACTCAAGGTAGATCATCAAAGGTGGTGATTCGAAGTAATTTTTTGGCGACAACTTTCAGTACTTTCAGCAGCCTAATTTGTAGATTACTATTGGTTTTCAATCATTTGTGAGGGAAAAACTTGAAGATTGATAAAGCAGATCTGAACCTGACATCTCCAATTTTTGGGTAATATCTTTTCAATTTTGTTTTCTGTGCTTAGCTTTGAAAGACTTCTATAGTTTGATCATTCCTTGATAAATCTGGACTATACTAACAAAGTATTGTTAAGTGTTAGGAAATTCCATAATTCTACATGAAGTCCTCCCAAGGAAAAATAAGGAAAATCCTTAATCTATGATGAAATCTGCTCTAACAAGGTGAGGAGAAAAAGTAAGTCATAGAAAATCTAAGTTATTGGTTTGAGTTCAGTTCTAAGTTCAGGTATGAAGAACCGGTTCGCAAGTTTGATAAAATTTTGAAAAGGGGTTTGGGTTTGTTAGTACAAAAACATGTAAAAATTATATATATATATACATATTTATGAAGCCTAGAAGCATGCATTAAAATTATAATGTCACATAGTATCATAAAAACATTTAAACAACAAAAACACCATAAACTTGTAATCATAGCATCATGAATCGTGATCATACCATCATATACTTCAAATTTGGACAAAGGCAAGACTGAGTGGAAACGTGAAAGTTCATCTAGAGGTAGAGGTAGTAACTACCAAGGTAGTTATGGTAGAGGAAGTTTCCAAGGAGCTTGTTACAATTATGGAGAAGGACATAGATCTTTTGAATGTACATAGGCTAGTAAGAAGGCTGGAAGCAATAGAAATGCTTTGGTGCAAGAAGAGTCATTGAATGAACCTAAGAAAGAAAATAACTTGATGGTAAGGAGAGCACTGTGGAATGAAAGAAAGAAGGAAGATTCAGTAAGGAAAAGTTTGTTCAGGACCAGATATAGAGTTTCTGACAAAGTTTGGAAGGTAATCATTGAGAGTGGTAGCTCAGAGAACCTGACATTTGAAGAAATGGTCACAAAATTGCAGTTGGAAAGGTTGGTATATTCGAAGCCCTATCAAATTTCATGGATCAAAGATTAGCATACACTCTTGGTAAGTGAAAAATGTTATGTGAATTTCAAGATTGGAAAATACTATGATAAGGTGTTATGTGATATCATGCCTATGGATTATTGTCATATTTTGTTGGGTAGGCCTTCAATATGATAGACATGCTATATATGATGGGAGATTGCATAAGTATACTATTGTAGCTGATGGAAGGAAAAAAATCTTGTTACCATTGATGGAAGAACCTGTTAGTAATGTTGGAACATCTGTGAAAGTTTATTTGATGGAAGGAAGAAAGTTTGTTAACTCTTTGAAGAAGGATGATGTATGTTTTAATGTGATCCCTAACAAACCAAGTAAGAAAACAAAGGATAATGTCCCTAAGGAGATTGATAAGTTACTCATCGAGTATAGTGATATCATTTATGATAATGTACTTGATGGTTTTCCACTGAAAAGAAGCATTGATCATTGTATGGATCTAATCCCTGGAGCTAGTTTACTGAATAAAGCACCTCATCAGTTGACACCTACCGAGAATCAGGAATTGAACTGACAGATTCAAGAGTGCTGGAGAAAGGTTTGATCAGAGAAATTTTGAGTCTTTATGAAGTACCTACTATATTGGCACCAAAGAAGAATGGAGAATGGAGAATGTGTACTAATTCCAGAGCAATCAATAAGATAACAGTGAAGTATAGGTTTCCTATACCAAGAATGAATGATATAATGGATAGTTTGACTGGAGCAAAGTATTTCACAAAGATTGATTTAAAAAGTGGATATCATCAAATTAGAATAAGAGAAGGTGATGAATGGAA
Organism: Chamaecyparis obtusa; assembly: GCA_027943335.1. NCBI lineage: Eukaryota > Viridiplantae > Streptophyta > Pinopsida > Cupressales > Cupressaceae > Chamaecyparis > Chamaecyparis obtusa. Next base: position 193,629 of record BSBK01002765.1, on the reverse strand, counting down.
GACTGCTTTCAAGACAAAAGAGGGTTTGTATGAGTGGTTGGTTATGCCTTTTGGTTTAACTAATGCACCGAGTACTTTTATGAGATTGATGAATGAAGTTTTGAAAAAATTCTTGGGCAAATTTGTGATTGTATATCTTGATGATATTATGATATTTATTAAGACTAGAGGAGAACATTTTTTACATGTTAGGCAAATTTTGCAGAGATTGAAAGAGGAGAAGTTGCTGATAAATCTGAAAAAGTGTTCATTCATGAAAGAAGAGATTGTGTATTTGGGATTTGTTATTTCAGCTGATGGTTTGAAGATGGATCCTAAAAAGGTTGAAGCTATTTTGAATTGGCCTACACCTTTGAATGCTAGTGAGGTAAGATCATTTCAAGGTTTGGCAAGTTTTTACCAAAAGTTCATAAGGAATTTCAATTCAATTTGTAATGCTATGACTGAGACTATGAGAGGAGACAAAAGAGAATTCAAGTGGACACATGGAGCTGATAAAAGTTTTGAGACTCTGAAGCAGAAGGTTGTTGAATTACCTATTTTGGCATTACCTGATTTTAGTAAGGTATTTCAAGTAGAATATGATGCAAGTGGAAGTGCAATTGGAGCTGTGTTGAGTCAATAAGGTAAACCTGTTTCTTTCTTTAGTGAAAATTTGAATGATGCTAGAAGGAAATATTCTGTGTATGATCAAGAATTCTATGCTATTGTTCAAGCACTGAAGAAATGGAGACATTATTTGATACCAAGTGAATTTGTGTTGTATACTGATCATAAGGATTTACAATATTTGGGTAGTCAGAATAAGTTGAATCAGAGACATATGAAATGGGTTGAGTATTTGCAGAGTTATACATTTGTGATAAAGCATAAGAGTGGAGTCACTAACCGAGTTACTGATGCAGTGAGTAGAAGAAGATCTTTGATGACTGAGATAAAATTGAAGTTCTTGGTTTTGATGAGATGAGAGATTCTTATGAGTTTGACCCTAATTTTTCTAACCCATGGAGAAAGTGCAAAGTACTTATTCAAGATCAACAAGATACTAAATGGGATGAATATTTTATTCAGGAAGGTATGTTGTTTAAGGGTATTTAGTTGTGTATACCAAGAAGAGTAATGAGATCTAATCTAATGAAGGAGAAGCATAGTAGTGGTTTGGCTAGACATTTTGGTATTGATAAAACATGGAATTTTCTTAAGGAGAAATACTATTGGCCACAGTTGTATAAAGATGTTTAGAAATTTGTGAAAAGTTGTGGAATTTGTCAAGTTGCAAAAGGAGTAAGTCAGAATACTGGATTGTATACACCGATTGTTGTTCCTGAGAAACCTTGGATTGATATCAGTATGGATTTTGTTCTTGGCTTACCGAAGATAGTAAGAGGTAATGATTCAATATTTGTTGTTGTGGATAGATTTTCTAAGATGAAAATTTTTATACCTTGTAGAAAGACATCAAATGCAGTACATGTAGCGGATCTTTTCTTTAAGGAAATTTTCAGATTGCATGGATTACCAAGGAGTATTATCTCTGATCGAGACAATAAATTTTTTGGATATTTTTGGAAAACCCTTTGGAAGAAATTTGGCACTGAGTTGAAATATAGTTCTACATTTCACCCACAAACCGATGGATAGACTGAAGTTGTGAATAGAAGTTTGGGAAATCTTTTGAGATGTTTAGTTGGAGACACACTGAGTAATTAGGATTCTGTGTTGGCACAAGCTGAGTTTGCATACAATAATTCAATGAATAGAAGTACTGGAAAGACACCATTTGAGATTTGCATGGCACCCAACTGAGAGGAATATCTGATTTGAGAGACATTGCTAATGAGAATAAGAAAAGTGCTGAAGGAGTAAAGTTTTCTGAGTACATGAAAACATTACATGAAGGTGTGAAGCTGAATCTAGAAGATAGTAATCAGAAATACAAAGACAACGATAATAGATCAAGGAGACATAAAATTTTTGATGTTGGTGATGAAGTGATGGTTCATTTGAAGAAAGGCTGATTTCCCATTGGAACATATGGGAAGTAGAAGATGAAGAAATTTGGACCTTGCAAGATTTTAAAAAAATTTGACAATAGAAATGCATATGAGATTGAGTTACCTAATGACATGGACATATCACCAATTTTCAACATTGTTGATTTGTATGAGTATCATGAACTTGATGAAGAAGTGACAGTATCGACAAAATATCCTAAGAAGCAGAATGATGAAGTTGAACAAATTTTGAAGGAAAGAGTTGGCAAGACTACAAGAGGAAAATAGTATATGGAATATCTGGTAAAATGGAAGAATAGACCGATGGAAGATAGTTCATAGATTTCACAGTTTGAGTTGGATGTAGCTCAAACCAAACCTACCAAATGATTTGGAGAATTATTTCTAAATAACCCCAGATGTCTGATGCAGGAGCATCTTGAGTCCTTGGCAATCTTGTGTGACCAAAAACAATTTGGAGTTTGTCTGTATTGCTTGATTTTTGCTTTGACCGAGTTGGTTGGTATTTGGTCGATTTCCTTTGGTTACCAAGTGTGGTTGGTTATCTCCTAGGTGGTCGGTTATTTCACTGGCACTCAACATTGCTTGTCTGCTGCTCAGTTATCTTGCTCACCGATGGGTTTAGTTTTAGTTCTTGTTGTGGCTGACTTGTGCATTTATATTGGATCATGGATTTAATGTTGGAATCCATCATTGGGAAGCATGTGGTCCCAGAATTGACCATTCCTTCCATTGATTGTGGATCTGAAGGCCGAATCAGCTCGATAGCTCCTTGTATAAATGTAGTTGTTGGTTTTGAGTTTAGGAGGTAGTTGGTGGTGGTAGTTTTGGAGATGGGAGTTGATAGAAGATAGAATTAGAGATTTTGATAGATCCTCACATGTTTGAGGACTTATGTGGTTCATTGTAATATCTAGCCCTAATCAGGAAGGCCTTACAGCCTAGCATGTATGGTTCTATTTGATGATAATATATGAAAGATCTGGAATTCTCTCTCTCACTATTGTTGTTTGTTGCTTCCGCATGTGTTGTGTAGGCTTGGATCATTAGGGTGCACCATTATTTGGCCCCTCTTGCTCCCTACCTTGCATCAATGAATCCTTTATGGGCTTCAATTGATTATCAATCAACTTGACCTCTTGATCCAACAAGGTGGTTTGTACTCTCTCAAAACCGAGGCCCTTATACCCTCTTGGAGCTTCATTGGCACTTTTCAACATCTATCTCCAATATGGAGAGTGAACAACATTAAAAAATAGCCCATTTTCATACAAGCATCTTGCCACATCAATGTCGACAATTTCCTGACTTTGATTTTGAAATGCAGTTTCTAGTGGTTCCTTTCTTTTGTAAGGCCAAGGGGTCCTTTTTTAGGCTCACAACTAGCTGAGGTAGTTAAAAAGGGGTGGTCTTCTATCACAACCTCTGTGGGGGGTTGCATTACCTATTCTTTTTTTTTTACTTTTAGTTTTATTGCCAATGCCATCAGTTGAATTTTGCCTACGTTCTTCTCTCTTTTCTGCTGCCTCATGCTCTTCAATATATTTTAGTACAGTTGCATTTGGTATAGGTGCACCTTTTTCCTAGGGCATTTCATGACTCCTCTACCAGGGTATCCACACAAATGGCCTACCACATGAAAATATGAACTATTTCTTTATACATCACAACCCCGACATTTCCAATGCAATGCACCACCTCCTAGAAGGGGTCTTATAATATCAACATGCTTCCATAAAGGAGAATCAAAGTGGGGTTTTATTATTTGTTCGATAATGCCTACTAAGGAAGAGGTAGATGTCATTGTAGTTCCTTTTCCTATGGAAGGAAATTTCAAATTGTATACATATTCAATATAAAATTTAAAAGCAAGAGAATGAAAAATTATAGAAAAAATGGCTAAGATCTTAAGGATAATGAAAGAGAAATGAAAAAAATTAAAAACTTAAACAAAAAGAAAAAGAAAAAGAAAATGGAACAAGAACTTACCTCTTCCACTCATTGTAAGCTTGCAAAGGTGTACAAATGAAGCACAAACACTTAAAGAAAGCTCACAAACCAATCTTCCAACTTCTCCTTGCACACCACAAATGAGAATGAGAAGCAAACATAAGCCTTTCATATCCACCTTATAGGGTTACGAATATTAAAATTTTATAAAATTTGCAAAAAAATGTCACTTAAGTGATGTCCGCAAGTCCCAGTTTGTTGAAGTTCACCATTGGTTTGTCTTTTTGCATGGTGGTCCACCCGAGTTCGATCATCTATGGATGCAGTTCAAACTAGGCCCAAAAAATTGAACCCTTCCCGGATCAACAGGCAGACTGGACTAGGACTGGGTACTAGTTCGTACCCAGGCTGGTTCAAAGGGGTCTAGGGGCAAACTAGGGTAACTTAGTAGAAAATCCATGAGAAAAGATAAAGTCCATCCAACCTAGAGGATGATTGTAAATTTGGCTAAGCATTGAGGAAATTCCTCAATCCAAGAGACGTATGATCATGAAGAATGTGGAGAATCCTCAAAGCATAATGAAGTATGCCTATGGAGTATGTTGGAAATTCCTTAAGTATCATCAAAATTTCACCATGGAGAGAGAACTTTAAATGTAATGTCCCCATTTTAGCAGGTTCCTGTAGCTGAGCATGGTCAGTTCATCATTGCGACCCTCATGAGTTGACAATGAGTTTTGAGGGTCTCTGTGATAGATTTACTATTTTTAGTAAGTCTATTTTGGGTAGTGGCTATTTTTAGCAAGGCAGTGGAGATGGATATGAGGTGTGTGTAGCTAGATGCAATTATTGAGCATTAATGAGGCTAGAATGTTATTAAAAGTTATTTATTAAGTTGAACTTAGTAAATATCATATCTTTATGTTATAATTTAAAAGTGTAAACGAGAAGCCTCTTAAGTGAAAATTGTGTGGAAGAAGCCACAAATGTTTAATGCTTTTTAATGAGCTCTTGGAGAAAATTGTAATTCATTTTTCTTGACATTTTAATTTTTTATGAAGTTTCTTGGTTGTGAGAAGATGACTAGGGTTTGAGGACTGATTCCTCTCTTTGGGCAATTTGAATCATCACTGATTGGTGGTGAATTTGCTTTTGAATTTTGGAAATTTATTCTATATATGTAGATGTTAATCTTGGTGCTAAGATATACCAAGTTGAGAAGATTTGAACAAATCATTCTTGGGATAAGAATGATGGATGATTCAAGTGAAAAATCTATTGTAAAGAATCTAATGACTGCATATGAGAGTGTGGGTTCTACATCACACACGAAAGATAGTAATGCCACATGACATGTACTTACATCAATGATAGTAAGCACTCAAATGAAGAAATCTCAACTCATTAGAAAGACAAGAAAAACATTGAAAATAAGTAGAAAGTCTCTAATGAGAGCCTTGGGAAGGCGTCAAAGAGTGGAAGATCCAAATAGAAATGAGTTATGGGCATTTTCTAGTAGACTACCATGAAAAGATAAAGCAATTGTTGAAGCTTTGAAATCCTGGATTGAAGAATTTTGGAAGAATAACACACGGGTATCTCCTAATCAAAGAGATGTTGTAAGAAGGAGGATTGGTAGTCGAATTTGTGTTCCACATCCAAAACATTTTTTGGATTCAACTCAGACACAATTCTTTGCAAAATTTATGCCTATGTATCCTCAAATTAAAATTAGTTAGAGATATTTTGAAATGTGTAAACCTTTTTATGTGAAGATAAATCACACATGCACAACTTCTTGTTGTAGGGTATATATTGAATTTTCTAACCATTTTGAAGTTTATAGGAATATATGTGTAGATTTTCACTCTAACAATGTTTTGTAGGATTGTAACATAAATATCCCACCTAGATCTTCAAGGGAATTAATATCTACCATTTTATGTGAAAGAGTGGATGGTCAACAATTTTACAAGCTCTCATGCTTGAATGGTACATGCATAGATTGCGGAGGTTTGCGACATTTGCCAATTTGTCAATATATGGAGAGTACACATGCAATCGGTAATGAAATAGTGGAATTTGGAAAATATAAGACCGTGACATACAATCTAAAATATGGAAAAGAGGCTAAAAGATGTGATTTAGTAATTGAAAAAATTCCAGTGTATCAGTTCATGGACATTTTTTGTAAACAAATTATTTATGAGTATGCAAGGCATACACATAGAGCGTGATGGTTGGATATGCAATTCAAGTTGTGCAAGGACACATTCCCACTTGATACCATTGTTTCAGTTGTGAAATTTGCAGAGAACTACACACTACAACCATAGAATGAGGTGCGAGCAAAGTATTACAGCTCTCAATAGGTTGCTATATTTGTTCATATAGCATTCATGCATGCACCAGACAGTATAGAGGAGAACATGAAGATATTGTGGGAGTATCATTTTTATATCAGTGATGATCACTCACATTCTACAGAGTTTGTACATGGTTGCTTTCAACTATTTTATGGTCATTTGGCAAACATGAGCATAAAATATCATCGACATATCATATGGTCAGATAATTGTGCATCACAATTCAAGAATTCTCAGATGTTTTATTGGTTGTGCAAGATGCATAAGATTACTGGAATTCAATATATGTGGAATTTTACAGAGGCTGGTCATGGAAAGGGAGAGCATTATGGTGTAGGTGCATGTATTAAAAGAGCCTTAGCACGTGAAGAATTAAAGTACAAAGAGAAAGCAACATTGTCAGATGCGAGATGTATTGTCCAGTGGTGTAATGCTACAATGGGTCCATGTAATGAAGGTGAGTCTATGGTTCATAGATTTTTTTGGTTGATGGATGAAACTAACATTTCACCATATGAGGATTGTTGTACATTGATAGGATCAAGTAAGCTACACTCTTTTAGAAGTTGTAATGTAGGTTCATGGAGTATCCACACACGACATATGGTGTGCTTTTGTTCATCATGTGTAGATGAAGATTGGGATGGGTGTGAGTCAAAGGAATGGTTTGATGAATGATATAAACATATTTTGAGTCCACTTGCCTCCTATCATCCCCATGAATCACTACAATTGACAGAAATGGAATCATCCATTGACTTTGATCGCTTATCTAATCTAGTACAACCAGGTAAAATTTTCCACATGAAAATAATCTCAAATTTAGTACTTTATCATAAATATTTAGTAAACTAATGTCCTCATTATGTTTATATCATTACATGCCATGTTTTTTCTGTAATTTCACCTGAAGACAATGAAGAAGGGACATATTATTATTTGTGTCATTGTGTTGAGGCAAAAAATAAATTGGATCACTTGGTTATTGATGGTGAAGAATTAGAATACCCTATAGGAGAAGTGGTTGTAACTGGTACATGGCTTAGACATTATGCTATGAAGAACCCTAGGTTGTGGTTGTTTGAGGATTGGGAGACACATAGAAAGATTCTTCATTATTCAAACCTCATCATTGCATAAAATGTCCACTTGATCAGATATGGGGGAAGACCACATAATAAAACTCTTTGGAAGGTTCGTGAATTAGACCATGAGGCAATACTTGAGACAATCAAGGGTAGGGTAGATCCAATTGGTTTATTGGACTAAATGAAGATACAAAATATTGTAATGTCAAATTTATATAGCATTGTAAATTGGGTGGACTGTAAATTGCTCATGCATTACCCCATACATATAACAGGAAGTTTGTAAGATTTAATGACAACCTTTCTCTTCTATTGTTTTGGGCAATACTGGAGGTTTTATCTTCTCATCTCTTTCCTCCGGTGCTCCTATTGAGCTGAGTTGTAAAAATATTTCTCATTATTAATAAAAAAAACTTTATGATGTTATGCCAATGACTTGCAGGCACATAATACTTGGAAGGCCATGGAAGAGCCTTAAGGAACCAAATCAATTCAAGGATGCACTATCTCATTTCCTTTCCAACCTCTCCCTCTGTGAAATGAAAGGTTTACATTTTGGTTTATCCAGATAGTGTACCCTCCTAGGCCACCTAGTGTACCTAGTGTCTCCACCACATCAAAACTCAAACCAGACTTCAAACCCTGATCCTAACATGGTAAATTTTCCATGTTACAACTTTCCATTCACTCCTATCCACTCATCCTTCACCATTCTTCTACTATAGCCTTTCTAGGCCTGTCTAGTAGTCCTTCAAACCTTGAAATCAACAATTCATTCACAATATCCCAAAACAACCTAGCAATGTTTTTACACTTTCAAATACCCTTTTCAGAGTTACTACGTTGATATCATTCTCAGACTTTCATGACCTAAGTGGTGAACACTTCCTTCACCCCCTAACCCTTCAACTAGGCCTAATTAGCCCTTGCCCAAAGAAGCAACTCTATCATCCACTAATCTCCAAACAAGTCTGCCATAAACACAAGCCTACCATAAAAAGCACACACAAAAAACCTAAAATATTCCAACAAAATCTAACCCAGAGTAGTAGAAAACTTGGTAACAACCTTACTTCCTTCAGAAGCAGCATGCCTAGCCAGCTCTCCAGGCAGAACAAACTTGACAACAATCTCAATTTCTCTAGAGGAAAGTGTCACAATCTTGTTATATTTCAGCAAAGAAGAAGCCTCATGAGTAATATTATCAAAAATATCAATCATGAAGCTCTCCATGATATCCATGGCAGCACTGGATATTCCCTTGGAGGGATGCACTTGTTTCAACACCTTGTATATAAACCTCTTCTAACTTTCTACACTTCTCTTCCTCTTCTTCTTCTTATTCTCATATTTCATGGCTTTGACTACTGAATCCTTTGTGGGCTTGAACATCACTTTATTTTCTGTTAACAATGAATAGCTATGATTAGATAATTTTATATTAATATTCTATATTAATATATATATACTTGATAATATTACATATTTATGTATATCTAATATTATCAATATACTTATATATATATATATATATATATATATATATATATATATATATATATATTTAATAATATAACTAAGCCTTATATATATATCGATCTGCACTATTGATGTGATATGATATTATCATATCAATAATACATATTGTTAATATGTATTATTGATACGATAATACATACCAATTAATATCGACTGCTATACCAAGTACCGACTATGATATATATCGGATGCCATATTGACTGTTATGCATATCGGCCACCATACCGACTGTTATATATATATATATCGGATATCGTATGCAATATGTTATATGATTGTTAATTCATATAACATACTGCACGGTATACATATCTTACAATATGTATATCATGCAGTATGTTACCCGTGGCTTATATAATACAAAAACATATGATACTGCACTTTACATATATCGTAGTTACAATATATGTAAAGTGCAGTCTTTAATATTCGATTATCGGTAAAGGTAATTTGTTATGAAAGGGCATCGGTATTGAAGGGACGTGACTCATTTATGAGTCACGTCTCCTTCTATGTGCAAAGACATATATATATTGATAAATATTTTTGTATTTGAGATGAATTATATATAGCAGGTCTGAATAAGGATTATCATATACAAAAATCAAGAAAAATAATAATATAAAACTAAAGTTTATTGTAATTTCACATGGTATCAGAGCTAAGGTTCTGAAATTTAAAGAAATTTAATAAACTTAAGATATTATAAAATGGCAAACATGATCAGATTTGAGGACAGACTTGCAGGGGCTGATAACTTCCAATCATGGAAGATAAGAATCATAATGCTGCTAAAAGAGAATAAAGTTGAAACTTTTATTAAACCAGACAAGGTTAAGCCAGAAGCGGAACCCGATCTATCAAATTGGAATGAAGGGAACGACAAAGCCATGAAGATAATTATCGATGGGGTCAGAGATCATATTGTACCAATCCTATCCAAATATGATAAAGCATATGAGATGTACAAGGCATTGGAGAAAACATATGAAATAAATAATGCTAGCAAGAAACTAGCTTTGAAAAGAGAAATGAACCAGATTAGTATGAATAAGAATGAGAAAATAAATGCATACTTTCTAAGGGTATCAGCATTAAGAGATCAACTTTCACTACTAGGCCATGAAATTGATGGAAAGGAACTAGCCTTAATTGCTCTAGATGGACTACCTGAATCTTGGGAAACCTTTGTTGCTGGTATAAGTGCTAGATCCAAGTTTCCAAAATTTGATCGATTAAGAACAGATTGTCTTCAAGAAGAATCAAGGTTAGATAAAAGAGGATTAAAGAAAAAGATCAATGATGAAGAAAATCATGCACTAAATGTAAATACTCACAAGAAGAAGAAATTCAAACATTTCAGAAAGAAGAAATTCAATACGGAGTATCCCAAAAGAGACCTATCTCATGTTAAATGCTTTAGGTGTGACAAACCCGGACATGTTGTAACAAATTGTCCTTACAAGAATCATCAAGCCTCTTTTACCAAATCCAAGAAGAAGCCCAATGAAGAAATCAAGAAGGAGCAATTTGTACTCTACTCTGCACTCTCAAATCAAGTTCCAAACAAGAACATTTGGGTTATTGATAGCGGTTCCTCACGTCACATTACAGGGTTCAAAGAACTACTAGAAACCATGTCAGAAGAATCGGATGAAGAGGTAACCATTGGAGATGACTCCTCTTATCCAGTAAGAGGCATTGGGACATGCACAATCAAACTAAAGACCGGTATCTCAATTCAACTCACAGGAGTCCTATTTGTCCCAGGAATCAAGAGAAACCTTTTATCCATATCGACACTTGAAGATAATGGGTATAGAGTAACTTTCATGGATGGCAAAGTAAAAGCATGGCCTAAAGGTTTAACCTTCAAACAAGCTAATACCATAGGAAGAAGACAAGGGTGCTTATATGAATTAAATACTGATATAAATCAAGTCTTAGTAAATGACATTTCAAATTTAAATGAAGTATGGCATAGAAGATTAGGACATTTAAATTATAAAACTTTATCTTCTATGGAAAATTTGGTTAATGGATTACCAAAACTTAAGCAATATCATTCTGGTGCATGTAAAGGGTGTGCACTAGGCAAAAACACAAAAGGAACATTTCAAATTAGTGTAAGCAGAACTAATGAGGTTTTAGAATTGATACATTCAGATTTATGTGGACCCATGTCTGTTTCTTCAATAGGAGGCTGCAAATACTATATAATCTTTGTTGATGACTTCTCACGAAAGACCTGGATTTACTTCCTTAAGTACAAAGAATCTGAGGGAGTACTAAGTAAGTTTAAAGACTTCAAATCTATTACTGAAAATCTATCTGGAAAGAAAATTAAAATTTTGAGAACAGACAATGGAAAAGAATACACATCTGAAATATTCAAACAATTTTGTAAAGAGGCTGGGATTAAGAGGGAGTACAGCGTACCTTATAATCCACAACAAAATGGGGTAGCTGAAAGAAAGAATAGAACTATTATTGAGGCCACCAAAGCAATGCTTCTTGATCAAAACCTTGATACCTCTCTTTGGGCAGAAGCATCAAATACAGCCGTATACATACAAAATAGATGTCCACACTCACACATTGAAAATAAAACTCCTGAACAAAGAGAACAAAGTTAGAACCGTCTGGGAAGAAAGGTATCTTTGTAGGATATAGTGAAACCTCAAAAGCATATCGTATTTATATACCTGGGCAGAACCTTGTTGAATTAAGTAGAGATGTAATATTTGAGGAAGATACAGCTTGCTCTAAAAGTATAAATTCACAAGAGCAAGAGACTTTTGTTCCATCAAAAGAAAACACTTCACAGGAAACTCAAAAGGAGGACTCTGAGGAAGAAGAAAATGATGAAAATCTATCCACACTAGAAAATCCTAAGAAGAGACCACTTTGGGCCACTAAACTCATAGAAGAAGGAAAGACTCTTGGTGCTCCTCCAGGAACAGTCAGAGAAAGAAAAAGGCCTTCCATATTATCCAGCTATGCAGCACTCATGAGTGAACTCTCTAACTTAGAACCTACAAATGTATCTGATGCAATTCAACAACAAGTATGGAAGGATGCAATGATAGAAGAATATCAATCTATCATAAAGAATGATGTGTGGGATATTGTACCAAGACCAAAATCAAAATCTGTGGTATCATCTAAATGGTTATTCAAAATCAAACATGCAGTTGATGGTAGCATTGAAAAGTACAAAGAAAGATTTGTAGCAAGACGCTTCTCTCAAAAGGAAGGGATTGACTATGAAGAAACATTTGCTCCTGTTGCACGTTACACATCTATTAGAATAGTTCTAGCCATTGCAGCTGCCAAAGGTTGGAAAGTTCATCAAATGGATGTTAAAACAGCCTTCTTAAATGGAAGTATTGAAGAAGAGGTATACTTAGAACAACCTGAAGGATTTGAGATTCATGATCCTAAAACACATGTATGTAAGTTGAAGAAAGCATTATATGGACTTAAACAAGCCCCCAGAGCTTGGTATGCTAGAATAGACAGCTATCTAACAAAGTTCGGATTTTCCAAAAATGATGCTGATCCAAATCTATACTTCAAGGTAAACAAAGGTGATATGTTGATAATCATATTATATGTTGATGATTTACTGATTATAGGGGAAGACTATTTGATTCAACAATGTAAGAAAGACTTAGCCAAAGAATTTGATATGAAGGACTTAGGTCTTCTACACTACTTTCTTGGTCTAGAAGTTTGGCAAAAATCAGACTGTATTATTTTGAATCAAGGCAAATATACCCTTGATATCTTGAAGAGATTTGGCATGTTGAATTGTAGACCCATGTCTTCACCCATGGAAATAAATTTTCATAAACTAAAGGAAGCAACATCAGAATCTCCTTCTGCAGATATCTCTTTATACAGACAATTAATAGGATCTCTAATGTTCTTAGGGAATACCAGACCTGACATTTGTTTCTCAGTAAACACATTAAGTCAGTTCATGTGTGATCCCAAAGAAATTCACTTTACTACTGCTACACATGTATTGAGATATCTCCAAGGTACATTAAACTATGGACTCAAGTATGATAGGACAGAATTAAACCTTCATGGGTTCACTGATTCAGATTGGGCTGGAAGTGTGATTGATCTTAAAAGTACCTCAGGATGTTGTTTTAGCTTGGGATCAGCTATGGTGTCTTGGATCAGTAGAAAACAATCTTCAGTAGCTCAAAGCTCTACAGAGGCAGAGTACATTGCAGCTTCAATGGTAGCTAAAGAAGCAGTATGGCTTAGGAAACTACTCAGTGGACTATTTGGTAAAACTCTACCACCAACTACTATCTTCTGTGACAATCAAAGCTGTATCAAGTTATCAGTAAATCCTATATTTCATGATAGATCAAAGCACATTGAGATTCCTTATCACTATGTTCGTGATATGGCAGAAAGAAAGGTACTCCAGTTGGAATATGTTTGTACAGGAAATCAAACTGCTGATATTCTCACCAAAGCTCTTCCAAAGGTGAAAGTTGATCACTTTAGGAAAACTCTTGGTATGATTGTAATATGATTTTATATATAATATATAAATGTTATTTTATGGGCTCATCGATCTTGTGGACATTTCTAGAGGTGACGACTTCTTAGATAATGAACACTTGTATTTGATTACGAGATGACGATCTTGTAATGTGGTGTTGTTATGGTAAACAGATTATCTGTTAGTGCACATACCACAATGAGGTTATATAAAATATGATATAATGTTATATTTAATATATCCTTGTATCACTATTACTGTGATACAAAATAGGTATCAGTTGTTGATTCCTCATATCGTTGTGATATGGAAATAGGTATCATTTGTTGATTCCTCATATCGTTGTGATATGGAAATAGGTATCAGTTGTTGATTCCTCATATCGTTGTGATATGGAAATAGGTATCAGTTGTTGATTCCTCATATCTTTAGGATATGGAAACTAGGTGTCACAATGCATGGTGATTCCTCATATCTTTAGGATATGGAAACTAGGTGTCACAATGCATGGTGATTCCTCATATCTTTATGATATGGAAACTAGGTGTCACAATGAATGGTGATTCCTCATTTCAATGAAAATATGATGCTAACATAAAGTGAAAATTATCTTATCTAGCTAAAAGGGAGTGTTAACAATGAATATCTATGATTAGATAATTTTATATTAATATTCTATATTAATATATATATACTTGATAATATTACATATTTATGTATATCTAATATTATCAATATACTTATATATATATATATATATATATATATATATATATATATATATATATATATATATATATATATATATATATATATATATATATATATATATATATATATATATATATATATATATATATATATTTAATAATATAACTAAGCCTTATATATATATCGATCTGCACTATTGATGTGATATGATATTATCATATCAATAATACATATTGTTAATATGTATTATTGATACGATAATACATACCAATTAATATCGACTGCTATACCAAGTACCGACTATGATATATATCGGATGCCATATTGACTGTTATGCATATCGGCCACCATACCGACTGTTATATATATATATATCGGATATCGTATGCAATATGTTATATGATTGTTAATTCATATAACATACTGCACGGTATACATATCTTACAATATGTATATCGTGCAGTATGTTACCCATGGCTTATATAATACAAAAACATACGATACTGCACTTTACATATATCGTAGTTACAATATATGTAAAGTGCAGTCTTTAATATTTGATTATCGGTAAAGGTAATTTGTTATGAAAGGGCATCGGTATTGAAGGGATGTGACTCATTTATGAGTCACGTCTCCTTCTATGTGCAAAGAAATATATATATTGATAAATATTTTTGTATTTGAGATGAATTATATACAGCAGGTCTGAATAAGGATTATCATATACAAAAATCAAGAAAAATAATAATATGAAACTAAAGTTTATTGTAATTTCACATTTTCTTTTCTCTACTTTGGAGAAGCCTTTACTTCATTCTCTCCTTTCATACCATCTACTTTAACAGTTGTGGAAGCCCTAGAAGATTTTGGAGCCATGGATTTTATGCTTGTATGAACAACTGACTGGAATTTTTCCCAGGTTAAGTTTCTTAGAATTCTCAAATGCATAGGTATGGGAGTGGATTGTATACAAGGCTTGATTTAAAGCATTGTTTGTGGGTAGTTAAGAGCATACGTACAAGGATTTTTCACCGGCTCCCAATATCTTTTGAAGAGATTGCGGGCTTGTGTGGAATTGAATGTTCTGTACCTTTTATGGATTTTGGTCCTATGTTATTGCATTGGGAGGGATGGCATTTAATGCAAGAGAATTTTTAGGCAGATAGTTTTGTTTGTGAGATATCAAATTAGTAATTTTTTGAGATTTGAAATGGCTAGGTGTATTTATGAGCAAGTTGGGTTGATGATTTTAGTTGACATGTATTATAAATAGTGATATATTTGAAATTATTTAATTAATTAGTATTTGTGTTATTTATTTATTTGATGGAGTTTTCATTCATTAAGTCATATGTTAAATTTGTTTAGGACATGAATTCCAACTTCTCACTCTCTGAAACAGAAGGTTTACATTTTAGTTTATCTAGATTAATACATTTGCTTCCATACTAGGTTTTACCTTCTTCCCTTGCAGCTGTTCTATTCCTTGTCTCACACATTTTCCCTTTTCAAGTCCAGATGCCTTTGCTGGAAAGTTGGTGACAAAATCATTGCATAAGACTTGTATTTTCTTATTCATATGTGATGGAAGGCTATTATGCACTTGTCCTCCTTTAAAATACTTGTAAGGACTATATTCTTTGACAATGGGGAAAATATGGACTATCATCTACCTGCTAAAAAATGTAGGTATCTCCATCCTTAATATTATTGGCAATTGAAAAATATCTCCATCCATGAATCAAGGAAGCTTCAGGGAGATCTCTGAGGAATCGTACATGCCATTCCCTTCTGTTAGGATCCACAAGATTCACCATTGTTCTTTCTATTGGTAATTTGAGTTTATCTACAAATGTGTTTGGTGTTGTCTGTAGAACAAATTTTCACATAAAATAAGCAACATTATCGTAAGAACCAACTAAACACTATTATTAAAAAATACGTAACAAAACATAGAAACCCAAAATATCCTTTAGACAATAATAGATTGGCTTCTTGAATCCCTGTCAAACAGACTTGTAGAGTATAGGAGACTGTAATATAATAGAGATAATTTTCACTTCATTTTTAGCATCTTTTGTTGATTTTCTTTTCAACTCAATAGATAATTTTATGTCCCTCAAGTGATCAAAACTCATTGGAATAGCACTTGTGGAAGGATCAGGGCATTTCCTCTATGACTCAAAATCACTCTAGATATTCTCAAAATGAAAAATAGAAATATCTTTTTCACAGCCATTCTTCCCATATATCCAAACTCTGAAATACATCCCATAGATGTATTTAAATACTAAAAAATCCCCAAACTTTATCGCATGTTGATATACAAAAATTTCCCAGCCCGTGCCAAAAAACTCAATTCTAGTGCTTGTACTACATGACTAGTGCCAAAACAGGGCTCTCCCAATCACCGACTGTGACCCCAAATCTAGTCACTATCAAGAACACCAGTAATTTCCTCTGGAAAGATAAATAACAACCAAGGAAAATTCCTTACATCATAGACTAATCCAAATCACATTTTATTCAAATATTTTAATTCACTGGTCTTAGACTACACTTTGAGCCGAAGTGTCCCTCAAGGTCCCTTCAACATGAAATTGGTGATCTTTACAAGGTCATATCTCAAAGCTCATGCGAGGTAGCATCGATCCATCAAGTGCTACCAGACTATGTTGCTAGGTCGTACAATAGCCTATCTCAGTTTTTAGAGACTCAATTTTGTTTAAATTTGGAAACACATTCTCGGTCGATGTTAGAACTCACAGTATTCCTCAGTTCAAATGGCCAACATTGCGTATCTTTCCAACCGTCAGTCATAGCATCAAACCATTTGTTTCAATAGCTCTGAATGGATAGGTAAATGCTAGGGGAAACCTCATTCACCACGCACAGTCAATTGAATGCCGCCGATGACTCCAGGCCAAAGTGTCCCTCAAGGTCACTTCAACATGAAATCAACAAACTTTACAAGGTCATATCTTGGAGCTCATGTGAGGTAGCATCGATCTGTCAAGTGCTATGGGACCATGTTACCGGGTCTTATAATAACCTGTCGCAGTTTTCATAGATTCAATTTCATTTAAATTTGGCAACACATTATTAGTCAATGTTAGAACTCATAGTGTTCCTCAGTTCAAATGACCAACATTGCATATCTTTCCAACCATTGATTGTAGCATCAAACGGTTTGTTCCAATAGCTCTAAATGCCTAGGTAATCACTAGGGGCAACCTCATTCACCACACATAGTCAATTGAATGTCATTGATGACTCCGGGCTGAAGTGTCCCTCAAGGTTGCTTCAGCATGAAATCAGTGAAATTTATGGGATCATATCTTAGAGCTCGTGCAAGGTAGCATTGATCTATCAGGTGCTACGAGACCATGTTGCTGGGTCGTACAATAACCTGTCTCTATTTTCAGAGATTCAATTTCATTTAAATTTGGCAACACATTTTCGGTTGATGTTTGAACTCACATTGTTCCTCAGTTCAAATGACCAATGTTGCATATCTTTCCAACCGTCGGTTGTAGCATCAAACCATCTATTCCAACAGCTCTGAATGGCCAAGTAAATGCTAGGGGCAACCTTGTTCACCACACACAGTCATTCGAATGCCGCCAATGACTCCAGGCTGAAGTGTCCCTCAAGGTTGCTTTAGCATGAAATCAATGAACTTTACGGGATCATATCTCAGAGCTCATGCAAGGTAGCATCAATCCATTAGGTGCTACAAGACTGTGTTTCTAGGTCCTACAATAACCTGTCTCAGTTTTCAGAGATTCAATTTCATTTAAATTTGGCAACACATTCTCGGTCGATGTTAGAACTCATAGTGTTCCTTAGTTCAAATGGCCAATGTTGCATATCTTTCCAACCATTGGGTCGTAGCATCAAACCGTCTATTCCAAAATCTCTGAATTACTTTATGTTGATTATGGTAACAACTATGAATCTGAATTATAATATTGATGAGTCATTATTGATAATGATATCACTGTGATTATCATTATCAATAATGATAATCATATTTATATGATCATAAAAATACTTATATCGACTTCATTCTTATCAACATAACAAACTTGTCTTGGAGCTTGTGCAAGGTAGCATCGATCTATCAGGTGCTACGAGTGTGTTTTCGAGTCCTACAATAACCTGTCTCAATTTTTAGAGATTCAATTTCATTTAAATTTGGCAACATGTCCTCGGTTGATGTTAGAACTCATAGTGTTCCTCATTTCAAATGGCCAATGTTGCGTATCTTTCCAACTGTCATTCATAGCATCGAACCATCTATTCCAACAGCTCCAAATGGCTGGGTAAATGCTAGGGGTAACCTCATTCGCCACACACAGTCATTCAAATGCCGCCAACGACTCCAGACCGAAGTGTCCCTCAAGGTCACTTCAGCATGAAATTGATGATCTTTATGGGGTGATATCTCAAAGCTCATGTGAAGTAGCATTGATCTATCAGGTGCTACGAGACCTTTTTTTGGTCCTACAATAACCTGTCTCAGTTTTTAGAGATTCAATTTCATTTAAATTTAGAAACACATTCTCGATCGATGTCAGAACTCGTAGTGTTCCTCAGTTCAAACAACCAATGTTGTGTATCTTTCCAACCATCGGTCATAGCATCAAACCATCTATTCCAATAGTTCTGAATGGATGGGTAAACGCTAGGGGAAACCTCATTTGCCACACACAGTTGTTTGAACGCCACCGATGAATCCAGGCTGAAGTGTCCCTCAAGGTCACTTCAACATGAAATTATCGATCTTTATGGGGTCATATCTCAGAGCTTATACAAGGTAGCATTGATCCATTAGGTGCTACAAAACCATGTTTCCAAGTCCTACAATAACCTATCTTAGTTTTCAGAGATTCAATTTTGTTTAAATTTTGTAACACATTCTTGGTCGATGTTAGAACTCAAAGTGTTCCTCAGTTCAAATGACCAACGTTGCGTATCTTTCCAACGGTCATTCATAGCATCGAACCATCTATTCCAACAGCTTTGAATGGCTGGGTAAATGCTAGTGGAGACCTCATTCACCACATAGAGTCATTTGAACGCCACTGCCGACTCCGGGCCAAAGTGTCCCTCAAGGTCGCTTCGGCATGAAATCAAAAATCTTTATAGGGTCATATCTCATAGCTCGTGTGAGGTAGCATCAATCTGTTAGGTGCTACAGAACCATGTTTTTGGGTCCTACAATAACCTATCTCAATTTTTAGAGATTCAACTTCGTTAAATTTTACAACACATTCTCAGTCGATGTCAGAACTCAAAGTGTTCCTCAGTTTAAATGACCAACGTTGCGTATCTTTCCAATCATCAGTCATAGCATCAAACCATCTATTCCAATAGCTCCAAATGGCTGGGTAAATGCTAGTGGCAACCTTGTTCACCACACACAGTCATTCAAACGCCGCCAATGACTCTAGGCCGAAGTGTCCCTCAAGGTCCCTTCAACATGAAATTAACAATCTTTATGGGGTCATATCTCCGAGCTCATGCATGGTAGCATCAATCTATTAGGAGCTAAGGGACCATGTTTATGGGGCCTACAATAACCTATCTTGGTTTTCAGAGATTCAATTTTGTTTAAATTTGGCAACACATTCTCGGTCGATGTCAGAACTCAAAGTGTTCCTTAGTTCAAATGACCAACACTGCGTATCTTTCAAACCGTCAGTCATAGCATCAAATCGTCTATTCCAATAGCTCCAAATGGCTGGGTAAACACTAGGGGAAACCTCATTTTTCACACATAGTCATTCAAACACCACTGATGACTCTGGGCTGAAGTGTCCCTCAAGCTCCCTTCAACATGAAATCAACAATCTTTATGGGGTCATATCTCAGAGCTCGTATGAGGTAACATCAATCCGTTAGGTGTGACAAGACCGTGTTGTCGAGGCCTATAATAGCCCATCTTAGTTTTCAGAGATTCAATTTTGTTTAAATTTGGCAACACATTCTCGGTCGATGTCAGAACTCACAGTGTTCCTTAGTTCAAATGACCAACGTTGCATATCTTTCAAACTGTTGGTCGTAGCATCGAAATGTCTATTCCAACAGCTTTGAATGGCTAGGTAAATGATAGGGGCAACCTCATTTTCTACACACAGTCATTTGAACACTGCCAACCACTCTAGGCCGAAGTGACCCTCAAGGTTGCTTCAACATGAAATTGGTGATCTTTACGGGGTCATATCTCAGAGCTCGTGTGTGGTAGCATCGATCCGTCAGGTGCTACAAGACCATGTTTTCAGGGCCTACAATAACATGTCTTGGCTTTTAGAGATTCAAGTTTGTTTAAATTTGGAAACTCATTCTTGGCCGATGTCAGAACTCACAATGTTCCTCAGTTCAAATAGCCAACATTGCGTATCTTTCAAACCATCGGTCTTAGCATCGAACCATCTATTCCAATAGCTTTGAATGGCCAACTAAATGCTACTAACAACCTTGTTTTCCACACACAATCATTTGAACATCGATGACCACTTTGGGGCCAGCAGTAGGATGAGTGCAAATATGTATTTAGATGCAAAAGGGCTTGTGGTATTGATAGTGACTGGTATAGGGGTATAGTCAGAAACTAAGGGACCCCACAATACTATAACCACAGGACCCTGAAACATCAAGGAAAAACAAAACAACTACCTTCAAATGAGCCAAGGCAGTAATACTAAGCATCTCGATGGTGTTCCTGTCCTCCAAGGGGTGGTCCAAAATACCAGGGGTATCAATAGCCTGATACCTCAAGTACTTCTAATTAGTATGCCCGACAAACAAAGACTTAGTAGTAAAATCATAAGGTTTCACATCCACATCTTCCCTAGTAGTCTTATTAATAAAGTAACTCTTGCCAAAATTAGGGTACCCACAGATCGAAATAGGCCTGGTATTGGGGTCAATAGATGACAACCTTGCCATATACTACCTCATCTGTTCGAGGTCATGTCTTTATATTGTGACTGTCCCATGGAATAGGGAACATACTAATGAATAAAAATGTTTGATTCCACATGATCTTGGATAGGTTGTGACGTAGAAATATTGCCTTATATTATATTTATATATTTCTGCATTCATTTCATTACTTTTGTTATTATTACAATCAAGGAATTAACTGTTATTGAGGATAGTGACTGGCATTTGTAACACAGTCAACAAGTTAAAGGTTTGAATCCTCCATAATATGTAAGGCACTCCCACCTCTATGTTAACTATGGTTTGGTGGGAGATTTCCATTGATATATTATATGTATTATATCTATCTTTGAATGTAGGGAAGTTGAATAGAAGGTGAGAAAGACAGAGACAGGCCTGGTGAAATCATAGTGAAAGGAGTTGAAGGTAAGCACCAGTCATGGCTGGAAGTGACCTGATGATTGGAGAGGGTAGATGATGGATGGGAAGGTCCTTTAGGATGTATTACAAGGTGTTGGGACCAGCGTTGAGGTTGGGTGTTGCAGGGAAGGGTATTTTCTACAAAACCCTTGGTTTCTAGCCCAAATAGTGAGGGTTTATTGAATGGGAGTGTAGATGGGTGAGTATGGGAAAACTAAGTTGAAAATTGGTTGTCTTTTATCCTTTATCAAGACTATTTGGGGTTGTGGAGTCCTGGAAGTGAGTGGTTCTAGGAGTTGCTTTGTTAAGTGAGGCTAATTAGGCCTAGTTGAAGGGTTAGGGGGTGAAGGAAGTCTTCACCAGTAAAAGAGTTAATGTATGAGATTGATATCAATTTAGTAACTTTGAAAAGGGTACTAGAAAATGTAAACTCATTCTCCTGTCTAAACTCTTCTGTAGCTTGAGCTGATTAAAAAAAAATTAAGCATCAATAACTGATATACATCAAAATTGAATTATACAATGACATAAAATTGAATATTCACTTACCATTAGCAAATAGTCACTATGTACATCCACCAAAGGTGCATGCTGGTGATCTGGAGTAATAAGTCCCTACAATAATGATCAAAATAATAATTAAAATACATACATGAATATCATTATAAAATTCAATACAAACTATTAAAATAACAATTAAAATTAAGTGATCTCTTTGATACCTCAGTCAGTGCTTCAGAACTAGCTACTACTACAGTTACTCCATGATCCAAAGTATCATAGATAGAAGGAGGAGTCTCTGATGTCAATAATTGAAAATGAAACAAAAATAAGTATTATGCAGTTATCAAGATTACATATATTTTTTACAACCCTACTAATGAGTAAATGATACCTCCGTGAAGATTCCACCATGTCCTTCGGTGTGAGGTGTCGATGTCGAAGCTCCAACATTCAACTAGTGCACATGTACATGGAAAATTATAAGATAACCATTCATATAAGAATGTACTACTGACATGTTAATTATAATGCATTATTACATATATACTTGTGGACTAAATGGTGATGTCACAAAGCCTGGTGAAAGAATGTGATCATCATGTCTATGGATTTTGATCATAATTTGTCTAGTAATTTAGTTATTCATTCATTCATTAATTAAATATAATCAAGTAAATCAAATTAACATTCAAATAAAGATACCTCAAGGAAAGTGGCACGATGCCCTTTGCTATTTGTTGTGAACATCGATGGTCCACCAATGAACGTCTAATGCACATGTACAATAAGTTATGATACAATTATTCATATAATTACATAATAATCAAATATATTAATTAAAATATTTTATTCGATTCATACTTGTGGAATTGATGACGATGTGTAGAAGGTGACATGAGGATCATTGCCACTACCACCGCCATTGACACTCTTGCCCTAAATTTTCACCATAATCAATAGATACTAAATTAATTAGTTATTCTTTTATAAATGAAATATGATCAAAGAAATTTAATGAACTTGGAAATATTTACCTGTGTGTCAATGCCAAATGTCATATTTAGAAAACTATCAGTCATCATTACAGGATCCTCTTCCTCTCTCTCGGCAGTACCAAATGTGCACAAGCATCCACATGATGAAAAAATATGGCCCCTTGAAGATTGACCACGGTCACCCTCAACTAAAGGAGTGGTACACTAAATGAGAGTCTATGTCAGAGCACTAATCGTGCCTAGTGTGTCCGCCTCTACATGTTCCTTCACAATGGAAAGAATAGTAACATGTTCCACCTTTGGCTTGCCAATAGGAACCCTAGGTGCATTAGGGTCACGATGTGCCCCCACTCTATCAAATGATGACCCCCCTCCTCTACCCTGAGAATCTAGATAGTCAAAATAATTTTGCACCTCCTTGAGTACAAACTCGCAATAGAGTTTCCTCAAG
The DNA here is from genome assembly GCA_027943335.1 of Chamaecyparis obtusa. Taxonomy (NCBI): domain Eukaryota; kingdom Viridiplantae; phylum Streptophyta; class Pinopsida; order Cupressales; family Cupressaceae; genus Chamaecyparis; species Chamaecyparis obtusa. Next base: position 170,111 of record BSBK01002765.1, on the reverse strand, counting down.
AAATATATAGGAACCTCATGATTGTTACAGGGAGGCAAATCAAAGCCCATCCACCATCTCTCCCAAAAATTGTTTTTAATGTCTTTATTTAAGCACCAATGAATTGGGAACCTCCTTGTTGTAGTTCTAAGAGTATCTGTGTCCCCTGGTTTTTTAAATAGCTTACAAATGTCATCTTTTTTGATTTTTTTCTTTTTTATGTCCACATAAGATAATTTATTTGTGTAATATTGTTTTTTTTCTTCTCTTTTATCCCACCATAAATTAATTTTCCCACTAACCAAGCTTACATGGGTTAAGACTGCTTCCAATGATTTCACAAGTCTTTCCCTTCCAGGATTTGTACCACTAGAATCTTTTAACCTCATAATTAAAGATTCTAATTCTTTTTTCCCTCTTTCAATTTGGCTCATCAAATTTTCTTGTGTTCCAGGAGGAGGTTTCTTGATTGGTGGAGGCAATTGAGGTTCATATTCTCCATTTTTTTCTTCATTCATTTCTTCATGAGGAGACAGAGGGTTTGGTGGAGGGTTTGGTTGAGGGAGATTATTTCTTCCTGATAATTAAAAAAACTAGATTTTAAAATCTTAATTACACACAAATTTTAACAAAACAAATTGCTACAAAACTAAAATTTTAAAACAAATAAGAGGAATGGGCTGTAAAAACACTTACCTCTTCTTCCAGATCGAACTTGACAGCATTGTGGAGCCATTTGATGGATGAATGAATGAAAACTATGGATTCAACAAGCCCAAACAAGACTGTGTACGTGCTTGGGAAGGCTCCTTTTGCTGCAAACACAGGTTTGTGGAAAGAAAAGTGAGCTTTCCAACCTGCAGCAAACACTAAATAGTGTTTTTTTAAAGCACGTGCACGCTATAGGGTGCACGCACTTTGTAAAAACACTTTTTAGTGTTTTGCAAAGCGCGTGCACCCTATAAGGTGTATGCGGTATGCTTTAGATTTCCCAAGCCTAAGACTTGGGCAACCCAAGCCATAGGGCATGCACCCTATAGGGCGCATGCCCTTTAGTGCATACACACTATGGTCGATGGGGGACCAAAAAGAAAAGTGGCACCTTTTTGGTCCCCCATCTTTGTGCATATACCCTTTATTCATTTGTACTTATATTAAGATGTTTAATGTGTAAACTCTACTTGTCATGTGTATGACTCCATGAATTTATGGGCCTTGGGATATTCTTTGAAAGGTTAGGACTTTTCAAAGGATAAACACTTATCTAAACCCAGTATCATGATGGATATCATGTGACTTGATTTCCATGGACATATCATGATGATGAATAAAATATTATGGTAGATATCACGAGACTTGATATATATGGATAAGCCATAATATTTAAAACTATCATGATGGATAATATGTGTGAATGATATCCTTATACCATGACTTGATATCTTTATTATAGGCATCATGTGAAATGATGCCAGTGCACAACATATAGATTTCCATATGAGAGTGTTGATGAACATCATGTGACTTGATATTCAAGAATCCACCATCTCTCCTAATATCATAATGAGGTGATATTTCTCTTGTAGATCTATTAAAGGATATAATTAATCTTCCCTAGCTAAGAGGGAGTGTTAATGTTTGTAGCTTGGGTCAGATTATTCTAACTTGAAGCATTTGATATATCCTTCTTTAGACAAAATGAGAATTTTACATTGTAAACATTATCATTATACATTTGATGATCTTATCAACTAGAGAATTCTTTAAGATTCATTTTATGATTATTATTATTTGATAACCATGATAATTATAATAGATAACTATCATAGTTATCATTATTGATAACTAATATGAGTAAAAGTAATATCAATGTTATAGTTGCTATTGTTATCAACTTTATTTGTTAGTAAAGTTGATAATAGTACCAACTTAACATTATTGATGTAATTATCAAAAGTCGATTATGGTATCGACCAAATCAAGATATTACTTTATGTTGATTATGGTAACAACTATGAATCTGAATTATAATATTTATGAGTCATTATTGATAATGATATCATTGTGATTATCATTATCAATAATGATAATCATATTTATATGATCATAAAAATACTTATATTGACTTCATTCTTATCAACGTAACAAACTTGTCTTGGAGCTCATGCACTAAATGTATAAACTCCTATTACACTCAAAATTTCACCACCTTTTGGTGTTATGTAGAACTTGCTATATACAGAGAAAACCATCTTGGAATCCTTGAGAAAATGATGCAAGAAGCTTTAGATGGTTTTGACACTGACTTGCACTAGAGTACAAAAATATTTAAATTGCAATAGAAAAGAAAGAAAATGGCACTAGAAGTTGTTTCTTCTCATGGTGAGTTCCCTTTTAGTTGCACCTTTTTCTGTTGGTTTTTAGAGAAACTGCTAAAGTTGTTATGTGAATGATGACCGCCATGTGGCTAACCTACATTATCCTCTTTATGATAATTTCTCTTCGTGTGCTTGTAGATCAGGTGAAATGCTGGAACTCACTCTTCTTCTATTTCTTCTACATCTATTGCTACAGTCATCTTCTTCTTTGGCTTGGTACTGCTATCCCATGTAACTAAGTCTTCTTGTAATGGCCAAGTGTATACTTTGAAGCTCTGTAACTACTTGAACTATTTTTCCAATCTTGAATCAGTGATGGCTTCGATGTCAACAACAAATTTGGTACATTCATTTTCTATTTTGAATATGTCATCCAAAATGTTGTTGAACCTCTCAATATCCAATGATCCATCACTATTCAAGAATGCATCCTAATTAATTATTATTTGGCTCATGTTTGACTTCCATTTCTCAATTGCTATGATATTTCCATTAGTTGTGCAAATTGGAGGGATGAACTTACTGAAACCAGGCCCAAACACATTCAATTTATTTCTCACCCGATTTGCTTTTCCTTTGAAGAACCCCCAGGTGGCACCAATCAACTCAATCTTTTCTCCCACTTCAATAACTGATTCTAGGATATTTTATCTATGAGGTTGTAGTGCCATAAGATTTTCAAACAATGTTGCTCTACCAGACCAGGTGTTGAAAAGTGATTCTAGAGTAGCCATTGCATCTTTTATGCTGCCATTGGTTCCTTGTAGCATAGTGTAAGAATTATGGATTGAATCCATCTTCCCTATTATTACTTCACATCTATGCTATAAAATATCAAAAAGTGCATTGAGGGCCACATCCAAGCTTTCTTTTTCTAATTCTCCTGTTAGATCAATAGGGGCTTCCTCTACTTGTTGACTTGCAACCTCAATTTGTAGGGCAAGAGGAGGATCTACCTTGGACATTTCTTCAAGCTTAGTATTTTCTTCTACTAGCTCACTCTCTAATGCCCTTATTTGCATTATTTTCTAGTCTTTATCCCTTGATATGCCAGTAATCTCTTGAATCAATCTTCCATATCTATCTAACAATTGGGCAGTTTTGGCCTCATTGAGATATGCAAAGTGTGTCACATCCTTTGATACTTCTAGATCACTAGTGTTTTGGATAGTCTAGATGATCTTTTGTCCTTCCATATTTTCTTCTATGGTTACTAGGGAAGGCTTTTGATTTCTTGGTGCCAATGACCACATTGCCAAAGCCTGGGATTTGGGATTATATCCCAATCCTTTGATGATTATATCACCAATTTGAGTTTCTTGTGAAAGATTACCATCAAGTTGCTTCCTGATTTGATCAATGATGAAAGAAGATGTTAGGTCCCACCTTGGTACTAATATCATCCCACTAGACTTGACCAATTTCCAAGCATCTTCCACTAATATGGTTTCTAATTCAGGGTCATAGGTAGCCAATGCCTTTAGTGCCTCATCATTTGGATCTGAACCTTCAAGTATGGTTTTTGCAATTTCTTTCTATTTCATCCAGATTAGGAGGTTTTTGAACTCATTACTTTTGATGAAATCATCATCATTAAGTAACTCCTCTTAGTATATCTCCCTTTCATCCTGTCCAAGTATTAGGGGTAACTCCACTTCTTCCTGAGTGGCTACTTTCTTTCCTTCCCTAATTTTTTTTCTGATTTGGTGATAGTAGGTCCTATTACTAGGTACCAAAGCTGCAACTCTATCCATTTCTTTCTTATTCTTCTTCAATGTTGATGACTCACTTGCCTCTATTCTTTGTTTCTTTGGAGGAAGCTCAATTACATCCTCTGTCTGAGGAACATCAACAATAGGAGGATCTCCTCCTTGAGGTGGGCTATTTTCCTCTTGGGAATCATCTGTATACTCTTCATAATCAAAGGAAGAGTAATCCTTTTTATTTTCTTTCTTTCCTTCAAGCATGGATTCCAATTGGTTGGAAAGAGTGTCATACGTCTCTACCATTTTCTCAATCCTCTTCAAGTAGGGGAGGTCAGGAAAGAACCCACTGAAAGGAAGTTCAACCTTTTTTACTTGAGCTTCTAGGTCCAACAAATCACAAAGCTTGTTGACCTTTCTTTTTATATCATCTTCATCGAACATATTTCTTGTTACATATTCCTCATCACACCCCTCATGCACTTTGATAATACCAATGTTGGGGATGAGTTTTTTCCTTGCATACTTGATTAATTCCTATGAATCAACATACCTATATATACCAGAGGCCATTTTGAAATGATTGAGCCATGCATTAAGCTTTGGCAATGCTCCTTTGCCAATTAGGAAACTTGAGATTTTGAATTGCCGAGGAGTGAAAGTCCCTTTCCTGTGAGGTTCCAGGTGTTCCTTGTTAGTCAAAATCAATTGCCATATGAATTCCAAAAGGGAAATTATTGGTGGCACATATTTGGGGAGTATGTGTGGGGGTTGTGGGCATCCATATACTCTTATTATTGTGCAGTTCTCACCCAAATAGAAGTCACCCCAATTATGTTCTATTGGCTAGTTATCAATGAATTGCTTAGGCCTAAGAAGATCCATCATTCTAACTAGAAATCTAGTGAATTTTTTTCCTAACATGTTTAGAATTAGCAAGAAAATCCAATTCTCAAAAGCATAGAAATCATTTTCATTAGATGTGTAATTCCATACCCTTAACCAATACTACACTGGGTTGTGTTTTCCATTAAACATTATTCTTGGCCTCAACATCTAGACCTCCAAATTTTCAATGTTGAAATATAAAATCAAATGAAATAAAAGAGAATAATGCATGAACTTTATTGGCCTCTTATCTTCTTTTATCATTACCAAACCCTCATTTATTCTATCAATTACATGTACTAGATGTAATTATAATCTATGTTAACATGTGAGTTGTGAATGTCAAGCACCATCGTCATTATATCAGCTGGCATTCTATCTAGATCCCCATCTATTTCCAAAACTCTACACACTCCATAGGCCAAATACTTCATATAACTATTTAGTGCCTTATACTCATAGGGAGCTTGCATGTTTGGTGGAAGAGGGGCTGTGTATTTGCCAGTTTTGGGAACATGTCTGGCAATTTGGTTTCTGGCAGACCCTAAGTGGCTGACATATTTCTCTTTTTCCTTCTTTAAGTCTATCTCTATGGAAGAAGATGAAAACATATTGAAAGTTTTCATGAAGGATCCGCCATCTAGGTTTACTAGGGCTGACCCATCTTTCTTTCTAATAGTTTTGGAGAGAGGGTCATATAATCTGGCCAATTCATGCAAAAAATCTACATCCAGGAAGATATCTGGGACAATTAACTTGGCCATACCTAGAGTCCATGCATTACAAATGGGAATGGATCTATTTATATTGTTGTAAAAATAGCTGAATAACATAAAACTAGAACATGATGGAGCATCAAGATCCCTTTTCCATGAAGTCAACAAAAAACTCATCACTAACCTTTTTGTTTTGGTTTGAACCACGAAGCAATTTGATGAATTCTTCTGAGAAATCAGGCTTTCCCTTTTCTTCACCTCCATATTTTATAGCTCCCTCACTGGACAAAACTAGACTTGATTCTGACTAACTCATTTTTATAATTATGTTCTAAACACTTGGCTCTACAATTTTCTATGTGTAATTCACCTTCTGCAACACTTGGCTCTGGAATTTCTTGCTGCAATACTCTTTAGAAAACTCAAATGCTTTTTTGAAAATGATTGAGTGTAACTTCAAGAATGTCTTGTTAATATAACCTTATCATTTAATGCATGGGTTTTATCAAGATTATTGCAATCTTCCTTCAGTCACCTCAACATTCAACTCTACTTGACACCAATTTTTTAAAATGGCTAGTAGTTATGTAAGATGTTGACATCCTTTTAAATTTTGCAAAGAAAGAGGAAAATCATTATGGTGTCACAATAAAAAAATTATCAAGTACTGGCAAAAACCCTTGAGTACTATTTGATTGGCTATCTTGTACACTTTATCCATCTTGGCAAAGTACATTTCCACGTAATTGACAACCTTTTTCCTTTTTCATTAATGAAAACTCAACTCAGGTCTTTTAGAGATCAAGCGACTGAAAGGCTTCTTAGAGATTCTACGATCCAATGACCAAGAGCTCTCTCTGAATCTCTAAATCTTGGTCTTAACTTTTCCTTTTCTCAGAGTTTCAGTGACTAAGTACATTCTCATGATCTCTTAATATTTTCTTAACTTTAGTTTGATTACGAGATCTGGAGACTACATCCTTTTTTCCAAATCGCTAGATGAGCATACTAACTATAGTTACCTTCTGAGAATAGTCTTTGTGTGATCTCTAAATCCTTCACTTAACTCACTATTCTTTTAGAGATTGAGCGAATGAATAGTCTTCATGTAATCTTTGAATCATTTCATTAACCTTGGTTATATCATGAGATCTAGTGACTAAAAGTTTATTTGCGTAATCTCTTAATGAAACTCTTAACTCAACTTTAATCATGAGATCCAACTAATGGATTGTTCTCATGATCTCTGAATAGTTCTACTAACCCTGGCTATAATGGGAGACTTAGCAAACACATTTTATCTCTGAGTCACTGAACAAATTCCTTAACCATAGTTCTTTCTTGAGATCATACACTAATCATTGATCATTATCTTCATCAATGGTTGTCGCTCATTCACTGGATATTTTATAACTTTACCATTCTATCATCAGATCTACCAATATCCTTTATTCACTTATTCATTGAATGGAAGAACCACTATCTTGTCATGTTTTGCCTTTGTTGGTAGATCTCTATATAAAAAGACCTTAAGCTATATCTTTGTGAGTTTAAGTGAACACTATGTTCTCTGAATCACTGAATAACTTATCGTCACTATCATCTAGACATTTTTAGATTAAGCAACTGAATAGAAAAACACCTTTGATTGCTAAATCTCTTAATATTTTCTATGTAAACTCTGAGTTTTGGAGATTGAGCGAACATGTGTTTTCTTAATCGATGAATCTTTCATGCACTGTAAAATAAACACTGAGATAAGATACTAACAGTTGATCTTGACTTTCATCTATGGTTATTGCATAATCACTAGTCCATCTAAAACTTCACCGTTATATCTAGTGAACATGAGATAACCACTACGCTGGATCACCAAATGTTTTAAAGAGACCACCAAAAATCAAGAGAATTAGAGATTACATTGTTGTCAAATCGCCAAATCATTTTATTAACCATCAGTTGCAAACTTGAGATTATGCGACTGAGGAGACATAACAACGAAAAAGGGCTTTGTCACTGAATCGCTAGATGTTTGAGGACTTATTAAATTAGTTGTGAGATTCAGTGAATGTTAAAGAATATAAAGACCACGTGCACATATGATCCCTTAAGTGTTTCAAAAGCAACTTGAAAATATAACAACTTAGGGCATGCTTAGGGTATTTTTGAAAATAGAAACTCTAATGAGACCAATTTGACCTAAGAAAGGGTATAACGGTATTTTTCATATGATGAAGTCAAATTTTATATTTTGACAAGGTAAATTTCTTGCATATTTATGAACATTTTGACACAAATACCGATTTTGGAGGCTAAATAAATAAGAAATGAGACTTCTTAGGAAACCTTAAAATTATGCCAAGAGGAAGTATTATGTTTTTGCTTATTCAATTAATCTATGTATTTATTTTTTTAGTACATTTAGAATTCTATAAACAAGTAGTATAGATCTAGTTTACTGCAAACTAAGTAAACTTACAGCCTTAAAGGATAGCATTAGGGCCAATGGATTGATCTATCATGGGGTACAAATCATCAAACCCGTAAAGGTGTTCCAATGTTTGATGAAGTACACCCCAGTTGCATGTAGGAAGATTAATAGTTGGGTAGAGTTTACAAGTGGTTTGGGTCCATGTAGGTATTTGTTCCCTTACAATCTTTTTTATATGTTCACATGTGGGCATAGATAAATAATGTCCCTGTGGTCCCCATCTTTGTACACCTTGTTGGTTCCACACTGTGTTTTACCTTGATGCAAAATGAAAGTGGTATATTTGACCATGATAGAAAAGGTTATGTAAAGATGTTGTATTGGTTTATGGAGCTCGAAGCAGTTTCTCTAACCATAATTGTCTTGTGCCATGTATCAAAGACAAGTATTCAGTTTCAGATGTGATTGATGCTGGTTGAAACCATTTCTCATTTGGGATATGATGAACCTCCATTTGATTGCATGTGTCAGAAGACCCCAATTATGATATATATGGATCCCTGTAAAAGTGGGAAAAATTTATTTGTGATGCTAGATGATATGTTATTAGTCCTCTTGCTTGTAGTAAGCTCTATGCAAACAATCCTGAAGTTCTTTCCTCTTCATGTATTCTTTGAATGTCCACATGTTGAAAGAATTCATTAATTACAAGTGTTCTTTGTCGCATCATTTCTACAAAGTAGTTCAAAATTTATTAATAACTAGATGAAAACCAATTTAATGTAAGACATAGTGTGGTACCTTACAAAGAAGAAAATTCTGTAAAAGTAATATTTAATTTAAAATGAAAGACAAATATTTGTGTGTACACCTTTATTAAAGAAATTATTACAGTATAACAACATTAGATTTCTAACCATAATTTTAGCCTATCGATAATAATCACCCCTGTAACTTTTATATTTAGCATTTTTGGGTTGTTGGTGAGTTGATTTAACAATTTGTAAATTTAATATTTCTATTCTAATATTATGTGTAAAAGTTTTATGTCAGTTTTGAAGAGAAGTTATGAAGTCGTTCTATTCTTGATTCAATTATACCATTCTGAGACTACAATATTTATCAAATCAATATAGTTTAAGGTTGCAAGATATTTTCCTCAAATTATATTGGTTCAAATCAGGTTCATCATATTAGTAGGTACCTGTATTATTCTAAATATTTTTCCCTATGAACTTTACTAAATACTTTTTGGTATTCAAATAAACAAAATTTGCAAGAAATGGAGGAGGGAATGTTAGAAATAGGGAATACTGAGAGGGGGGGTGAATCATTATTCTACAAAGTTTTACTTTTGCCCAATTATGGATATAGCAAATTAACTTGATACTTGCAAAATAGAGTAAATTGAATAACATGCATAGAAATAAAGAAAATGAACTCATAACACCATGTTTTGTTCTCTAGGAAACCTTGGCCAAGGGAAAACCATATTGGGGATGATACCCACAAGTGATCCACTAATCAAAAGTATCTGATAAAGGATGTTGACCCTGTTAGGAGTCTATTACATACATATAGTGTCTCTGTCTTGATTAAAGGACTTAAGGCCTTGTTAGAAGCCTCAACCCTACTAAGAGTTGGTAGTATAAATAGAATGATTACAAGATGAGCTCACTGCCCAAACATGTAATATACAATTATTTCTGATTACAAAAAGGGTAAGGTATATAACCTTTCACTACTATCGAATAGCTTTCCTATTTTTATCTATCTCTTTGCTTACATATACAAAGTCTACTTGCTTGACTTTTACAATTTACAACTTTGCATCAATTTATTTTGCCTGTATTTATCACACTATATCTTTGCATTACATATGTCTTACTTTTATACAAGTTATTAAGAATAATAACTTTTACAGTCAGCTTTACAAAACATAAAGCACTTTACAAAATACACATTAACTTGTGCTACCCAAGGGTTAACATCTAGGATGTCATCCCTTATTTGATTAAGTTATTATTTTGATAAATAAAATAATCCCTTAACTATCATACTGATTCTGTCTTCTTTCTCTGTCTTGTCAGCTTCAACTCTGTCTCTGTAATCCTCCAGTAATTCATTCCGTACATGCCGTACAGACTTGTGCTTTGATGTGAGTCTTGAACATACATAATAGTATGCATGTTCAAGTGCATAAGCACTGGACTTACTTCTATCAACATTGCTATCCAAAACTATCTCTAGTTGGACTGGAAAATGTTGCTTATACTTAGACAATTTACTGGCGCTCTGTCATAACTGCTTGCTGTCATATTGCGATATTCATATTGATTATATGTTTCCATAATGACAAAAAATTGATATCCTACTCAGCCAAATTTCCAACAATCTCCCCCTTTTTCATTGGTGGCAACATATAAGAAAATTGGCTAAGTCATAAAACTTCAAAATTGTGGCCATTCAAAAAATATTCTCCAATATACTTATATCTCCAAAATATCTTCTGAATGTCTATACTCCCCCTAGGAATACATTTCATATCATATATCTATATATCATACTCAATTTTCTTCTATCACTCCCCCTTTGACAACAATGACAAAAAGGGTGTCAAAATTGTGTAACAAAAATATTTACCTTTAAATTGCAGAGCCGGTAGGCTTGCAACACAATTTGCAAAATTTACTTTTATGCTTTCTATCTCCTTCTCACATGCCTTCTTCATGGTATTTGAAACACTAAGTAGTGCACATAAACCATAAGATGCTATTTCACATGTATGAAGGTTTACATAGTTAAATTTCTCATAAGATGTCTTGGATGAAAGAAATTCTTCTAGTTGGCCTTCAATGATGCTTATCTTAATTGAAATGTGCTCTCTTAGTAGAGAGAATCTTCTCAATTTCTTTTCTCTTTCTTCACTAAGAATTCTTATTTCATCATACAATTTACTGATTTTCTTCTCAAGATCTGATATCTTCACATTCGGGCTAGATAAAAGATTTGCTTCTATTTGAATTTCCATTTCTCTTACTTTTATCTTCTCTGTCAAATCTGATACATGATTCTCTATTTTTGTACACTAAATGTACAAGGCTTTTCCTCTGTCCAAATTTCTTCTAAGTTCCTTGATACACACATCCAGATTTTTAATATCATTTCTAATATTCTGACATATATCTTGAAATATTTTGGTCTCATAGGCTGCCTGAGCCTTTATTGTAGCTATGTTTGATAAGTTTGTGAATTCATTGTCAAATGCCTTCACAACTTCTTTTTCTTTGACCTATGGATTTGCCTCCGATATCTGACTAGTTACAACACTTTGCAACTTCTCTGTCACTTCAAGTAATGATCCTTCAAGGCTTTTCACTTTCTTGTTTTTACCAATGATTTTGTTTAAGGATGAGATCAACTCAATTTGATCATCATCGTCAACTTATTTTACAAGATCAGAAAAATAGATTCTAACTGTGGTTTCTCTGCTGTTAACTTAGGAGTGGGACTGATTTCTGCTTGTCCTTGTGCTCCTTTCTATCCTGCTATCTCTGTGTTTACCTGAATCTCTACTTTTTCTTTCTCTTCTTCTCTTGTTTTCTTCCTTTCTTCCTCTGCTACTGTCATGTCATGTTCTTCCATAGTCAAATTGTCAACAATGTTCTCAAGGTTGTTGAAGGGATTGTCATCACTATCCAGTATAATGTGTTCCTTCCACATTCATTGTTTCATCTTCAATGTTAATTGATGGTGGTGGAGAGGGACTTTTCTGGTGCTAATCTTCCAAAGCTTGATCTGCTTCACTTGTGTGCTTACTAACACCTGTGGTCATTAACTTTACAACTGCCTGTTTAGTTTCCTTGTTAATTTCTTCATAACTTCCACCCATTATCAAAATTGTTCTTCTTTTTGTTCTTAAGTGAATGCTAAGATCTTTCATTATTTCCTTAAAATGATTTTTATCTTTAATATCATAGAGCTTTCTCACAAAATTTTCTCTAATCTTATTGTCTTCTTTAGCTTCTCTCTTCTTTCTGTTCACTAATTTCTCAAATAATTCATCAGGAATCTTCCCTTGAATACTATCAAACTTCTTATCTGCCAAGATCATATGCTTGACAACTGCATTCTCTAAGTTCAATTTCTTTGAAAAATTATATAACTCATAATATTTGTTCATCTTAGAAAAATATCCATCATTAATAATTGAAGCATTTACTTTTTCTATCTTTGGTTTCCATTTTCATCTTTTACTTCAGATACATACCTTGGAACAAGGGTAGAAATAGTCTTTTGTCTCTTTTGTGGCCCACTTGCCATTTCCTTAACTCTTTTTGTTGGTGGAGTGGTGGAAGTTCTAGTAGATTTCCTTGTTTCCTATGCCTCTTCAACTTTTATTACCTTTTCTGTAACTTGGGCTTCTTTAGTTTGAGCTGCAAATGATGATAGGGGTGGAATAGACAAAACTTCTTTCTATCCAATGTCTCTTATTGCTGCTATGGTCTACTTTGCCACTAGAAATTCTTGTTCTAACATTCCTGTATCCTTAAGAATTTTCTTGATAGTGCTTTCCAATCTTTTCTTTGATAACTTTTCTTCTTGTAGAGACTTTGCAGAGTTAAAGTTCTCCTCATAAGTTCCAAATCTAGAACTTCTTGCATTTAATTTTCTTTTAAGAAATCTATTCACATATTCTTCTATCTCATTTTTAGATACTTCATATCCAAGTGGATCTATGAATTCTACTCTAGGTTCAACTGCTTCAACAAAAGTAAAGTCAGTGTCAACCATGAAACATATTTTATCTTTGTACTTTTCTACTATATCCTGAGGTATCCTTGATCTTTTCTTAATTTGATTCTGAAATGTTTTGATTACCAAGGTTGTGCTTTCATTAACCTTGTCTATAGGGTATCTCAGATACACCTTGTTGATTCTATCCATAGTGGTCTTGTTATCATTCCAATCTTCACTAATAGTATATGGAAATCTTCTCAACAAATGAAAAAACATGTATGTGATCAGAGATGAGAATCTGAATTGTGAGTTCTTGGTTTTCTTAATCTTTTCAAGGTTCTCAAACAACTGAATTCTTAAGATTTCACACATATCAACTTGTACTTTTTCTATACACATCAAATAAGCTGCATGAATCATACCAGCTGCCATGTCATCTTCTCTAGAATTAGCATAGAATTTAGATGTTAAGATCTTACACACATATCTAACATCATCTCAAATTATCTTATTGATTACGATTCTTCTGCCATTATAAGATCATTTGGTGTTGTCCAGTACTGTATTCTTTACATTCTTCTCATTAAAAGATATAACTCCAGATTTAGACAAACCAATTACTTCATGAATTAGGTCTACTGTGATGTCTATTACTCTACCATCTAACCAAAATTTCCCATTGTAAATTCTGCTTAAAATTATCTTTGTGCATTCATCATCTAGGAATTCATAGTGCAATGAGTATTTCACAATTTCATTTTCCTTTAAGTGTTCAAACCTTACTTTCACTGACATATCCTGATTATATATCTTTTCATATTCCTTAATCACACTACTTTCACTGATGGTTTCAAACTTGCATTTCAAATAACCTTTTACATCTTCCAAATGCAAAACTCCATTTGGAACAGTCGATAAAGCAAGACTAAGGTCTTCTTCTAAGGGCTCTACTAGTTCCCTTTTGATTCTAGGTCTAACTGTATCTCTTATGTTGTGAATAAATGATATATCCATGACTTCTACAAATGCTTTAACTATCTAATGGATTTTCTTAGTAAAATACCTCAATTTCATGATTTAGGGCTTTGCGTAGATCCGACGCAAAATTCTTTCACCAAATCTTGCAAACTGCTTTCAATCACCACTGTATTGATCTCCTTATCACTTGTAGTCACTTGAATGATTAACTAATACTGATCATAAGCTTTTAACCTTTCAATTCTAACATCGCATTCAATTCTTTTTCCGCTTCTTTCCAAAAGTTGTTCCTGTTTTCCTGCAAAAACTACATACTTCTCGCGAACTCGCATATATTCATATTAGTTCATGCACTCTTAACCATAGCATTATTACATCATATACTACCTTACATTAACTATGCAAGACTCAATTCATTCTACTTTAACTTCTACATTATCCTAGTTCCTATTCTAATGCATTCTTTCTGAATTTAAGTGCTTTGAGATGGGTTAGGAAGAGATTCACACTTAATATCAGATACTTCACCTGTCTGATTACCTTGTGTGCTGAATGTGTCTCCTTGATCTATACCTTTAACAAATTTCATTTCTTCTGAATTACTGCAACATCCTTTTGAATTTTGCTTGCATTCTCATTTCTTCTTGTGTAGTTCCTGTTGTTGGGATTTCTCATGTTGTTTATTCTGCAAAACCTTGCTGTATTATCAAATTTGTTACATATCTGACAAACTATTCCACTATTTCCATATCTCAGTCATGTCTGATTGATTTGTGATCTCCAATTCCTATCAATGTGTCCAATCTTGTTGCATCTATAACACACAACTCCATTTCTTTTGTTCATATCTTCATTAGGTCTCTTATCTGCATGGTTAGTATCTCAAAATATTCTACTACTATTGTTATCATTAGATCTAGGCTTCTTACATTCAATAGCTCTATGTCCAAAACCATGACAATTATAACAATAACCATTGAGAGGTTTGAATTGTTTACTTGTGCAATCTTTCTTCATATGTCCAAAAGTATTAGATGCAAAACATCTACCTTTGAATTCTCTTTGTGTACCTTTAGGTTGATCATCTTCTTTAGGTGGATTGGGAATATCTTCAGATTTGTTAGCTTCATCATATTTATTTTCATCTTTGTTCTCAGAAACTTTTAGATCTGGTTCCTTGCTTTCTTCACTTATCTTGAATGAGTTAAATCTAAGACCGATTTTATCATAGAATGGATTTTGATAAGACATTTGTTCAATAATCTTCTCACTGGTGGAATACAGTTTCTCAAGATGTTGTTTAGACTGAGTCAGTTCACCTTTCACAATTGTATTGTACTTTTCAAGTTCTACATACTATAATTTGGTTTTCTCAAGTTCAGATGTCACTTTACAAAGTTTAGACTTTAGATCTTCATTTTTAGATTTCAAATTTGTTTCATTCTTGCTATTTACATCTTTCAAACTTAACTTCAAATCTACAATCTTCAATTCATGCTTAAGGATCTCATTTTCTTTCTTCAGATTTGAAATTTCATCACAATCTTTAATTTTAATTGTAGGTTCCTCCTTTGATTTCAGTTCTTCAAGATTTTCTTTTATCTTCTCAATGAAGTTCTTTGCATCATCATATTTCCCTTTTAGAGTATCTCTTTCTTTAGTAAGCATTTCAATTTGTTCAAGAACTTCTTCAAGATTTTTCTGTAGTTGATCCATAGCCATAGAGATCTTACTCAAGCTGCTAGGCTTTCTCTGAATGATTCTTTTCCATGTAACTAAGCTCTAATACCAATTGTTAGAAATAGGGAATACTAAGAGGGGGGGCGGGGGTGATTAGTATTCTAAAAACTTTTACTTTTACCCAATTATGGATATAACAAATTAACTTGATACTTGCAAAATAGGGTAAATTGAATAACATGCATAGCAATAAAGCAAATGAACTCATAACACCATGTTTTTTTCTCGAGGAAACCCTGGCCAAGGGAAAAAATCAGTGGGGATGATACCCACAAGTGATCCACTAATCAAAAGTATCTGGTAAAGGATGTTGACCCTGTTAGGAGTCTATTACATACATATAGTGTCTTTGTCCTAATTAAAGGACTTAAGGCCTTGTTAGAAGCCTCAACCCTACTAAGAGTTGGTAGTATAAATAGAATAATTACAAGAAGAGCTCAGTTCCCAAACATGTAGTATAAAATTATTTTTGATTACAAAAAGGGTAAGGTATATAACCTTTCACTATTGCCGAATAGCTTTCCTATTCTGATTTGTCTCTTTGCTTACATATACAGAGTCTGCTTGCTTGAATTTTACAATTTACAACTTCACATCAATTTCTTTCGCATGTATTTATCACACTATACCTTTGCATTACATATGTCTTAATTTTATACAAGTTATTAAGAATAATAACTTTTACAGTCAGCTTTACAAAACATAAAGCACTTTACAAAATACACATTAACTTGTGCTGCCCAAGGGTTAACATCTAGGATGTCATCCCTTATATGATTAAGTTATTTTTTTGATAAACAAAATAACCCCTTAACTATCATACTGATTCTATCTTCTTTCTCTATCCCATCGACTTCAACTCTATCTCTGTAATCCTACGATAATTCATTCCATACATACTTGCGCTTTGAGGTGAGTCTTCAACATACATAATAGTATCCATGTTCAAGTGTGCAAGCACTGAACTTACTTCTATCAACATCGCTATCCAAAATTGTCTCTGGTTAGATTGGAAAATGCTGCATATACTTAGACAATTTACTTATGCTCTGTCATAACTGCTTGCTATCATATTACGATCTTCATATTGATTATATATTGCCATAATGACAACAACTTGATATCCTACTCAGCCAAATTACCAACAGGGAAGAATCGTCGAGAATGAATCAAAGTATCATAAGTTTGTTTAAATCCCAGATGTTGGTGTGAGTTCTCTTGAAGTTCCCTGCTATTGTATGCTTCCCTTCAAGTTTCCAGCTATTGTGTGTTGTTGTGAATTTCTTTCAAGTATTCATATGCAAGTATTTGAATCCTCACTATTATTGACCATTTATAAAACAAAAGGGCAGTGCTATAGAGTGCGTTGCACTCATAACAATAACTATAGGAGATGATATTTAGAGGAATGTAATAAATGCGATGTGATGGACTTGTGCAGAGCCAGGCTTACAATAATTATCTATCTACTACACCATCTTGAATTGAATCAGTGATGGGTTTAATAAATGGTTTCTAAGGACAATCTGATCAATATGATTGGTAAATAGAATTATCATACTAGCATCCCAAGGGAACAAAAATAGCCCAAGATTCAATGAACACTAGGAAAGGAAAAAGACCAGTTGCAAACATGAAAACTTAGGTGGGTCATAATGTAACATGGAAACATAAAGATCTAGGACAGAGTGAAGACATTTTCAAGAACAAGAACGCTGCAGAGAAGAAAAAAGTTAACAATTTTGGATTTAGTACTTACTAACAACTAAATCCGATAATCCAAAAGAATATATTAAATTAGAATATTTGTAATCATATAAAGTTCAACAATGATGCAATGATCATAGGAGACCCTTTCAATATTGTAAATTTATAAAACAAATACAATCAAGGATAATAGAATAAGTAACTGATTTCGGATAAAGTAGTTGATAAAATCTAAATCCAATAATAAAAAACATTTCACTCAATTATAATATTTGCAATCTTATAAAGAACTAAACCGCTGCATTCCCTCAGTCGCTTAATGTTTACAGAAAACTGGCTATGATCATGAGA